>OX457029.1:27884099-28385547 GCA_949752745.1 Protula sp. h YS-2021
AAAGGCGAGCAAAGGTTAGTGCCATTTTTTATCGCGGCCTTGAGGTCGATTTGTTGGTAAGTTGTGTTAGGTTGACGATTGTTTTTGATAGTTACAGGGCTGTGAAAACGGCTGTAAAACAGCACTCATATATATCCTAGCTTTACATGCATTTATATACAACACCTTATTAATTAGACTGAGAACAAATTATGTGACTGAGAATATGTTGAAATTTTCCTATGCAACTTGTTTAGGTTTTCATTAACTAACTTGAAAAATACCTTAGTTTGACTGATGTACTTTCAAAGTAGATTAGTTGTCTGCTCAGTTGTTAAGTACCTCTGTTAAAATAAGTCACTAACCAAGTACAACCAAGTACAGTTAAGGTACTTACAAAGTTTTAATTTTCTTTTGATTTATTTTTTTAGAGCAGAGGGGGGGGGGGTAGTTTGTGAAGACCGCAGATTAACCAGGGTTACCCTATATTTATTTAATTTTAAATGAAATTAAACTAAACTGCTTTATAAGTATCCTAACTGTAGCTGGTTACGTATAAAATACCTTAGGGTAAGTAACTACTTGGAAAATGCATCAGTTTAACTAAGGTATTTTTCAAGCTGGCTAGTGCAAACGTAAAAAAATACTACACGGGCAAATTTCAGAATATTCTCAATAACATAAGTCATTCTCATCTGATTTAATTTAGTGTTATACTGGGGAACATTTTTATATTTACTCGGGGAGGGGGGAGGGGGATATTTTATTGGGATTTTAACAATCTTGTGTGTGCGTGTTTTGAATGTTTTAAACAGCACATGGTTGTCCATCTCTGACGAGGACTCAACTGTTTAGGTCGTCCAGTGTCAATGTTTTTTGCAAGTGTTTTAAGACTTAAAGGTTGTGCGCCTATGATCGTATAGTTTTTTGTGCAAGTGATAGACCAAAGGCAAAAAAAGAAAAAAATTACACTTTTTTAAAAAAAAATTTCACCCTAACGCTGTGTTGCATATTTGAGACATGCTGCTTTGTTCATGTTTGGTTAAATAGGTATCAAAAGTCTAAAAATGTAACAGAACGCAGGCTGTGAGCGAAACAAATTTCAGTTCATGCCCTGTTGTTTCGCACAATTGTCAACTGAAACAGCGATCCACATACAGTATAGAAATGCCCCCGTATCACGGCCTCGAAGAGTATTGCAGCGCTTAAATAGGAATTTGAAAAATAAATGAACACATCAAGGAATGCTTTTGGAAATATATAACAATACAGGATACTAAAAAAATGATCAAATAATAAAATAATAGAAATGGTATGGGTGAAATGACCAAGAACAAGTGGTATTGTAGGTTACAATCCAACATTTTGTTAGTACCGGCGTTACTGTCACTTAGCCACCTCTTGACATTTATAAAATAGTGGCCGATTCATCAGATTAATTTTCGATTTAGAGCAAAGCTTAATCACCTTTTCCTGTCTTTATTGTATTATGCATTTTTATGAAAAAAAATGTTTAACAGTTGTCTGGCATCGGAAACATATGATCACGGAACTTTGTACGCGTTGCACGCAAGCGCTTTTGCATCCCGCATGCTTTGGCTGTCGTTGGCGTAACTACAACTCCTTATACGTTTAATATTGATTTCTAGTGCTGCACTTCATTAAGGCTCTTGTGGTTTGTTGCCGGAAAATGTTTAAGTGCTATTTCCGTCTTGTGCACATAGCAATTCTTGGGATCAGTGTTTGCATACACGGTATAAAATGCAATTATTTCCAAAGATCAATGGTTCTGCTTCCTTTGTAGATTTTGTTAATTTACTAAATTGAAGAATATGTCTCTGTCATCTTGACTTGGTGCGTCCCCAGTGTGATGGCTTTGAAACAGGTGTTGCAAAGGTAATAGTGTGCATCGGAGCCAATGTAAATTGAACAATATTATACAGTTGATCTTAATAATCGGTTTTCCCTTTCCTTTGATAGTCTTTTTGAGAGTGTGTGGTCAGATCGAACCGATACTGGTCAAATCGTACCCCAAATTCTGTGGCGAAATCATACCCAGAAGTTGTCAAGTCTACGCAATAAAGTAACACACAGTGCACGAACTTAAGAGGAATATTCCTGTAAAATTTCAACGTAGTCGGATCGGAGTTGTAGGAAGAGTAGCATTTTTGTGTTTTCTTAAATGTGGCCAATGTTTTGGCCAGTTTTTGTGAAGTCGCAAAAAAAATAAATAAATAAATACACGCTGTTTGGAGATTACCCAGACAACATTCCTGCCAAAGTTCAACAGTCGGACCAGAAATGTAAGAACAGTAGCATTTTGAAAAATTATTTACACACACACATAACGGACGACGGATACCCCACAAGTGATGGGTACAGCTCACCGACGATAGTCGGCTGGGCTAAAATGACATACCACATGTTTACCAAGTTGCTGTAGTTATATACACGACCCATTGCAGGGATTTCATTTCTTTTTCAGCTCTGTCATTTTTGGAAGGAACTAAGTAATCTGAACTAATCTATTTCAGAACATCCCTTTTCACCCCAAAGTGAGCTGAGGATATATTAATGTTTTTTGTTGTTGTTTTTTTTTGTGTTAAGTTTTGAGTAAAAGTGCGTTGTCTTTGGCTTATACTGTAGTGTGCGAAACGAATCACAAAATGGGGCGTCTCTTCTGGGATTTTCCTTTCTAGAATTTCGAAGAAGTTATTTTATCTTAATATTTTACTTTTGTTTGTTTTTCACCTCTACCATTTTTAAAGTCTCGTTGAAACCACCAATTCTGACCCGGGCTGGGGGTTAGGCAAAAAATATCCCCGTTTCGTAAACCCCTGGTAGCGGGAGGCTTCAGAACGTGGCAGAAAGTGGTACTCCTATCAGTCTCCAAGCAAGTCCGGAGCTGGCAGTTGGCAGTTAGCTCGTTTGCAGTTAGGTAGCTCGTACTCCAGAGCAGGTAATTAAGACATTACGCCCGGGTCCAGGACAATACCCCCCCTCCCGACAATACCCCCAGACCATACCGCAGACATGCCGCTGTAAATGATACATGTCGCTGTACTTTTTCTTTGTTGTAACGTTGAAATTTGGATATATTCTGGTTGGGGGGGAGCATTTGCACGGGGGGGGGGGGGTATGGGCCTAGGGGGGTATCATTTGGGGGGGGGGGGGTATTGTCCGGAACCGCATTATGCCAACGAGTCTCCCGAAGCGTGCTGTTGGAGAATTAACTCCGGAGTGTGTAATAACTCCTGAGTATGTAATTCCAAATTTCGTTTCGAATAAAGTGCTATAATTACGTAAAAAAATATTTTTACATATATTCACGGCAAAGGTGACTTTTAACCGTTTGTAGTATTTTTGGGGTGCGACTTGACCAGAAAAATTTGAGTACGACTTGACCAATTTGGGTACTACTCGGCTATTCAATTTTGTAATAAAGAAGCATTTATAATAATTTGGCAATAAAATTTTGAAATCACTACGTAACTTTTTTTTGTCGCAATTGACACTGCAAAATAAAACCACAACATTGTACTTTTTTGAGATTCTTTATTTAAAATCAAATTGTAATTCCTTCAGCCAACACGCAACAATCAGTTCTTTTATTCACCTCCGTCTCTAGCTTAAACCGAAATTGTAAAATGCAATTACTAATCAGTCATGGTCAGAATCAATGTGAAAAAAAAATAACAATGATCACGGAATGCTCAAAATGAACACGAATACCAAAATTTTCAAATAAAACGTGTTACTCTGATCATGGAATGCCCAACACTAAAATGCATACTTTGCTCGTGGCACAAAAAGGAATCCCATTCTTTGTTTTTGTGGGGGTATACAATATATATTACTCTGTATTAATAAGCATTTACAAATCCATCACGAATAATTATTGCTAATCATCAAGAAGTAATATGAAGCTATACATTTAGGGTAAGGAATTAACCTATTGCTCACACAATATTAAACTAAATCAGCATCCTAAACAAAGTAAACGAAAATATTCCTCAACAGAAACAAATCATAACCAACGTCCATTCACTTTATATGGCGCCAAACACGCCAATTAAATCCTATCTTCTGCTCTACAAAATTCTGAAGGATAAAAAAAGAACAGCTGATTATCTTAATAAATCTGGGAGTCCTCAGAACACATATAAAAAAAGCGAAAGATCTTGATCAGATTTTAATATAAACAATTTTCTATTCACGGTGTTTAAGGAAACATATTTAAAAAAACTAGAATTTAACTTACATCTGGAACGAACAGTACCGCTAGTGTGTACAGAAAACGACATACGATGGGTAACGATTGCTTTTCCGGTGTACTGTGCAACCCTCAACCGCACGGCCGTTCATCAGATAAGTATTCAATTTCTTTTGAGGTACAAAAATGTAAACAATGATCATTTCAAGGCGACGTTTTAAACATTAAAACATTTTAAACATTATTAGAATTGGTTTTCATATAATCAGAAATATCCATGAAGCGAAAATCGAAGAAATAATGACACGAATCGAAACAAATATAAAACCAATAATTATCTATTTCGTTTCCTGTCAGCTAAATTACACCTGTTTTCACTCGAATCTCCTAAACATGTCTAAACAGATGTTTTCAATTAACTTCCTAGTGAAGACCTGGTACAACAGGGTTTGTTCAAACTTTTTTGCAGAAGGCAATTACGATCAGATCTGTATTTCTGCAGTTTTTGGGGTGTAGTTTTTTTTTAACATGATAAGGGTTGTTCGAGACATTAACAGTCTGAGGAACAGGCAATCTCTATCAAAAATCTCTGCACAACAATCTGAAAAACCAACAAAACTGATATCCCTCAACCAGCTAGCTACTAGAAAACCGGAGTTGAAAACAAAATCCTTAACAATGTTAATACAAATACGCAATCAATTATATAAAATATATTTAGAACTCTTTTACAAACAGAAAATCACCTGACATCTGCATATACCACAACTATTGCGTTTAACACTGTACATCACAAAGTTACATCATCACACTATTCATTAAATTACCGGGATGAATTATGATTGAACGCAGCTGAAAGCCTGATTGTCAAAGAATAAAAAAAATGAAAGACGAGGATAAATATAACAGACTAAGCATCAGCCAGTGATGCAAACCACCGAAAAAAATGACGTAACATCTTTGTTTGCTAAAGATACCCTGGTATTCGTTTCTTTTTCTTAATTATTTCTTTCTTTCTGTCCTTATTTTTTAGGGAACAGGGCAAGAAAACAAGGTAAGAATATTAACAAAATGTTTTTTTTTTCTGAAGGATAAACACATTATTTTGAAAAAAAAAAAAATCGACCAGTTAATTAACATCGCTCTTTGGACCACAAAACCCGGGGACGGGGCCTGCGACAAAAAGTGGCGCACTAGGCGGGTTGTTCCATATCCGGGACATTGATCAGCTCGGGGCTGTTGCACACGGGTGATGACGAGGGACTTTGTTCACATGATGTGATAAAATTCAGCAAATCTATGCGCGTGGCGATTCCAAATATCATTTTCTTCAAACTCTCTTGCCCCTGGCCAGCAACTGAAAACATGCACAAACTTGGATTGATGGCGAAAAACGCGAGATTTCAAACAAAAAGAATTACAAACCTGTACTTTGTTTATACCATTAACATTTAACGACCCCCGTTTCTATCGCTACCGCATAAAAAACCGTACCCCCCAACCCCCGGACCTAAAATCGGGAAACGAGGACGGGGCGAAGGTGGCTAACAGCCACGATAGGCCCACAAGGCCAGCTTCTAGACATATACTCACACTGCCTTTGGTTGTGCACCACCAGTACGAAATGGTCCGTGTCTAACATCCGGGACAGCTGGCCCAGCTTTGTCTCCAGCGTCACCTATTCAGCCCGTAGAAAAATGAAATAAAATAAATTATGACACATAACATATCAAACTGAACATATTTTTTAGTGTTCGTAGTTTGAGAAAAAAAAATTTTATTACGGTTATCGAGGATTTTTTTCTCGATCGGTGACCAGCATGATACATATGAAGGCACAACTTTCATTTCATTTGGTTTATTTCTGAAGAGAATTACAATACAAAGTTTGCGCAATTATATCAAGTTGTGATAAAAAAGAAAAGAGACAACTTACACTGTAAAATCGTTCGTTAATTAACAATTTTACTGACACATAATGGGGGCTTGGCTAGCTGCTAGTGCAGCCTTTCTTGAATCGTACAGTCACATCGGTGTTTGTTGCGAGCACCGTAAGCTCCGGTTAGGTTACCCCATATACCTCAGTCGTTACCAAAGACGTGTGGGAAAGTTACCGTTTTAAACTGTGTGTAGAGAGCTTTCGATACAGGATCACTGGCCTTGGCCTTTCCCTTCATAAGCTGTGACATCATGTGACCAACCGTCACCATGCCCTGAATCACACTGTCGTATCACAAATAAGAAAGAAATCAGCACAACGAAAAAATTCCACACTTTGAAAAGTCTGGAAAGCAGCAATGTACAAGAACCAACAAGAGTTTGTTTTTATCGTGGTGCGATTTATCTTTCATTATAACCATCTTTTTAACAATTAATTATTAACTGAATTATCTAATCAACACAGGCTGATTTTGGTGGGCTTAATTTCACACACGACTCTTTCCGTTTTCGACAACCGTCTCTTCTCTGTTATTCCTGGCGTTATTTTCAAAGCGACCCTAAAAACCCGCCAGTAAAATCGCAGCAAACTGAAAGCCGGAACTGACCCCATGTCGTCGACGACAGGCACCTGGTCAAAGCCCTCGCGGTTCAGCAAGTTCAAGGTCTCCTGAATCTTCACGACAGGACTGACCGTGAGCGGTGCCTTCAGGTTCAGGGAGCTCACTTTGAGCTTAAACCACCAAGGCTGCTCTGCTGAGGTCTCTTTCGGCTCCATGAAGGATCTTTCTATCATCCAATCATCGCTCAGGAACTTGGTCCTGTAGGAGCACGAAGTTTATAGAACTTAGAATCCAACAGTTTGTCTGCTTTACCTTCCGCCAGCGTTATCAGCAATTATGTTACCCTTTTACATTTGACGAGGCGAGGCAACAATTTCGGAAAACACTGTAAACCCGTATTTGCATACTATAAGTAAACGGAAAGGCACTGCATAACTGCCAGGCAGCACATTCCTCGGTTAAAATGTAATATTTAACCATCGTTTCAACAGTGGTACAACTTAACTTTGGCTCTTGTCTCGAACTTTCGTTTTTCAATAAATCCATCATACCGGACATAGAGATAAACGACCTAACTGAACCCTGTCTCTCCTTATCGCTTCCCTTTAATCTGTGTAATTTGCAATAGCAGTCACATTAAGAACCCGCGTGATTAATTCACTTCATGTACGGAACATAAATAAAAATCAACTTGAAGTCAAGACAAACCCACTTGAACTCAATTTTGTTAATTAGCCAAGGACAATAAAGTAATCAACACGCCTTCAAACCAATTTTGTTTAACATAGTCTTTTTACTTTCACTTTCCTTTTCTATACGTTATTGAAGGATGGCAAAGGACATGACGCCCAGTCAAATTGATACTAATGAAATGAAAAGGGAGATAAGATAGGAAGATCCAACGCAAAAATGTTGAACTGATCAATTAAAAATCATTCGAAGTTTAACCTGAAACAGAAACCAAAAGTTATTTAACTCCACTCTTTTGACGAAGGTGTTTTATATATGCTCTCAGATCGTTCCATAAAGTCGTGTTTGTAAACAAGTCTTTACCTTGATATACCAATCCGTAACAGAAACGAAAGTTTTCTAAAAAATGTCCCTATGCCCCAAGTCACACAGGAAAATTATATCAACAACATCAGTTCGTAATTCCCGTTACAAATTCTATATAGATTTCACAGAACATGCTATGTACTGCTGATCGACTGTGTTGTGACGATTGTGTTGTGACGATTGTGTTGTGACAATAATGTTGTGAGGATTGTTGAGACAAAAATTGCCTTCTGCTGACTGGTTATAGATATCAAGCCCTGAAGAATTTTTCCGATGATGTTCGAGAAAGGACTGAGTAAATAATAAGCGCAGAGAGAATCTATTAAAGAAAAACAATCGGAAAACGCACATATAATTGCGAATTGAATCTGGCAAGATGACCACTACTTTGTTCCCTGCTTTCATCCCGAAATCCTTGGCTGCTTGTAGTGCAACGTACATAGCCGTTCCACTGCTTCCACCTGAGCAAACAAATGTACAAATCAACCATTTTTTTTGTCAAATACACGCCTGGAATAAAAAGTTACATACAGGTTACTCATGATGTCACAGCAGAACCGAGTGCTCACATGGTGCAAAATGTTGTCACTTCTATATTTTATCCGTATGTGCTGTGCTGTTCATGCGGAGTAGTCAGCTAATATCCCACAAGGATGTACATGAAAGATTTTCCTTATTACAAAGCCATTTACTTAGAATCTTGAGTGGCGCAGAAACGGAACTTAGTGAAGTTCATCAAATATCACTTAACCGAACCAAACACTTCATCTGACAATACGAAATTTTTGTTGTGTTACCGCTAATAGGAGCAGCCAAAGCACGTGAAGTATTGTACATACCACAGAGCAAACCTTCCTCTCGAATGAGTCGACGGGACATCTGAAAGGATTCCTTGTCACTCGACTTGTACCAGTGGTCCACAACCTGTCAGGTACATGTCACAAAATTCATAGACACGTTCAATGACACCTCTCAAGAACAGAAATTGAGAAGAAAAAAAAGAAATCTTTATTCACCAATGCATCTAACAAATATTGGCAAAACGGTCTTATCAGTAAAACATTGTTTAAACACAGTAACACTTTCATTTTGTTCAAATTTTATCACTTCTTCTTTCCTGTTTCTTCAAGAAAAGCTACTGTGTGTTAAATAAACTCACACTTCGATCTAGCACAGTTGGCACAAAGTCGTACCCAATTCCCTCTACGTCATAGTACGTCACTTCCGTTTTGTTTAATTCTTCTGGTTCTGCTAAAATAGATCCGTATGGATCAACACCAACAACCTGCAAAGTAATACAAGTCCTCAACATGCCACACTTTCCGGAGCTTACTGTAATAACGCGACTCTATCGCAAACAAGAGTGACCAGTAAGCACAGAATAATTTCAAATGACCCATGAGGTCTTTCAATCAGGTAAGACAGCGCCTGCATAACCGAGGCCCCCAAACTCCCAGTTTGTGGCAGATCCACATAAGGCAGGCACAACTGTCAAACGTTTCTTATTGTCTAACATACGCTGTTGGACAAGGGCTTTCCACAGTAATAAAGTAAACAGTAAAATTACAGACAATAAACATTTATGCTTCTATATTCTAGCAAACATGACCAAATCTCACGTTCTCACCACAATTACTTACGAAAAGCGGATTATACACTGAAACGGACTGAGTCTTTTGCAGATGGCAGCCCTAGTTTTATGGGGCCGTTCACGAGATAGCAAGCATACCTGTTGGATCCTTTCACGAGATGTGGCGAGGTTACCTATGGGAACCTGTCATGGAAATGCAAACCTACCTTGCAGCTGGGACATTTCTCTTTGATCTTGCGCCCGATGCCGCACACGGTACCACCCGTGCCGGCGCCCACCACCACCATGTCCAGCTGGCCGTCACACGCCTCCAGGATCTCCTCCGCCGTGCCGTCATAGTGCGCCACGGGATTGCCCGGGTTCGTGTACTATCAACAGAAACATTTACACCCTTAAGGAATGAGATCAGTACAAGATACAGAACTTACACAAAACAAATAATACAAAGTGTTGCGCAGTACATATTTCTACCGCAACACCTAAAATGTACCCTCGGTTGTTCAGATGTTGTTTGCAAAATTTGAAATGGGCACCTGTAGTTTTTCACCTCTATAGAATCGATTCCTAAAACCGGAAGCTTCACTTGCAAAAGCAACTCACAGAATAACACAAAGTAAAAACTTCATTAGTGAAGAAGTCTGATGAAACTCGATAAGTGAACCACTACTGCTAAATGTTTACTTTTTTGTTGAACTGTATGACGTAATTCTCAGTAAACGCCTCAGAATAGTGAACAATTTACATGGTTGGAAGGTGCTCACAACAAACAGACTTTAAAATCCTAGGGACAATGGAGGTATTTTCAACACACCTGGTCCAGAATATGCGCGTTGGGAATTTCTTGTTTGAGTCGATGCGCCACGCCAATGTGTGACTCCGGTGAGTCAAAGCTAGCACTGGTAGGCGTCCTCACGATCTCTGCCCCTAAAGCCCGCAAGACGTCTACCTACGATGACATGGCACATGAAGCGTTAGTTTCCTGCACATTCAAACTTATACTGATACTGATCGCACAATCATTCGGTCGGCCAAAAATCGCTGGCTTCGGAAATAAGGTGAGCAGTAAAGCCCTTTTTGCCTGAAACGGGGGTTCAGAGACAGCCCTACCTGCAAAATCACCCCAACAGGGAGATACTTTTCTTGTACCTGCTACAATTTATCTAACAATCTTTCTTCTTTCGCCATTTTATGACCAGTCTTTAATACTGCATTCCACAGTAATCTAAATATATCCTTCCACTCTACACGCAAAGGCGTTGTATTCTGGAAATAACGAATAAGTCCTGGCTGTGTATGGCATATGAATGGAGTACAGGATCATTATGCGCTCACCTTTTCCATGCTCATCTTCTCGGGCATGACGATGATACAGCGGTAGCCCTTCACGGCGGCGGCCAGCGCCAGACCAATACCTGCAAAACACATACCCATCTCACCACCGGCAGACCTGCCTACAATCCGCCTCACAACCCGCCACTGGAGAAGATCAACACTTTTAAATCTTTTATATCTCTCTCGTATATGTATATATATATATATATATATATATATATATATATATATATATATATATATATATATATATATATATATATATTGAAAGCATCCTAAGTTGAAAACTGAAACGCAACTATATGGCTATGGACAAAACACTGCATTTGAAATACAGTATATATTCGTTACTTCGAAATAGGTTAACTCGAATTATTGGATAATTCAAATAAAAGTGCCCGGTCCCAACGTTTTTTACAACTCATTTATACCAAAAAATTCGAATTAACGAATATACCGGTTAAATCGAGCAAAATGAAAAGTGCCCATTTTTGTTATATTTTTTGTTTTAACGCAAAAATTACTCAAGAAATGACTGAACATCAATGGTGATTTATCTTTTGTGCTTATTTGTAATGAAGAACCACTCAAACACCATTGATTGTGCCGCAGATCTCAACATAACAAAGGCATTAAAGAGCGACGTTCATTGCGAATCCACATTTGCAGGAGATACAATTTGAATCCAAACTGTGCCGACTTACTCCTGATGACATGAAGCAGTTTGGAAGTGAGCATGAATCCACATCAATTCCTTTTATCTTTTTAACCAATGAAATTAAGATTTAATGTACGGAATACCTTATATTTTAACCAATAAAATCTGCAACTTTCAGGAAGAAACAATTGGACTGTGATTGAATTACTCCCGATTTACCCTAATAATTGTGAGTGTATTTCCTGTAAGTGACGATCATGCAATTAGCACTCATCACGATTGCATTTTTTATAATATTAACTTTTCTGTACGTAGTTATCTGCAATAAAAAACTGTTCTATGATCAAGCATTTTTTTTATTTGTGTCGATTACACCTCACCCCCCTAACATCCATACCTTTGCTGATGTAAAAAAATCTGAAGCCAAACATCGGTTGGTTCAAATATCGGTTAATTCGAACAATTTCGTCGGTCCCAGCTTGTTCGAAGTAACGAATATTTACTGTAGTTTGTTTTTCTTAGTTATTACGAACGTTACGCTTTCTACTGGCCACGCAGATTTTAACACTTTAGCTTTTGAAAGCCCATTTAGTCCAAGGTGCGATACCAGTATTTCCAGACGTGGGCTCGATTAGCACATCGCCCCGTTTCAGCGTGCCGGCTTTTTCTGCGTCCTCCACCATCTTCAACCCGATCCTGTCCTTGACGCTCCCGCCCGCATTGAAAAACTCGCATTTCGCATCTAAAACATAGCAGCTGAAGTGTAACAACCAGCTCACTTTAGCCGACATTGAAAAACTCGCATTTGACATTTAAGAAACAAATCAGTCAAGTTACGGTAGTCAGATGCCGTCAAAATAACAAGACACTGCCTGACACCGGGCTTTTTTTTTTTTACAAAACATGGCGGCCAGTTGGCGGAAATTTTACTTTCATTATTAAATATTTTATATATCCTCAACACCAACTTAGGTCTAGTCTGCAAAATCTAGCTTGTGTTTATTCCGACAACGACATCATAGCTAAATAAGGCGCAAAGATGCCGCTGAATGTCGCTGCAAAATGTGTAATTTTTTGTCATTTGAATAAAAAAAACCGATCCGTCATTTGTTGAACGATTTCAAAAATAAATGATTTGTTTATCTCCTATGTATTTTCACTTTGTAAAGCTTGAAAAGTTTGTTTGGTGTTTGACGTCCCGTTCAGGTTGTTTGACGTCCCATGAAGGTTGTACTGTATCGAATTTTCCAACGGAACAAGTGGGAAAAAAGGAAGAATGAAGACATAGCAAAGAAGAGCTACAAAGAAATTCCGATTAATTGCCTCCTATTGTATGCTATTAGAAGCCGTTCTTTTTGTTTGCTCGATTAAAAAAAAAATTCCACATATATATATATATCTTTACTGTGTTAGATTTCAAAAAGTTGGGCCTAATAGTTTCTGAGAACTTCAAAGGACAAAACTCCAAGGCTAGATAATGTCTAAAATTTTATCAGCTCTTTACAAAGCTTTTCACGACAAACCCAATCCCCTCCCCGAGTCACAATTCAAAATGTGCAATTTTTTTTAATCAATTTTTACGCAGTGCCACGGAGTCAATTTTTCCCTATTTCAAAAATAATACGACGCTGCACACCGCAACATAATTATTTTCACTGTGTAAAGTTTAGGTAAATGCAACAGACCCCCCCCCCCGGAACGGACCCCCCTTTTTTGCAGCGGTAGGAACAGACCCCCCCCCCCCCCCCCATTTTTTATTATTATAATAATGTTTCAGTATCTCTGTGAAATTAAATTAAAAAATCAAGTTATTTTGGGGATAACAGAGCAGCGAGCAGATATCCAGAATCCATGTTCACTTTCTATTGAATACATCTCCGGCTCGTGGGTCGGGGTGTGGGTGTTTCGATAATCTGCTGTTAACTTTGTGCAAATTGAATCTCCGTTAATTGTTTTGACAGAGATGTTTTGATTCCATTCGAGTTCTGTAATTGTGTTATTTGTGTGATCTCACAGTCATTAATTGTGTTATTGCTAATAGTTTTATCAATTTGCAATTGCGATCCCCTTTGATGAAGATGAAACAACATCAAAACATCCATTCATCCTTTTCATTTTTATAAAAGGACCATGACTCATGT
Source organism: Protula sp. h YS-2021 (assembly GCA_949752745.1). Classification (NCBI taxonomy): domain Eukaryota; kingdom Metazoa; phylum Annelida; class Polychaeta; order Sabellida; family Serpulidae; genus Protula; species Protula sp. h YS-2021. The sequence continues at coordinate 27,897,571 of OX457029.1, forward strand.
TTTCATTGTGATGAAAAAGTGTTGTATTACTAATAAACACGCAATTTAAATAATAATTGAAAATTGTAAAATACAGAAATATATATATATACATAAACATTTCAAAAAATATATCTCAGGACATTATATATATGGGGGGTCTGTTTCTGGGGGGGTCTGTTCCTACCAAAAAGGGGGGGGGGGGGTCAGTTCCTGGAGGGGTTTGTTCCTACATTCGTAAAGTTTACAAAGGTTGTGTCTTATGACTTCTTAGAACCTGTCTGACAAAATCCAAGTCTCGACGCAAAGTGTGTTTATTTTTTTTGTTACACTTTTTACAAAGTTCAAATCCGTCTTACGTCAGTTTAAAAAAAAAACAAGCCATCGTCGAAGGCATAGACTCCAACCGGACACAACATGTCGCTATTTTGGCAATTTTTGACCAATTTGAAAAACAATACGACGTTGCATAACATCAATATATATATTCACTGTGCAAAGGTAGCATATGCCTAGGATAAATAGTTCCGGAGAACTCGCGTGGAAATCATCCAAGTCCTACATTGCAGTTATCTAAAAAAAAGCACAAGTCGCCATTTTGGCAATTTTTGGCCAATTTGAAAAATAACACGACATTGCACAACTTCAATATATATATTTTCACTGTACAGATGAAATCACTTAATTGCATACCGGTTAAACACATAAATCGGTTAATTGCATATTATTCGCAAATCCAAACCATTTCCAATGCTGTCTATTGGAAATTTAACCAGATAATTGCATACCGCTTACTCGCATAAACTGGATAAACGCATAGCTTTTTCACGTTAAAATGGGAAGCACACCGGTTAATTGCATAATTCTGGGTGACTATCCAAACAGTGCCACACTTAAAGCAAACTAAGGGAGTGAGCTGATCCTCGTTTATTTATCTAATGCATTGCCTTCTGTTTGCTTGACCCATTGTGTGCATGTGTCAACCCCACTTGCGGTTAACAGTGAGTCTCGAACCGCACTCTCTCACCTCTCACTAGATTATGACTGCCTTAGCTGGCGCTAGATATCGGCCTGCAACTCCAAATCCCCGCGCTGCCTGAGCTCTCACTAAATAATGGCCTGAAACCCTTACTTCCCCTGGATTTTCACTGACAGAAGAATATTGATAGTAAATTGTAGTGAACTGTCTGTAGCGATATGAATTTATTAAAGCTGTAATAAAAAAATAAAATCGTAGAAGGCAATCGTTATTTTTCTTTTCTGTTTGAAAAATGAAATGCGGGGATGAGGAGGGGCGGGGTGCACGTCTAAAAACTACCGCAAATGAAAAGAAACTGGCACGGCAAGAGTACTCTGGAAAAACGCATATATCGGATAAATGCAGAACAGGGCTTGGCAAATGGGCTATGCGATTAACCGGTTTCGTCCGCACAAGGTTGCATATGCTATAGTTTCGGAGAACTCGTGTGGAAACCACCTAAGTCTTACATTACAGTTATCTAAAAAAATTGGCAATTTTTGACAAGTTGCCATTTTGGCAATTTTTGACCGATTTGAAAAATAACGCGACGTCGCACTACTTCAATATATATATATTTTCACTGTGCAAGGTTGCATATGCCTAGGGTAAATAGTTTCGGGGAACTTGCGTGGAAACAAAACAGCATTCAAAGTGATACACGGACGGACAGAGGGCAATCATATACACCCCACCGTCGGGCTCGCCCGGTTGGGTTTAAAAAACAAGATTGTCCATGGACAATGTCCCAGCTCACGAATGCTGATGTCAAGATTTACGGCATATAAGTGGAACCTGTAACTCAAATTTCAAGACAGAAACGGTGGCGTCATTCAAGATTTTAATGGAAAAATGGTGTATCGAAAATATATCCGAAAATTTTGGCGAATCGCCAAAAAAGTAATAGTCACGTGTTTCGGCCAATTTTTTTCGAACCGCCAAACAAAAGAAAATTAACAGCCAGGTGTATATATACCGCTACTTTACATAAAATTTTTTAGACATTTCAGTTTAAATCGTAGCAGGAGATGTTTTCATGAAAATTGTTTTTGGCCAACCCTTTCAACCACTTTTCGGTGAATCATGAAAAAACATAATTGCCAGGTGGGTACCAAAGCCTGCCACCTTTAATTATAATTTCAAGAGATTAAGGCCAAATACCTAGAACCAGTTGCGTTTTCAATAATGTTTTTGGAAATCACCAAAAAAAGTTATAGGTATGTAGGTACTAATTTCTGCTTCCATAATTCAAAATTTAACATTAAACATTAACATTAAAGGTAACATTATATTCCCAGCGTTAGTAACAATTTTAGTAAGAATTGTTTTTTCACCAATATTTCCGCCATTTTTTCCGTATTACACAAAACCGCAATAACCAGGTAAGTACCAATGACCACTAAGATATCTTTAATCAAAATTCCGAGATAGTAAGGCCATTTCTGTGATATTTTACTGATTTGCTCACCTTAAACTCTAACAGACAGTAACACAATTTCCTGAAGTTATTTAAGATTTAAGTTCTGGTTTTTGCGCCAAAATTTTCACAATTTTTTGGCCAATCGCCAAAAAAGTAACAGCCAGTTAGGTAGTAGCTCTAACTATCTCACTAACAATTTCAAGACAGTAAGACTACTTTCATGAAGAAGAAAACCAAAATACTTACATATATCACATTCTAACCCAGCGGATTTGCCTATTTTGTTAATCCTCACTAAAGGAGTTTCGCCAATTTTGCTCAGAACATTTGGCAAAATCTTCGGAGCTGGGCCTCTGAAAGATAAAGCAAAATGATTCCGTAACTATCACACTTTTAAGCTGCCTAATGATAATTGCTAATTTTTTCAACCAAATATCTGCTGGACCTCAGGCGGAACAAACTCAAATTTGTGGTTGCAGTGGTCCAGAAGGAGGTGGGGGAGGGGGGACGCGGGAGAGGCTAGGGACTGTTTACGTTATACCACTGACTTGCTGCCCCAAAGAAAAATCTTTTCAGAAAAAAAATTCATTTCTCAATAAACATCTCATGCACGACAAAAAAAGGAGACTTTTTCGGCGAAACAGCTTTTTGTTTTCAGGAATCACAGCCATTTAAAAGCTTGTGTGCTGCAAAACAGTGACAGCGGGGAATTCTGACTACTGTGCTAACCCCCCTCCCCACCCCCAATCAAGTCCAACCGTATATCAAAGTGAAAAGTGCGCGTTGGTGAAAAGTGCGTGAGTAGGCTAGGATAATTTTTAAACAAAGTATCACGCTAACAAGTCATTTATATATTTGCTGTCATGAACGACAGAAACCAGACAGGCGACGACAGTCCCGGAAGTGGCCCCCATTTCCAAACATTTTAACATCCAGTGTAAAACGAGTTTCGGTTTCACCATAAGGTTTTACGTGACGTCAAAAAGTTTTTTCTTCTTTATTTGACACATTCATATTGACAATGATAGGGGTATCACTAAACATTAGGTTTAAAATTTTATCGATATTTTTTATAGCTTTTTTTTCAAATATTTTACGAAAGAAAAGGGTTTAAAAAAACATTACCTTTTTGCATGTGGGATTTTATTATCCAATTGTGAGTTCTCCATATTAACGGGTAATTGATAAGACCTGAATGCGAGGTTACCTTTGTATTGTTTTAGTACTTGATTCATGTAAGGCCTATGAGAAAATAAATCACGGTTTTCAAGCGCATTTCTTCATACTTCAGTGTTAATCTTAAGTGCCTATCAGATTAAAATCTGGATCAATATTTGATATGAAATTGCATCGCAAAAAAATCGGCTGATTCCCTAGCTCCCGCCCTTTCCCTCCCCTCCCTCCATCCCAAAAACTAAGCAAGCGGTTGGAAGGGTGTGGACGGGCTTTACACATGTGGTGAGAATTTGGTGGTCAGATAAACAAGAATGTTCAGGGACATTGTGACCAGCCGAGATCTAGTGAATCTATGAATAAGCTTGTCTGGTTGCCAAAAGTGGTACTCACATTGTACAAGTTTGTCTAAGGACAAAGCCCCAGCCCACGAAAAGCGATAAGAGCAAATCCAGCGTGCTTGAACAAGGGAATTTCCCTGAAAAATTGAGCTCAAAAGAAGAGATGGCAATGAGCTGGCTAAATAATCAATTTAGCAACGGACCCCAACATAGATCGATAAATACATACAAAGATTTGTTTCCCAGAAAAATACCTTCGAACAACGTATCGAAATTGTATCCACTGTTGACATGTACTGTCGGACATAAACAATTAGTTCAAGCAGCAGGAACGGCCAGAAACGACCAAACACATGTACCTTTTGAAAAGAAGAAAACGTCTGAAACATCATTACTTAAGTTTTAATGTTTTGGTGTTTATTATTTTGCGGGGTTTGCATTTCCGACCATTGCGCATGTTTATTTAACTTGCGCTGATGTGCGGGTTTTTTTTCGGAAAATGTGCATATTTATTTAACTTGCCGTTATGCTCTGTTCGCATTTCGCACCAGTGCGCACGTTTACTTAACTTGCGTTGATGCGCGGTTCGCATTTCAGACCAGTGAGTATGTTTATTCAACTTACGTTGATAAGCCGTTAGAATTTCGGACCATTGCGCATGTTTGTTTAGCTTTTGTTGATGCGCTTTTGACTTTTCTGACCAGTGCGCATGTTTATTGAATTTGCAGTGAAGCGCGGTTCTTATTTTAGACCAATGTGCATGTTTATTTAACATGCGTCCATGCGCAGTTCGCATTTCGGACCAATGCGCACGTATGGTCAACTTCCGTTGATGAGTGGTTCGCAGTTCGGACCAGTGTGCATATTTATTTAGCTTGCGTTGATTCGCTGTTTACATTTTGGATCACTGCGCATGTTTATTTAACTGGCGTTGATCAGCGTTTCTTATTTTAGACAAGTGCGCATGTTCTGTTAATTTGCGTTGATGCGCAGTTCGCATTTCGGACCAGTGCGCATGTTTATTTAATTTGCTTCGACGCGTGGTTTGCATTTTGGACCAGTGCGCATATTTACTTAAGTTGCGTCGATGCGCGGTTCGATTTAGAACCAGTGCGCATGTTTATCAGACTTGCGTCGATGTGCGGTCAGCATTTCGGACCAATGCGTATTTTTATTCAACTTACAAGTTTTGGCGGATCGCCCCAAAATTTTTTTTTCAAAGGGGGCCTAACTGGAGAAGAATCGTACAAAATTGGAAAGGAATTCAATCAATACTGTAGGAGAAGAAGCATTTTCAAAATTAAACACCAACAAATTAAAAATGCCCCCTATTAAGCCAATTTTTGGCGGATCGCCAGAAACAGTAAGGTTTTAAGACAGCCCAACCTACAGAACATTCATGCGACAGTTAAAGAAAATCTGATAAGAATTTTTCGAGAAGCATTTTGAGAATTGGGCACAAAAAAAAAAAAAAAAAAAAAAAGAAATGCCCCCTATTTGGCCAATTTTTGGCGGATCGAAAAAAGTAATTTTTCAAGAGAAGCCTACCTAGGGAACAATCCCCCAAAATTGGAAAGGAATCTTATCAAAATTCCGGGAGAAGTGGCATTTTGAAAATTAGACAGCAAAAAGTTAAAAAATGCCCCCATTTGGCCAATTTTTGGTGGATCGCCAAAATGAGTAATTTTTCAAAAGAGGTCTACCTGGGGAACATTCGTGCAAAATTTGAAGAAAATCTGATCAAAATTGTTGGATAAGAAGCATTTTGGAAATTGGCAACCGAAAAATTTCAAATGCCCCCATTTAGCCAATTTTTGGCGCATCGCCAAAAAGAATTAAAGAGAGGCCTACCTTGAGAACATTCGTGTAAAATTTGAAAGGAATCCAATCAAAACTGAAGGAGAAGCATTTTAAGTAAACGTTTACACACGTACATACAGACGACGGATACCCCTCCTTTGATGGGATAAGACCAGCCCGATATAGTCGGCTGGTCTAAAAAGTGTAGCTGGGCAGGCAGACCCTTAACCGGCCTGATCGGGGAGGCAAAGTGACCAAAGCGTTACGTGACCAAAAATCGTTCATGAAAGAACTACTCAGATTCCTTACCCATTTCTAAAGCTTTTCAAAACCTGAGTGTACGGGTTTACTGCTCATAATGCCCCCACCCCTCCCACAAAATTTATTTCAAAAGGCCCTTTTTAACGAGTTTACAAAAGGAAAAATCATGAATTAAAGCAAATATTTATGAACACTAAAACGTTGTAGGTTGAATTTTCGAAAACATGTTGATAGTAGTTTAACTGCATACGGCTTTGCTACTAGCAACATACGGCTTCATCAATACCGTGCGTGTGACTTTGTTACTAACCACATAGGACTTTGTCATTAATAACAAGTGGTTTTGCCACTAACAACGTATCATTTTGCGTTGCGACTAGCAGCATATGAACATATGACTTTACTACTAACAACATGTGACTTTGCCACCAACAACACGTGACTTTGCGACTAATAACGTATGACATTGCCACTAACAACGTACGATTTTTCCACTAATAACGTATGCCTTTGTCACTAACAATGTATGACTTTCACTAATAATATATATATATATATATATATATATATATATATATATATATATATATATATATATATATATATATATAGACAGACAGACGCGCTCATAACTATATCCCTTGTGCAGAGCCCTCAGTCAATAGCAGTGACATCACTGTGGGCGAGTTATCTTTTGAGATATGGCCCGGAGAAAAGCAACATTTAGGTGTCACGGAATCGGGAGACGAACGGGTGATAAAATAAACCTCAAATTGCACAATTACAGTTCAAATTGAACCTCTCGTCTAACATCTGCACTAAACTATTCTTTCTTCCTATCAGGTTTGATAAGGATCCTATGAATAGTTTTGCAGATATCGCCCGGCCAAAAAAAAGTTTGAAGTGCGACGGACGGACTGACGGACTTTTGACACATTGAACCCCCCGTTGCGCATCTACACTATATATACTTCCTTTCTATGAGGCTTGATGAAGATCCGAGAATAGTTTTTGAGATATCGCCCGGACAAAAAAGTTTAAAGTATGACGGACGGACAGACGGACCGACAAGTGAGACCCCCGTTGCACATCTAGACTTTTTACACTTTCTTACTGTAAGGTTTTGTGAAGCTCCATAGATATCGCCCGGCCAAAAAAAGTTTACGGACAGACAGACGGATGGACGGACGGACAGACCGACAGCGATAGCCTTCAGCCAACATTGGTTGAGGGCTAAAAAGCGTCAAGTTGATAGAATCGTCCGACGGCTATAATCTTTTTACATGGAAAATATGTGTAATTTCATACATTTCAACAAATACAATAATTCTTTGCACACCAACTAGAACCATTTTGTTGAAATATCTGGAACACAACTGTACAAGTGTTCTATCGCGAGAATATGTGATTTTCATCGTTCACCAGGTTACCTAGATTCATCACCAGCTTTTCACAGAGATATTCGTACGACATTTGAAAAAGAGATCAGTTTATGTGTAGGGTTGGGTATCGCGGCGCAGTCTGTATCGCGATATTGGCTGTATTTTGAATTCTTTAAAAGTGAAAAAATTCAGCTGTTTTATGGCTTTATTTCCAGGAATTGCAACACTTACCTATTGATCAGTTATAGATAATGGCGTTATAACAAATACAAAAAGTATGTTGGCATATCTGAAACGAAAAGCAGCAGAATGTGGTGTGCAAAATGATGAACAGCAGCATTGCAGATATCACTCCTTAGCACTCGTTAGCACATCACCAAAAAATACTGAATTAAACATGCAGCGGAAAATATCGAAAAATATCGGTATTTCAAAATTCGTATCGCGATATGTATCGTGAGAAAACATATCGCGATATATCGCTGTATCGATAAATACCGCCACCCCTATTTATGCAAGAAAACAGGTGCGGAGGGGTGTCGGACGATTCAGCCAAAAGCCAACTCACCCAAACGCTTTGGACGATTCACTCAAAATTTTGGAGGTTTCACCCAAAATTCTTGGACGTTTCACCCAAAATTATTGGACGTTTCACCCAAAGTCTTGGACGTTTCACCCAAAAATTTTGGAAGGTTCACGAAATTTTTAATTTTCATCTGCAATATTTTCTCGTTAAAAAAGGTTCGTTTCAGTAATAATTATGCTATAAGTATAAAAATGTGAAGTTGCAAAAGGCAGGCGCATACTGGTTTATTAAACTTCGCAGCCTGGCGTAGTTTCATACACACTAGAGTAAAGGCTACAAAACCGTTACCCAGAACCCAAATAACAAAATAGTCGGCAAACAGTCGTGCGGCACTTTAGATCAGGATTTTACGAAGAAAGCACCGAGAGCACCACACATACATGGTCAAGCCATGCAAATTAGAGCTGTCATTAATTCAACAAAACCCTGCAGACTTTTTTTAATCAAGTCAATCCATTTTTTCAAAGTTCTCGATTTCCTCAAGAACTGCTTACGCGTGTCGAGGTGTAATAAAATGGCAACGTTATCAATACTAATACAAAAATAAAGACGAGAACATACATCTCCGGCTCTTAAACATAATGGGGGTCACATCAAAACATGTTTTAAAGATGCACTCAGATTTCTGTTGAGTGCCACCTCAAAGAACAGGAGAACACTTGAACACTAGCGAACGGCCAACCCCTCCCCCCTCCCCCCACCTTTCTGGACTATATATTGCCATGTCGAGTTGGTCTCGTCACAGTGCCGCTCCCATATTATTGTCATATCGCAAGCTGAAATTTGTGTCATTCAACCCGAAAACATGAATATAAATAGCAGATATACTGATGTTGATTAATTTCTTTCAAAGAGATATACACTTATCATTTTACTCGGGAGTGTTTCATCAAACAGTTGCAAGATCCTGTAAATCAGACATAAAAAAGCTTGAAGGATCGCCAAAAAATGGTAGAAGCACTTGATAAGAATATCCGTGGGAAACTGACACTGAAAAACGCAAAAATAGAAACCTACCAATTTTGACAAAATTTACTTTGGTACAAGACCCCACGGGCAACATTGCCATCAATCAATCAAGAAAGAAAGGCTGAAAGAGAGAAAAAAAGAAAGAGAGAAAGAAAGAAAGAAAGAAAGAAAGAAAGAAAGAAAAAAAGGCTAAAAGTGAGAAAGAATGAAAGAAAGAAAGAAAGAAAGAAAGAAAGAAAGAAAGAAGGAAAGAAAGAAAGAAAGAAAGAACGAAAAGAAAGAAAGAAAGGCTAAAAGAAAGACAGAAACAAAGAAAGAAAGAAAGACAGAGACAAAGAAAGAAAGAAAGGCTAAAAGAAAGAAAGAAAGAAAGAAAGAAAGAAAGAAAGAAAGAAAGAATTTTGAAAAATTGTTTAAACACACAAATTACGGGCGACGGATACCCCACAAGTAAAGGATATAACCCGACAAAAGTCCACTGGGCCAAAAAAAAAAAAAAAACAATTTAAAGGCTCATATATGCCAATCTCTGATGGATTCCCCCCTCCCCCAAAGAAAAGATAATTTTTAAGACCACTCCGGTAAAATTTGAGAGCAATGTGACAAAACTATATGTGGGAGAAGAACCATTTTGAAAAATTGTCACTAAAACTTTTCAAATGTCGGCGTGATATCAAAATTCAACCCAAAGAATCTTCACCTCCCAGTGAAAATTAGCTCATGAAATTTTCACTCCCCTCTGCCCCATTATATTTTCACCCTTCCAGGAATCAGTCAAAGACTAAGCCGACACGGTTTTAAATTATTTTGCGTGTTCACCATGAATTATTTCGAAAGTTTAAATAATTTGTTGGTGTTTTTTTTCCAGAAACTGCGAACAATAATTACACTAAATAAATTGATGATTTATTCTGCATCATATTTCTCAAGTATCTCAAAGCATAAAAATATCTAGCAGTATTCCAGGTATCTAAAAGTATCTCTAAAATTGTTTGTTAGGTATCTACAACTATCAAAAAGCATATACAAAGTATTTAAAATTATTTCACTTTGAAAGCATTCCGATAAAATATGTATGTCAAGATTAAAAGTTAGTAGGTATTGGAAAATTTATTAAGGGTACTAGTTTGTACTAGTTTATTAAGGGTATCACTGATCACTTTTATGATAACCATTGTCTTACTCGTCAGTAAAAAGTGCACGTGTATAAACACAAATGTACGAAACTTAGTCGAGCGGCATTTAGTCGAAACTTAAAATTGTTGGTAAGTTATTTTGCATGGTCGGTACGGTTGTTTTCAAAAACCACCCTTTTTTACGTACTGAATGTCTTCTCAGGAAAAGCCTATCTGTTGGATCCGATAAATCCCAGACCCAGTCTGCTACGACTTCTTAGTGAACGTACGTCATTGCAATTCGACGAAATACCATTTGGCGCTAATGCTATTTAACTTCTGAGCAAATCAGCAAAGCACTTGTACGATGTCAATGCTTAATTCATTAACTGACTATTTAATTATTATGATTACTCATTTGAAACCCGAGATTCGGCTGAGTGCTCTAAATGCAATGTTAGAACAAGAACTCGTACGACTGATGGCTTAACTGCTCAATCGAGCGTTGGAATCAACTGGAATTAATCCCAAACCTGGCCAGAAAACAATCACCTTAACCAAAATTTCGACTAAATACAGTAGATGCCGATTCCTGCTAACTATTGTTCGGCTAAATGTCGAGATACAAGCAAATGTACAAGACCGCCTCGCACTGACGTCAAATGTCTGTCTTCACTGCCTCACTACTGGTTGTTCACGCATGCAGTCTTCAACACACGAGACTAATGCGTGTGAACCACCTGAAACTTTCCGTGCATAAACAGGACCAAAAAAAAAAAAAAAGCAGTAAAACCTCTCGTTTTTATAATCAATATTTTCGCGGTAATCGAAATTTAGGTTCGTGCAGACAGCGCCACACATAAAATAATTTGAGGTGGTTTCAGACAACGCTTCACCCACGGGTAATTAAGTGCACAAAACTGACTCGGGTCATTTCAGACTCGTATTTATGCATTAAGACCCTTTGTTCAAGGTTGAGATTTCGCGGTCCCCCGGTCGCCCGTGGCGACCAACGTTCGGCTCGGGCGACCAACTTTTTCGAGTTGGTCGCCCGAGTGGCGACTAACTTTTTTCTGAGTATTTTCAGTTAATACTGTTGATTATTTTAAACACCATTTGCTTGTTGTTGTTTTTTTTCATGTGAGGCGGGCTAGACAAATTTGCAAAAATTGCACCGGGCGACTAACTTTTGTGCCGGGCGACTAACCTTTATGCCGGGCGACTATGAAATTTTACGAAGTCTCAACCTGTTTGTGGACTACATTTTAGCTTCAGAGATTAGTGACTACGCGTGAACTAATGTTCTCGCTTTTAATTGTGAGCTTTTCAACACTTCAAGCAAATAAATACTTCACGAAATTATTGCTTGGAATTTGTTTGAGACTCATTCCATTTCTTCACTAAATGGAAAGGGCGAAAGTAGTTCTTCAACAACGGAAAAAGAGTCAAACACACCGAAGTTTAAATAGGTGCGTACAGAAGACAAATGTCCGACACTGACCAGACATAAAAATATTTACAACCACTGATGTACCTAGTCTAAGAAATAGACACTCTAAAAAATGTTTCCCTGCACGCAACGTTTAAATTAAAATCTTAACTGAATCACATGCAGTTTTCAAGTTTGTTTATGTTGCACCTTCCTGTGAACTTAAAGTTCTCTAATATCCTTTTTTTTTCTTTTACTTAAGTAAAAGAAAAACTTTTTTTACTGTAAACATAATTGTACAATAACTTATCAAAAATTCAAAGAACACACAAAAGAACACACGGAAATGACTGCCAAAATATCTCGAAAATTGGCACTACAAAATTGTATTGGCCAACGCAGAAAACTACTACCCGAGGGTAGCGATGTCATTGCGCATTTCGCACTTGCGAAGCCGCTCCTATACACGTTCGGAGGACCCCGGGGCTGCGTTACCCCCAAACAGTGCATTAGCTCTGAAGACTACGGCTTGAAACTCTTAAGTTTGCTTTACACCTCGTTTCTTCACGGGTCTGTCACAACAGGCTGGCCGTGAGTTGTGAGGAGACCAAATGATGAAGCCAGTGACACAACCCAATGCACAACAAAATTAAATTTGCTGAAATCGATATAGGTAAAGCGACCCTGAGACATATGAAATGCCATTTTAACATTTAATGCTTATTTTTGATATCAAAATATATTTAGAGATATCAATAAATCAATTTAGATCTCACTAATTTATATTTTGCTATCAATAATTGAATTTTAGATGGCAAAAATCTATTTTTGAGATCAAAAATTCAATTTTACAAACCTAAAAAATCTTACGGGAGACACACATTCACATAAAATATAACGAATCGTCAATTAAATTTTGGAGATGAAAATTTGAATTGTTGAGATCAATAATAACAACATAATTTTTGATCTCAAGAATTGCTTCTTTTTTGTACATTAAAAATTAAAATAAAGATTCTGTATATAAGGACAGCCATTATTTATTTACATATATGCGTTTCTGAATTTTTTATTTAAAAACATAGACTAATATTTTGATATCAAGAATCAGTTTTTGAGTTAAAAAAATGGTTTGCAGATTTTAAAATACAAATTAAAAATGTCTCAGTCTGAAATAATGATATCTGAAATAAGTTCTTGATATCAATATATAGAAAATCAATTAGTGAGCTCAAAATTAATATTTTGCTCTCAAATAGTTCATTTTTGCTATCAAGAATTGAATTTTTGATCTCATAAAATCAATTTTAGATATCTTTAAATCATTTTTGATATCAATAAATATTTCTTGATATCTCTAAATATTTATTGATATCAAAAATTATTTTTTGAGATCAAGAATACATTTAGAGATATCAAGAATACAATTACAGATAGCAAAAATGAATTCTTGATATCAAAATATGGATTTTTTGAGATCAAAAATTAATTCTTGATATCAGAAAATCAATTTTTGAGATCAAAAATTAATTCTTGATATCAATAATTCACTAATAAATGTGAAAACGGCATTCCATAGAAACAGACATGGTCACGGCTTAACTCTTTGCTTTCGCTCCTCTGTCTTCACGGGTCAGTCCCAACAGGCTGGCCGTGTCTTATAAGCAGCTTATAAAATTGGCACAACAAAATTGTATTATATTAAATTATCACAGTATACTACCCCTCCCCCCCATCCTTGATGGGTGTCGGGACGATTCATACAAAAATCCACTTACACAAAAACCAACAGATCCTAAACCTTTGGACGATTCACCCAATGTTCTTCGACGATTCATCCATTTTTCAATGGCTACGCACGCTACTAAAACAGATCTTTGTAAGTTTTGCGCTGGTATCGCGCTAGTTTCCTGTCAGAGATCAGCCGCATCTTAAGCGACATATAAGTGGAAGGCAAGATAGACGTCTGTCTACAAACACAACTTTTCAGAACTCTCCGAATCTGCCCTTGATGTTGGTCGAATTGTTGTTTAACTGTGTAGCTCAGCTGCGGTTCAGTAGTTAGCGCACATGCCAGCTTATCTCATGGCGGTTAGTTTGAGTGAGCAACTCCAGAGTAATCCCATTAATATTCTGCAAATGAGGTCAGTGACTCAAGATACAGCTGCTCCGGGATACGTGACTCCGTTTGAGTTGTGTGAGAGCTGAATAACTCTGAGCTAAATAAACTGGGTTCAAGATATCGGATTAGTCACGCCTTTTTCAGCTAATTACAATTTTATATATATAAATGCGCGATGATTAGTGCATGTCAAAATATCGCCCGTTCCAGAAATAATTGTAATTTAATTACTATTGGGTAACATTTTTGTAGTTTTAAACTGGATAAAATACTGTAATTTTTTTTTTAAATTTTTACAAAAAATGTCATACAAAGATCTAATCGATTTCCATGGCGACTTGTCAAAAATTGCCAATTATTTAGATAACTGTAATGTAAGACTTAGGTGGTTTCCACGCAAGTTCTCCGAAACTATTTACCCTAGGTATATACAACCTTGTACAGTGAATATATATATATATATATATTGAAGTTGTGCAACGTCCTGTTATTTTTCAAATCGACCAGAAATCGCCAAAATGGCGGCATGTCAAAAATTATGATTTTTGTGATAACTGTAATGTAAGACTTGGGTGCTTTCCACGCAAGTTCTCCGAAACTGTTTATCCTAGGCATGTGCTACCATGCACAGTGAATATATATATATATATATATATATATATATATATATATATATATATATATATATATATATATATATATATATATATATGTATATATATATGTGATGAAGTTGTGCAACGTAGTATTATTTTTCAGATTGGTGAAAAATTGCCAAAATGGCAACTTGTTGCGTCCGGTTGGGGTCTGCGCCTTCGGCGGTGGCCAAGGATTTAAATGAAACTTGGTATGTATCTTCTACGGGAACAAACACAGATCGGAATTGTAAATGGTCAAGGTTCGTCCAAGGAAAATGAACCAACTGGTTCGGCCCTTGATTGACTATTGGCGGCCGTGTTTAACTGATGGGGGGCCTGTGGGAAATATGTGGGCTATGCACACTGCTCTAGTTTTTTTTAGCCGAAATTGAGGTCGAAATTTAGCATATTTTGCGAAGGGCGAGGGGATCTGCAGCGTTCCGGTGCTCTTGTTTCTGTTGACGTTATTCAAAACTTTGATTTTGCTTGTACATACTTGAAATAAGTATTTTAAGATCTCTTAATTAACGAAGTAAAAGTTTGATGTTCACTGCATGTTTGTTTGTTTTCTGAATAATTTATGATAGTACAGCCTCATATTACACAATAATACACAACCATATATCACTGATAACATTTTTGGGGTAGAAGAAATAATGTGGATGTAAATGCAAAAATGTCCACAATTTCGAAAAATATTCCAATAATATTCGAATATTGTTCCCAAATATTCGAACGTTGTTTTGGTATTCGAATACCACCACTAATATCTACCAGTATCTCAGGTGTCTAAAAGAATTTCTAAAATTGTTTGTTAAGTATCTTCAACTATCAAAAAGTATTTAAAATTATTTCACTTTGAAAGCATTCCGATAAAATTTGTATGTCAAGATTAAAAGTTAGTAGACATTGGGAAATTACGATGTACTAGTTTATTAAGGGTATCACTGATAACTTTTATGATAACCATTGTCTTACTCGTCAGTAAAAAGTGCACGTGTATAGCACAAATGTACAACACTTAGTCGAGCGGCATTTAGTCGAAACTTAAAATTGTGGTAAGTTATTTTGCATGGTCGGTACGGTTGTTTTCCAAAACGAACCATTTTATACATACTGAACGTCTTCTCAGGAAAAGCCTATCTGTTGGATCCGATAAATCTGAGACCCTGTCTGCTACGACTTATTAGTGAACGTTCGTCATTGCAATTCGATAAAATACCATTTGGCGCTATCGCTATTTAACTTCTGAGCAAATCAGCAAAGTACTTGTACAATTTCAATGCTTAATTTATTAAACGACTATGATTACCGATTTGAAATCCGCGATTCGCTTAAGTACTCTAAATGCAATGTTAGAACAAGTACTCGTACGACTGGTGGCTTAACTGCTCAATCGAGCGTTGGAATCAACTGGTTTTAATCCCAAACCTGGCCAGAAAACAATCACCTTAACCAAAATTATAAATTTCGACTAAATACGTAGATGCCAATTCCTGCTAATTATTGTTCGGCTAAATGTCGAGATACCAGTAAATGTACAAGACCGCCTCGTGCGCTGACGTCACATGTCTCAGCACCCTGCGCTCTGTTGGACTACTGGTAGTTCACGCATGCAGTCTCCAACACATGAGCGTAATGTGTGTGAACCACCTGAAACTTTCCATGCATAAACTGAACAGAAAAAAAGCAGTAAAAACGTTTCGTTTCTATAATCAATATTTTCGCGATAATCGACATTTAGGCTCGTGCAGACAACGCCACACATAGAATAATTTGAGGTGGTTTCAGACAAAGCTTCACCCACGGGTAATTAAGTGCACAAAACTGACTAGGGTCATTTCAGACTCGTATTTCTGCATTAAGACCCTTTGTGGGCTAAATTTTAGCTTCAGGGATTAGTGACTATGTATGAACTAATATTTTCGCTTTTCAACACTTCAAGTAAGTTTTGAGACTCATTCCATTTCTTCACTAAATGGAAAGGGCGAAAGTAGTTCTTCAACAACGGAAAAAGGGTCAAACACACCGAAGTTTAAATAGGTGCGTACAGAAGACACATGCAGGACACTGACCAGACATAAAAATATTTACAACCACTGATATACCCAGTGAAAGCGCTTAACGTCGGCCCGTCGGCCCGAGGCCGACAAATTTTTTTCGCCGGGCCGACAAGTTTTGAAAGTTGTCGGCCCGGCGGGCTGGTGAAAATTTGGGACGATTTTATGGGACTCTTTTTCTACTAAATATAATCTTTTAAAATCCCTTAAAGCATTGAATGAATTTTAGTACGTTAATTATTTGTTATGGATTACTTCTCTACACAAGATAATATTCATATATTAGACTATACGCTGTATACATGCTATATACATCAGCACCTAACACCTCCAAACAAAGTGAAGCCAGACACTTCTGGAATACATCTGCTATGTGCTCTAGAAGGCCTTTAATTCACGATACCAAGTCAGAAATTGTTCAAGCCGCTTCTTCTAGTACTCCACATGAAGCAGAGAAGCAAAAAGAAATCGAAGTTGATGACGATGCGGAATATGACTCTGATTTTGAGGAGGAATCTGTCCAGGAGCCAGAGCTCTGGGAACTAGAGGAAGCTGCAGTGGGTCTGTCCTCTGATGAAGACTAAACCGCGAGATTTACTCCTACAGTAGATCAGATAACTTTGACACTATGAAGTGAAATATTTTGCAAACCTATCAAAGGCAGCGATAACAAACGCAGGGATTTACGGGACGCGGATTCGCGCGCAAATGCCGCAAAAAAATTGACCCGGGACGCAAAAAAAAATTGGGCTTACGTCCCAGGGGACGCATAAAAAAATCTGTCTTCACACGTGCATTATTACTGAAAAAATATCCACAGTTTAAGCACTTTGTATGGTCCTACAAAAACACGCTGACTATTGAGGCCTTTGCAGTGCTCTAAATTAACAATTTTTAACCAAATTTCTTGCGGTCCGGACGAAAATCATGGGGCCTGGATAGATATAGACTATATATTAGAAAAATTACGATATTCCAATCAATGTAATTTATTTCTCTTAATTAGTCGTACACATACCGGTAATACACAGTCTTCAGTTTGTCTTTTTATTAACCCAGCCGACTTTGTCGGGCTGGGTTAGTCGTATCACTATAGGGGGGTTGAATGTATGTGCGTATGTTAAACTTTTTCTTTAAAATGCTTCTCCTCCAACAGTTTTGCTCCAATCATTTTGATATTAGGCAGGAATGTTTCCTGGGTGGTCCCCCAACTGACTTTTACTTTTTTTGACGTTTGACGAAAAACTGACAAAATGGCGGCACTTTTTGTGCTCATTTTGACCCATTTTTAAAATGCTACTTCTCCTACAGTTTTAGGCCAATCGTTTAGATGTTCCGCAGGGATGTTCCCCAGGGGTTCGCCTACCAGGCTATTGTTGTTTTTTGCGGTTCGCCAAAAACTGCCGAAATGGCGGAACTTTGAAATTTGGCAAAAAACTGGAGTAAGTGGTAGTTACTAACTGAATTGTCAAACCATTCATTTCTCTCACTCTTTTTCAAATAGTTATAAAATTTTAATCGAAAGTTAGGTGCGTCTCCACCTGGACTTTTTTCGCAAATGACGAAAAAAAATCTAATAAAATGTTTCCCTGCATGCAACTTTTAAATTAAAATCTTTACTGAATCACATGCAATTTTCAAGTTTGTTTATGTTGCACCTTCCTGTGAACTTAAAGTTCTCTAATACCCATTTTTTCTTTTACTTAAGTAAAAGAAAAACTTTTTTACTGTAAACACAATTGTGCTATTACTTATCAAAATTCAAAGAACACACAAAAGAACACACGGAAATGACTGGCAAAATATTCCGAAGATTGGCACTACAAAATTTTATTATATAAATTATCACAGTATACCCCCCTCCCTTGATGGATGTCGGGACGATTCACAGCTATACATGCGCGATGATTGCAGCATGTTAAAATATCGCCCGTTCCAGAAATAATTGTAATTAAATTGCTGTTTTTAAACTGGATAAAGCACTGTAATTTTTTTTAACAAAAAATGTCATACAAAAATATTATCGATTTCCACGTGAATCACACAAATTCAGAATAACACAAATCACATCTGAATAAAAAAATGGATGGATCGTCAAAAACACTTGGGTGTGTCGTCCAAACTATATTGGTGAATGGTCTAAAAACAATGGGTGACTCATCCAAGAAATTGGGTGAATCGTCTAAGGTTTTCTTAAGATTTTGAATGAACCGTCCAAACCACTTAGGTGAATCGCCCAAAACATTTGGATAAATCGTCTAGAAATATATGTCACTCATCCAAGAAGTTGGGTGATTCGTGCAAAAAATTTTTGGATGACCTTTTTTTTGCGTGACTCGTCCTTTCCATTCCACAACTCCAACATCCCCCCCCCCCAAAAAAAATAGTGTGTCCCTCACCCATCTCTGCAGCGCGGGCCAAGGACCTTTTTAACCAGGTCAGCTTCACGAGCCCTGCACAAATCTGTACAAAATAACTAACGCGCTATTTACTTTATAAAACAAGTAAGTATTTGTGAAACACAAGCAGGCCCCAACCGCCCCCCCAAATTCATAGGGGTATAAAGCGATGACGGACAGACGGACGGACGGACACCCCAAACCTATAGGCCCCAATCCGAAGGGTTGGGGCCTAATTATGGCCACTGCAGGATTGTTATTCTCTTGATCGTTTCTCTCTGAATCAATTGCAGGGTTGCCAGCGCACATTTTGAAAAAAGAACGTAAAGTGCTACAAAAAAAGATCGTATTTGAATAAGAAAAATTAAAAAAAAAACCGCCTACGAAAAAAGTACAAACAAGCCATCGTCGAAGGTGCAGACCCCGACCGGACACAACCAGTCGCTATTGTGGTAATTTTTGACCAATTTGAAAAACAATGCGACGTTGCACAACTTCAATATATATATATATATATATATATATATATATATATATATATATATATATATATATATATATATATATATATATATATATATATATATATTCACAGTGCAAGTAGCATATGCCTAGGATAAATAATTTCGGAGAACTCGCGTGGAAAGCATCCAAGTCTTACAGTACAGTTATCTCAAAAGTCATAATTTTGGGCAAGTCGCCATTTTGGTCGATTTGAAAAATAACACGACGTTGCACAACTTCAATACAGGGCCCCTCGTAAATTCGTACTCCTCGGGACCAAGGGAAAAAGTACGAATTAACCGAGGGTACCAATTAACCGGGGGTCAAATTTTCGAATGAATAAAAACAACAATGAACCTTCAAGCCTTGCCCGTTTTCGAGCAGGCTCAAATTTGCTGCTTTCAACACAATTGATTATTTTATATTTATTCTTTATCCATGAAGCAAGCGTACTTTTAGGTACTACGTAATTATTTCAGTTCTGGTTTTGGAGCCATATTTCAGTCCTGGTTTTTGAGCCACTCGTTATTTGCTTTAACACTTTGAACTTAAGGTCCATTGTGTAATCATTGTGTTTTCGTTTTGATGCCATTTTGCAAGTTGAAATGCATGACCACTTTTAGGTACTACGTAATTATTTCAGTTCTGGTTTTTGAGCCACTCGTTATTTGCTTTAACACTTTGAACTTAAGGCCCATTGTGTAATCATTGTGTTTTCGTTTTGATGCCATTTGCAAGTTGAAATGCATGACCACTGTTCACAATTTATATACACGCTCCGGAACCTGAAGTGTCCACAGAAGACAAACGGCATCTTAAACTGCTGCATAGTACATGACAGACGATGTTCCGGATTTGTGGCCAGTGAAAACGCTGTGCACACTAAGACACTCGGTGTATTAAGTAGACCATGTCAATCATAATCCCTAAACCCCCATCATTACTGCCCCACAATGCGCATTATGCAACCCTTTCATCTCGCTACACATGATGCCTGAGTAACCTGTTGTTTTAACTGGGTGGCATGTCTAATCTGTATGGCTCTGCATTGATGAATGACCGTAATATAAAAGAAATTGAGGGTAAAGTTTGGGACGAATTATCCGAGCCCTCATTAATTCGTACTTTTACATAGAAGTGAATGGGTCCCAAAATCGGGACCGACGGAATTGGTACGAATTAGCCGAGGGACCGAATTAACGAGGGGACCCTGTATATGTATTTTCACTGTACAAGGTTGCATATACCCAGGGTATATGCATAAGCGCAGAACACCTAAAACATTGTATTTAACATGATTTTCAATTTTTTTTCAGAAACATATCTGCGAAAAACATCAAACACGAAACAAAATAAAAACGGAATAGCCATTTACTAAGAAAATCACAAAAGCTGTGCAGTTGATATTGCTGCTTCTTTAAGAATATCTTCTTGCCAGAAAAGAAGAGTGATAGGGTTAATGTATTTTAAATCACAGGGAAAAGACGTTTCTTAAAGTTGCAACACTGTGCTTACACCGAATTTCAAAGTATTCTTTAACTTGACATAATTTTGAACATTTTTGAGTGAGGAAAATATCAGTTAAAAATTGACAACACGGCACTGAATTAATTGAAATATTTCAAAAATGTGCCACAAAATAATACACAATTCGCAGTTGAAACTAGGGTGTTACGGTACGCACCGTTACCGAAACCGACCGCGGTATTTTCGATTTGGATAAAACCGAGAGAAAAACCGCGGTATTTTCTTTTTTTTTTTTTTTTTTTTTTTGTAGTTTAATTTTTTCACTGATAGTGGAGAGCTATAAAATAAGCTACTATAGCTGAACTATAAAGCCTCAGCATGTTGCAAGTTTTTTTCGAGAAAAATATGTACAAGTTATCACTTGACATTTTATTGTGAACTGTTCCTTAAGCGCCAGTAACGTTATGTTTCCCAAGCTATAAAATAAGCTACTACGGCTGAAGTATAAAGCCTCAGTATGTTGCAAGTTTTTTTCGAGAAAAATATGTACAAGTTATCACTTGACATTTTATTGTGAACTGTTCCTTAAGCGCCAGTAACGTTATGTTTCCCAAGTTTAATTCAAGATTTAAAGCTTCTTATAATATGTATGAAGGCGTTTTCTTTATGGCGTTATAATTAAGAAAACTCTGCAAATGTTCTTATGTTAGAACAAAACTGTAATGACTTCTATGGGATTCCGGACAATTGGGACTGGGACAATTTGGACCGGGACAGTTGGGACTGGGACAATTGGGACTGGAATCGGGACTGGGACAATTGGGACTGAGTCGATTCGATGAATTATTTATGTAATATAAATCTATTATTAAATCGTGTTCTTGCGCACTTTTATTATAACTCGTTATCTGTTTTCATTTGAATAAGTTATCATTGTGCACCGTCACGATGCAACACTTAACGACGGGCCGCGAACCAACAACATGGCTGAGGGATGGAACAATCGCTTTTCGCACTTGGTTGGCTACTTTCATCCATCCATATGGCAGCTGAGCAATGCCCGTAAGCATGAAGATGTAAATACGCGAACCCTCATCATTCAGGATAGCAGAGGCGACCCCCCTAAAAACGTGTGCGAAGGGAATACGCAGGACTCAACCAACGCCTGAAAGCGCTCTGCACTGATAGGGCTACTGGTCGCAAGACTGTTCAAGAATTTCTTCGAGGAATTGGACATAATATCCGCTGGCGCAGTGTCAATCGTGACGAAAATGACAATGAGTGATTCCATCGCATATCACCAAAGACACGTTGGCTTACAGCCATTTTCATCTTTTGGATATTTTAGTGAGGGCCTATCCGAGTTAGATGTTTTCCGCCCCGCAAATTATTATTTCCATATGATAATTAGAATGAAATCAATGTTGATAGATTAGAAATGTATGATCTTTTGCCAAAACATATTCCATGCATGAGCATATGTTTGATTGAATGTAAATAAAGTTTGAAGTTTTGAGAATTTAGTTTTATTTATTAATTTAATATCATACTTTCTAAAATTATATCAACATAAAATTTGAAATATGATATGCGAAATAATCAAGAAAGCCAAAATGTTGTGTTAGATTGGTTGAGATTCAGTAAATAATCGGTGTACAGTGAAAATTTATTCAAGTGAAAACCGTTAAGGAGTTAGAAAAAAATCACAAAAGTAGAACACAATTTAATATTAAAATTATATTACATTAATAAATCATATAATCATCTCAGTCCCAATTGCCCCGGTCCCAAAACCAGACCCAATTGTCCCAGGCCGAATTGTCCCAGTCCCAATTGTCCCAAACCGAACTGTCCCGGTCCCAATTGTCCCGGATTCCTTCCATACTTAAACTTGAGCTAGGGCAATTCTCTAATGGCTGTTATAGGTTACGCTTTAAAACTTCAAATTGTTAGTTCGGTGTCGTTAAATAATTTGCATATTGATTGTTTTTTTGAGATATTTATACTTAATGGTAGTTTCGGTGACTTTTAAAGTATTTTAAACGGGTGCAGGTATTGACATGAAAAATACTTCTTGCACATCTACAAATGGTGGGGAAGATTTTTGCATAGGCACGACACGTGTATTTGCCCCGTGTTTGAGATGTAGATTACACAAAATCATACACTTCAAGTGTCGACAGCGAGATGGACGGACAAACCCGAATACTATAGTCCGTCATTTCGCGCTATTAGGTTTTTGGGAGACTTGTTTAGGTGCTTCATCACCAACTATTAAAGGAATGATGCCTTATTTAAAAAATAGTTTTTCATTTATCAATTTGAGCGTGATAAATGTTATAGACTGGTTTTTTTCTTTCAGCTAACATAACTAAAAGGCATTATTGGCTGTTGCACAGTACATATTTCGCTAAATACAAATATTTCGGCATGTTTCGGCAAAAGTTTGACAACTTTTGCAAAATCGTACCGAAAAAACCGAACCTAACCTGGGTATGGTGTACCGTCACACCCCAGCAGTTATGCTATGATTTTACTGGTATAATAGGTGTTGTTTAAATTTCAATTACCGTTTTAGCTGGTTATATTGCTGCTAATATTGACGTTTGACCCGCTGTTGTTTTGTTCTTTTCATTTATTCGTTTATTTATTTATTGGTTATGTGCTTTGTTTGGGTCAAAAGGGTAAACAAAGAGCAACGGTCGCAATAATCGGCACTGGCTGAATTATCGCCAACGCGATTTTCAACATTTTTCTTTTTTAATTCGTATCTTCGCAAAAGCTTTATAAAGAAATTTAGAAGACTCTTGGACTTAAAACAAATGCTATATATGTCTCCCTTAGGGGGGGGGGGGGGCGGGCATATAATAAAAGAATAGATAGCATTCAGAGCAAAACACACACTAGCCAAAAAATCGTCAAACCTTTTGAAATAAGGAATCAAAACAATTTGTGTGTAGTTTTATGCAGGGCTGGTAACTATCAACGGATATTCATCTTAAGTTGTCAGTTAACACACTGCGTTGGCATAACTCTACCAGTAAACAATGCATCCACAGAAATTCTGTGTAGTCTATGACCGTTGATTAACAAAGCTAGCAGTTGTTGGCCTATAGCACCGTTGACACATCTACTCCAGGTATCTGAGCGGGTGTTCCTACGAGGTGGGGACATAGGCAGGAGGGTTTACAGTAACTGCTGAAAGGGGGCTCACTGTTAACAGCACAGGGGAAAGAGGTCGGATATGTACAAAATAGGTCAAAAATATAGCAGACAATGTTAGCTAAACAAACAGGGGGCAACTCTCGCCCGTGAGCGAGTTTGCTTCTAGTTTAGCACTGTTTGAATAGTCACCCCTAATTCTGCAATTAAGCAGTGTTTTCCATGTAAAC
Organism: Protula sp. h YS-2021; assembly: GCA_949752745.1. Taxonomy (NCBI): domain Eukaryota; kingdom Metazoa; phylum Annelida; class Polychaeta; order Sabellida; family Serpulidae; genus Protula; species Protula sp. h YS-2021. The sequence continues at coordinate 27,921,626 of OX457029.1, forward strand.
GATAACAAACTTTTCCTTTATCCGGTTTTACGATAAAGCGGTATGCAATAATTCCGTTAAAAATACATAATTTTATGCAATCAACCGATTTATGCGTTTAACCGGTATGCGATTCAGTCATTTTATCTGTCTATGCGTTTTTGACGGTGGCGTTCGTTAAAATAAACTAACAGATATAACGCATAGCCTAGAAATGTGTTTTTTTCCAATGTCCTTTGAAAGATTTCAAATATTTCAATATTTCTGAAATATTTCAAAAATGTCAAATTTCATGAAATTTTTAAAAATTTCGAAAATTTTACCAGCCCTGGTTTTATGTCGGCAAATTTCAAAAAATTATTAACATTTGATAACATGACTGTCCATTGACAATGCCCCAGCAAGATTTATGACATAAGTATAACCTGTAACCAGAATTTCAAGATAGTAAGGCTACGTACTTGGCGTCCGTCAAGATTTTAATACAAAAATGGTTTATCGCCAATATATCCATCAATTCTTTGAGATTCTCCTACAAAAGTAACAACCACGTGTTTCGGCCATTTTTCCTTTTTCTTTTTTCTTTTTTTTTTTTTTGCGAATCGCCAAAAAGTAACAGCCAGGTTGACATAAAGACAACTACCTTCAATCAAAATTTTAGAAATTTCCACGACAACCCTAGGACGAGATACGTTTTTGGTTTTTGGCCGATATTTCCGCCAATTTTGCCGAATTGTGAAAAAAGGTAACAGCCAGGTATGTAACTTACGTCTGCTACCATCAACGATAATTCAAGACATTCAGGTTAAACACCTGGGTGGAGATGCAATTTTTCAACTTAAAAGCGTACTACATACACACATACTTTCAACGATTGCATAGTCCCTGCTTCTGTAGAAGATGGGGCTAAAAAGTGAGACGGACAGGTGACGTACAGGTGACGTACCGAGAGACAGACCGACAGACGATACAAGACACTACAGTCAACGTCAACTGGGGTAAAAGACAACAGCAAGAGCACACGACCTTACATTTTTTGGTTGTCTAACAAAATATAGTCTCAACACAAAATAAAGAAAATTTTAAGGACTTATCATCTGCTCAGTATTCTTCACCAACTGCATATCCTTCGACTCTCATAGGCGCCTAATATCAGAAATGAAATCTTCCGAATGGTGTGTAACCTAGTCCTCCCTCGAACTCAGTTATCTCCGTTATCTCGAACCTTTTTTTTTGAAGTCTCGTTTCTTTCCTTATATAAGTCTTATAAAACCAATCGTTATCTCGAAGTTACTTCTCTGGATATCTCGAACCTTTGAACTTTAAAGAAACATTGTATTTTTAGCTGCGAATGTGTTTAAAAAACAGTTCAAAGTACACATATGAACTTTATTTTTTTTTTATAAAAGCCAAGCATCACTCCTTGTCCTTTTATTGTGATACAAACAAACAAAAAAATACTCCCTCTACACAGTTGTTCAGAGTGACGTCCTCATCTCAGTGAGTAAACTGTGTTGCAATCAGCCGGTAAAGAGTTCTTTTGTATAAAAGTGCTTGTTTCCTATTAAGGATTAGGTCAGTTTATACAAACTAGTAAAAGCAACGTGCAGTTAGTAAGGTATTTTAGTGGCAATTCTCAGCTTATTAAGAAAACCGAGTTGCGATTAGCCGCGAAGAGTGCTTTTATGTAAAAGGTATCCGAAGTAGGTGAGTTTATAGAAAACTTATGAAAGACAAAGTGTAAGTGGAAAGGGATTTTGGTTGCAATTCACAGCTCACTGAGGAAACGGAGTTACGATGAGGTGGGTAAGAGTTCTTCTGTATAAAAGGTGAGGGGGGTTCACTCAAAATTTATACTCACGATTTGCTAGCTGAGACTTGGGTGGAAAGGAAAAATGAGTAAAACGCAAGCTAAATATAAAATCTGTAGAGTGTAAGGTAAGTACAAGGTAGTAAAAGAAGCTGAACGAGGCGTAAAATCGAAAACAAAAACAAAATTGCTGAAGAACTTGGAGATAGTTTGTTTGGTGTTCAACGTCCCGTTCACCAACTAGGATGGGTATATTAGGACGCGAATCCGCGACATCTCGCATCTGGACATCTCGCATCCGACAACTCGCATCTGGACATCTCACATCTGGACATCTCGCATCCAAATGAAAAAGTGGACATCTCGCATCCGTGATTTTTTGCTTGATTTATCATTGTGTTTACGGGATGTGGATTCGTGACTACATCTTACCCGCCACATTTTCGAACCTGTGCACGTTTTCCCTTCCAAACCGTGCATCAAAGATAAATTTTTAAAAATTGAATAGATCAGTGGGATTAGTGGATGTGGATTCATTCTTGATACTGATCCGCCGCACGTTCATTAAATTCTTCATGCTTTTAAGTGCCCCTTTCGAGGGATTAGCATATGTGGATTCGCGCTGCGCCGAACGTTGAACTACTCACTATGGCATTCACTGAGTACAAATGTAAGTCTAACTCTTGAATTACTCCGTAAACTGAACTGAGTTTTTTTCAGTTGATTTACTCAAATAACTTACGTTATGGAAACCCCTGTAATTTATTTTCTGTATGAAGTTTCCCAAACACAGTGTTAAATTTCCCCCTTAAAAGCAGACCAAAATCACGGATGCGAGATATCCACTTTTTCAATTGGATGCGAGATGTCCAGATGCGAGATCTCCAGATGCGAGTTGTCAGATGCGAGATGTCCAGATGCGAGATGTCCAGATGCGAGATGTCTGGGAAAGAAGGAAGAATGTGAAAATAGTAAAAGAAGAGTTAGAAAGGAAAAAATTCCGATTTGTCGCCTCTTACTCAGGGCTGGAAAAAAATCCGATTTTTTAAAAAAAATCATGATTTTTTATTTTTTTTATTTAAATATGATTTTTTTGATGTTTTTGATTTAAATCAAACTGAAAAAAACCGACAAAATATCGAAAAGCACCACCTTTTAACAGTTAATTGAAGACTCGTAACACTCTCTTGTACTACAAAAACATTTACATTTCACAAAATCTGTGACAACTGTCCTCGATTTTCAAATGTTCAGATAACTGTCTTCAAGTTCAATTCTTCATTTATTGAGCGATCGGTAGCAAACGCCAGTTTCCAGCCTTTTCCACTCCGAGGTTTGTTAAATCAAAAATCGAAAATGCAGTGATATTGGGGGGGGGGGGGGGAGATTTAAATAACCTCGCTCGACGCGTAACACTAATACTTTGTTTACAAGCACATGCGGTTGGGAGAAAGGACGGAGTACGTTGGAGATGGGAACAGGCCCAAACCCCCCCGACCGAAACCCCCCCGGCCATAACCCCCCCGTCAAAACCCCCCGGCGGCCTAAACTCCCCCGACCCAAAACCCCCCGGTTCTCAGGTCTATTTTATATTTTGTAATTGCGATACATCCACGTTGTTAATTACACTTCAAATGCCCATTGAAGAGACCACACGGCGTTTAAAATTGCAATTTCCGAACCATTGAAGGAATTGATTATCATTATAAAAGAAACTTCATACATCCATTGATGATAGTACTCAGTTTTTGAAATTGCAATTGTTGTTACCTTTGATGAGTGTGTACACATGAAAAATTGCAATTCATATGCCGGTTGCGCGATCACTCGAGTTTACAAATTACAATTTCTCTTGCGGGTAGATGTGACTTACATCCATTGTGATTCACTTGAATGGGTAATTTAGTGGCCCAAATTACCGCGATTGCAATTATCCCGAATAACTTTTCTTACCAGTGTTAATTGCATTACTTGAGTTTATGTTACAGAGTTACTCAGTGAATGGGACAGAACTGATCAGCTCTGGGAGTATATTAAATGCAGTGTTGCCACGGGGTCATCAAGAAAAAAAAGAAAAAGTATAAAAAAGGATAAAATTGGGGGGGGGGGAGAGTATAACAAAAAGGATAATTCATATTTTGCTGAAAATCGAGAAAACATTAATGTTAATCATATCGTATCATTTTTTTTGTAATTATTACTTATTGAAATGCTCGGTTTCACAGCGATTAAAAATATTTGCATACGCGAGTGTACTTCTAAATTGTCCTGAATATTTAATATTACCAAAAAGGCTGTCTCGCCTTTTTCCCCATCATTTTGTTAATGAACCCTTGGAAAACAGGAAAACAGCTTTTGTTTTTCAATTTATTAGACAAATATGTAAAAAAGTACCTAAATAAAAAAGGATAAAAAGCGAAAAAAGTAGCAAAAAAAGGATGAAAAGTAAAAAAGTACAAAAAAAGTATTTAAGGATAAAAAAGGATACAATCGGGCTTTTTTTTTTTTTTTAAAAAAAGGATAATCCTTTCTAAAGAGGATGATGTGGCAACACTGTAAATGCAATCATTTCGAGCAGATTTTCTCCGGAGTTCCCCAACTAGACTGAGTGAATCTACTCAGGAGTTACTCTGTAAAATCGCTGTAATTGGCTAGACTTTCAGCACCAGTCTTCTAAAATCAGTATAAATACAGTTACGTGCAAATTGACAATAAAATATGTAAAACTAGAGCAGTGTGTATAGCCCACATATTCCCCACAGGGCCCCCATCAGTTAAAAAGGGCCATCAATGTAAACCTGAGACATAGTACAAACTGAACAATACACTAGAAACACATCTCCGTATTACAAAAAAAATAGTAATTTGGCTCGTGCAGGACTATTTTTCTTGGACGACCCTGGCCGATTTACAATACCGATCTGTGTTTGTTCCCACAGAAGCCAAATACCAAGTTTCAAGAAAATTCTTGTAGGAATTTTTAAGTTATTGTGTTAACTAGCGCTTAGTGCAATGCTAAATAAGCGCATTATAAAAAACAGTCAATAATAATAATTAGGTCACACAATAGTCAATGAAGAGCTGAAATTTTCTAAGTCCAGCTGGTCCATTTTCCTTGGACGAACCTGGCCTTGCAGGATTTTTTAAGTTATCGTGTTAACAAGGTCACACATTAGTCAATGAACAGCTAGAATTTTCTAAGTCCAGCTTGTCCATTTTCCTTGGACGAACCTGGCCCATTTACAATACCGATCTGTGTTTGCTGCCATAAAAGCTACATACCAAGTTTCATGAAAATCCTTGCAGGAGTTTTCAAGTTATCCTGTTAACAAGCTCTTGATGACAGACCGACCGACACGCATATATTCTCCACAGGTTCTACCTGTGGGGAATAAAAAATTAGTCTTGGTTGTAATTTTTCACACCTTAAATAGGCTACAAAATGACTTAAAAAAGGTATAAAGTGGTAAGGTACAAAGTGGCAGAAAATGTACAAAACATCTTTCGCGAAGGTACAAAGTGTCCCAAAAAAAGGTACAAAACGTCTTTCGCGAAGGTACAAAATGGCAAGGTACAAAGTGGCAAAGGTACAAAATGTCCCAAGACCAAATAAAGGGGGGTTGGGACATTTTGTACCTTTGTCACTTTGTACCTCCGTCATTTTGTACCTTTTTGGACACTTTGTACCTCAGATTTTGGGACACTTTGTACCTCCGCGAAAGACGTTTTGTACCTTTTCTGTCACTTTGTACCTTACCATTTTATACCTTTTTTACGTGCAATACTCAGTTAAAACAAAAAATTAAATACCGTCTGCTCTACCTGACCTTCATTTCAGTGATAATATGTTTATTTATTAATAGCAATGACCTGTAGGATAGTTTTGTACCTTTTCTGTCACTTTGTACCTTACCATTTTATACCTTTTTTACGTGCAATACTCAGTTAAAACAAAAAATTAAATACCGTCTGCTCTACCTGACCTTCATTTCAGTGATAATATGTTTATTTATTAATTGCAATGACCTGTAGGATAGTTTTGGGGCCATTCCGTAAAGTGGCTTTACTGTGATTGCAATTACCCCGAGTAACTTTTCTTAACAGTGTTAATTGCATTACTTGAGTTTATGTTATAGAGTTACTCAGTGAATGGGACAGAATTGATCAGCTCTGGGAGTACATTAAATGCAATCATTTCGACCAGATTTTCTCTGGAATTACTCAACCAGACTGAGTGAATCTACTCAGGGGTTACTCTGCAAAATCACTGTAATTGGCTGGACTTTCAGCACCAGTCTTCTAAAATCAGTATAAATACAGCTGCGATTCTTTGCTAGTCTCCCGTAAGGGAGACATATATAGCATTTGGTGTGTCCTGCCGTCCGTCTGTCTGTCCGTCCGTCCGCAGTGAGTTCTGATGAAATTAATGAGTCGATTTTCTCAAAACATACATACATACATATTGGGGTACATGTCTAGATGATGCCCGTTTTATCTTTTTTCGTTCCTTCCACAATTCTATTTTGGCAAATTTTTGAACAATGGGGGGGGGGGGGGGGGGGTTCGTGCATTTTTTTTACTTTGACAGGCTATATCTCCAAAACAGTTCGTTGGATAAGGCACAGACGTCGCAAGAACACACATATAGCACAACTGTATACTGCAAAGTTTTTCTTAATTTCCGTTGAAAATGTATTTTTGGCGAATTTTTAAATTTTTGATTTTAAACTTTATTGGGCCACATTGTTGCGATATCTCCGAAAAAGTTTGTTGGATTAGGTTGAAATGTTGCAAGAAGAACCCACATATAGTGTAAATGTTAACTGCGAAGTTTTTCTTCATTTTCGTTGAAAATGTATTTTTGGCGATTTTTTCAATTTTTGATTATTTAAGTTTTTTGGCCATATTGTTGCGATATCTCCGAAACAGTTTGTTCGATTACATCGCAACGGATAATTCGAGGTTAATGTGGATTAAATTATCGGCGTAGACTTAGTGGTAGCTACAACTAGACTGTCATCGGTGACAATCAGAAAATTCCGTTGTTATTTTGCTGGTTACACATTACGCGACAGCAAAAAACGTGTATTGTATTGTAAAGAAGCGTGCAAATTGGCAATAAAATATGCAAAGTTAATCTTGGTTGTAATTTTTCTCATCTTAAAGAGGGTACAAAATGACTTCAAAAGGTGCAAAGTGCTGAGGTACAAAGTGGCGGAAAAGGTACAAAACGTCTTTCGCGAAGGTACAAAGTGTCCCAGAAAAAGGTACAAAACGTCTTTCGCGAAGGTACAAAATGACAAGGTACAAAGTGGCAAAGGTACAAAATGTCCCAAGACCAATAAAGGACAAAAAGAAAGAAAAAAAAAAGAACGCGGACCCAAAAAAAAAAAGTTTTTGGCGAAAAAAAGGACTTTTCGAAAAAAAGTAAATCTTTTAAGAAAGTACGCTCTCGCTGCCTTGCAATGGTGTTATATATGCGAGCATAAACCTACATTAAAGCCAGTTACAGCAGAAAAAGAGATCCACCAAACCATCACAACTGGCATTGACACCTGACCGAGTGCTCTGTTTCGTACTAACTGTCAATGAGCACTGCCCCAAAAAGGCCGACGAAAGACATTAAAAACCCTACAGAATCGATTAATAGCTATGTTTTTCTGTCATTTTTTTTAAAGTTAAGTCTCAACAAGAATACAGGAACGATCCAGAATCTTCTAGAAAACGCTAAAATCGTCAGCGTAGTTTAAACACGATGGTTCATTGACATAAGTGCCGAAAAAAGGGGAAAATAAGTGGGGGGGGGGGGGGGGGGAGGTAGATTCAGAGATAAGTTTACGTAATGACACCATACGCCTTCCTTAATGTCTTATACGAGCTTAAAAATCGTCCGACTTATCCAAGGAATATATGGACCAGGTTTGTATTCAGTCCCACTCTCTTGTCATCGAGATATTTTACTTGGCAATAATTAACTGTTTTAAGTAATGACGTCATATCATATTACATTTTGATATTCAAGCTGCACAAGTTTTTTCTTTTTTTAACTGACGTGCTATAGGGCAAAGCCATCGTAAAAACACCCCAGTGATTCTTTTTTATTTCATTTGTTTTAGTTTTATTTATGCGGGCTTTTCATGTTTATAGGTCTAGCACGTTACACGTCACGCGCGAATATATCAGTCCCTGTGTGGACGAAATGACTGCCGGAAGGAAAAAAACGAGTATTCGACAAATGACTCCGACCAGCCGAATACCGAAGCCGACTTCATGGTTTTATTCTTGGGATAACATCACCAGAATATCAAACTCATCTGTTAATATTATCGAGCTGTCTAGTAATTGGACTGGTTTTCCCGGTGGAGATAACAGATACATCATTGAGTGCACGGAAATTTACTACAATAATATATATCATAACTTCTTATCACTTGAGACGGCTTACCTTATCTATGTACTTATTTCCAACGACATGTTTATACATTACAGACACATGTCAGCCCTCCTTAACATGTTGACACAAATCCATTAACAAGAACAGATAACACACATACAGAGATCGGGGGCAATCAGTAAAGTGCAGGCAAACTGAACAATCCTTGTCACAGCATATGTGTGGATGACACTGCTACGAACGCATTCCCTCTCGCCAAATCTAGCCAGTGAGGAACCGCGATATGAATTATACGGGCTCACCGATCATACTCGCATGAACGATACACACAGTATGCAAACAAATTATAAAATCTACTGGGTGCAGGGGGAGGGGGCGGAGGGAACTTCTCTTAGTCCAGGCTGTCCTTTAATTAAAATCTAATCACTCTTTTTTCTGGAAAATGAGAAGGGATGTCACAAAGTACAAAGCGTTAAAAAAAAACAGGATTCTTTTTTTATGTGTGTGAATTTTTTTTTTTTTTCAAATTAAAACTTCTTTTTATCACTAATTTGTTTCTTACATAAAGCTAGAATTTTGTACGAATGTCTATATTTATTCGAAAATGAAGGTGTATTTGTAAAATGAACGTATACTTTTACACAAATGTCTAGGAGTGTGCAGTGGGTGGATGTTTCGAGACATACACAATAAATGTTACATCGCAGCAGTGCTTGTGACCCTACCACTTAACTCATTTTTGACGCAGTTTATTAGATTTCAAAGAGACCTTAAGGCATACATTTCCTCATAAACATCCTCGAACTCTCTGTAAAAATACACCACGTATTTTGTTTACTCATTTTTGCTCAGCGATTTCAGCTACAGTTCCACAACTCTGGTAAACTCACCTTTTCGTGTGATTATGGGGAGAATCGGACAGTTTTGTCTGTCCAAGCTTCCACGTACATTTACTTATTCTATCTGGTCTGTCCCATTTCCTTTCAATGGTTGAATCGCTGCTCACAGTTGTTCCGTTTGCTGCCATTGTTGTTTAAAAATGTTACTTATTTACAGCTTTTTCCAAATCCCTGTGAAGAAATAAAAAAAGTGAGGAACTAAAGTTCAGAAAGAATTCCATTTTCATATCACTTGATACTAAATAGGCCTTCTCTTGTAAATTGAATAAGAAATGTTGTTTTTGGCTTTCAACCTGCCTATTTCACCCATTCATCAAACGCCCCATGGTCCGTGTTGCTACTTTTTGTTGTGAGTTCAACGGTCCAGAGGACTGTTTTCATCTCCGTGTACTATTACAGCACACTTGCCTCTACTGGTAGAAGCTATCGAGACAGAAAGGGGTCCGCTTGGGCTTGGGTGTGCCAGAACTTCCTATGTTAGCACTGTCAATATAGTGACATGTTGGAAGACAATGACGCGTCTTTGATAACCTCGGTCTCAATCACTTTAATCAAATCCATCGCTGAATCATAATATCAAAATTCTACCATTCAATTGTTGATTTATTGATGACATCAACTCCAGGGGTCACACCGGCCTTTCAGTCGGATAAAATGGTACCGATGGGAGAGGGGAAGGACAGAAAAAATAGACATCAAGTCATCTGTACTAATTCGCAGCACAAAATACGCACTTCACAATGAATGATCACACGGTTTCATCTCTGGGCGGATTGGTAGTCAAGGGCACAAAATTCTGTCAGTTGGGACTGTGACGAGCATTGTTTATGTATAATGCAATACACAATTTTATCACATGTCGTAATAATATGCTGCAGTTCATTCACGAATGTGCAATTTAAGCAGTTGTGACGTGCGGGAACTCGTACTTTAAAATGGGTTATTTTGATAGGTCCTTAGTTAAAAAAAATAGGTTTTCATAGTTTTTTTTAACGTAAAACATAGATTTTAATTGGCTGTTGCGGCGTCAAAAAAGTAACTTTTTATACGGTTTGACGCTCGAAAATAATACTTTTAATAGGTTTATGGTTTAAAACATATTTTTGAAAGTTTCTCGATTTTGATAGTTATAATTAATGTACAATAAATATATTAATTTAAACAATACAGATATTCTGAGAAAGTAATATATTTATTTGTGTAATATTTGTTTAAGAAATGGATAATATTGAGAAAAATACATAAGCAAAACAAAAAATTAATTAGCATTATAAAAAATATGTTTTAATAGGTAATTTCCGCAAAAAATAGGTCCATTTTGAAAAAAGAAATAGCTTAAACAAAATGTCAAAATTCTCTTACACCAAAGAGTAATCAGCTTTGTGTTACAACCCGTATGCTATTTTAAAAATTTATTTAAAGTTTTAACAAACACTTTCAAGATTCACTTTCTTTTATGTTCCTAGTATGGAGCTGTTTTTGCGACATTTCTTCTATATTTTTCGATCATTTCTGTCATTTTTTAACAGGTCCCTCGCAGTCGAAATTAAAAATCTTGCGCCTTTTATTCGGAACAGCCAAAGCAGGATTTGACTTACGAGGGGGGGGGGGGAGAACGAATGGCTACAGTAGATCCAAATTGGTGAAATTGAAAAAAAAAAAAAAAACATTTTCCGTTGATAAAAACAATTTTTATTTGTCAAGTATGGCTTAATAAGGAATATTTAGTATAAAAGGTCCCCTAATTTGCATCTGGCTAATTAAGTTTAGACAGAATTGAACATTTTCTTGTCACCAATTACGATCTACTCTAACCATTTCTATCTCCTCTCCCTTGTAGAGTATTTGTAGTAGTAAAAAATGGGGTTTGTAGCTTTTTCATGTTTTTCTATCATTCCATTATATTATGCGTTTAACCCAACATGCAACGGCTATTACCCAAATATTTTGAGGCAATTTCTGAAGTACGAATCCGTTTAGATACAAGACAAATTTCTTTTACACATATCCTGTATTATCGCTCGACGTGTAACTATTTATAAGGGGGCCCTTTTCCATAAAATACAATTTATTATATGCATGTACCTAGTTTCGTTCCGCGTGGTGCACGTTTATGTGGCAATATCTGAGGGTGTGTCTGAACTCGAAATTCCGATTGGCTTTTATGGACACCACCACTTCATGGCATCAAGCTCTGTGCTTTAACTGATATCGCCTCACTTGAATCCGATTTTTATATGCGATATAATGGTTTATTAAATAAAATTAAATAAAATTCCCTGTACAATACACACTTACACAAAACAAATTTTACAGAAGAAATCGCAAAAAGTGAAATTTACATAAAGGAAACAAGCTAAAGGAAAGCGTGTGACCAGGTTTTGTTGCTGAAAAATTGTTGTACACATAGCTTTCAATAAACTGAGATCTTTGACTACCTCACTCCACACATACAACAAACTGTGTTATGGTGGGGCGGGGGCATGCGAGTAGACCAAAGAACGATTAATGAGACAGATTGAAGCTGGGAACTGCATGGGCAACGCCTGGAGCAATATTTTATTGCAGGAATTTGCAGTGACATTGAGTCTGAAAGGCAGGAAGACGTATTGGTTAATGTATAGCCTCTTTTCCAAGGAAAAGTCATAGAGCAGCTGAGGCTGCTTCTACAGGAACATCTGAATACCATACCTAGTGTAACTGCTGAGCAATTTTATTGCAGTCAGAGAATAGTAATACTTCATTCTGAGTGCGTACGATCTTGTTTTTTGCCTGAAGCCGTAGGGCCGCACGGACCGATCCCGAAGGGGGAGGTCCGTACACGCCCGTAGGCTGAAGGCATAAAACAATATCGTACGCACTCAGAATGATGTAGTACTTTATTATATGCCTACTTTTGCTATTTTTATGTCGTTCTTCAAAATTTTACCACGCACTATTTTTGTACTCAGTATGCTCAGATGGGGGTGACGCATAATCGGTACTGCGGTCAGCGAGCATTGATATTTGAGTCGGTTTTTGCACTTGAGAAAATAAATATTAAGTATTTATTTGCTACGTTTAATGATTATTTCTGACGTAATACCCCCCCCCCTAGCCGCGGCATTATATCACTTATATCTTTATTAATTTCAAATCAATGCACACAAAATCACCCGAAGGACGTGTGTAAAATTACCAGCAATTTACCCTTAAAAAATATTTACCTTCAAGAATGCCTTCCTTTCTGTCATCAGTGATAGTACACTTTAATTTATCTGCCTTTGAACTCATGTGGTTTAAGAAGTAACCTCACAAGCCCGCCTCATAAACGAGTATTTTCTCTCTTTCGAACGTTCCTTCTTATTTTTGTAAGTTCAACGGAAGTTACTTATTTCAACTCAAATCGCGAAATAACAACGCAACAAATACACAAATGGCGTAATTATATGACATTTGTATTAGATGACGTTTCGTTTTCAGGCTGTGCTATAAGTATCGTCACAGTAATGACTCAGTTATCGATTCTGAGGGCGGTTGCGGTTGATTGTGACCCACTTTCTCTTCACTTTCAAGTCCGTAAACACGTGTTTTTTTGTTTACTGTTTACATCTGATCGCATAATGAATATGCTTATAGGGGGGCACCATGCAATCTGGCCTATAAAAACTGCATGCTCGTTTTTTTTTCTATCTTTTTTTTTTCTTTGTACGGAGACCGCTAGGCATATAATAAAATGTAATATGTGCTGAAACACAGTCCGAGTTTTCCTCAGTGGAGAACTTCGTCGTCTTGCTGGTTTCGCTTTTTCAAATCGCGACTCCAATTGACGATATGGGTTTTACAAGCGTCAACAGCAGGCAGGCAGTATGCTAGAGAAGTTACGTTAGCATTGCGATTTTGGCGACCTTTTGATCTGCGTGAATAGCTAGTGTGCGGTATAAAGAGTGAGCAAACACTGAAACTATTGCTGTTGGAAAAGGACTTGACCTACAAAAAAGCAAAGGAGATCGCTGTGGCAATGGATGACAACGAAATAAGTTATCTAAGGTATAAGGTGCGTCCGGTAGTGTAAACAAAGGGGAAAAATCTGCGATTAATCGATATTTCCAGTGCGGGAATTTGAACCATGGTCCCGATGATTGCAGAGCTAACGACGAAACGTACCAAACTGGCAGACAGAAGGGGCACAGTAGACATTAGCTTAATAGTTTTGTTTTGGGTTGAATGTACAACATTTATTTAATTTGATTTGATTTAGTTGATTTAATTCCAATGTACTAATTCTTCCAATTAATATCAGAAGTGTATACTTACAGATATAAATTTGACACAATAAACCATCAGAAACTTTTCGATATTTTTGCTAAAATGGAATGTACCTGTATATATTGTGCGTCTAATAGCTAACTGGTATAAAACTACAAGCAGTACCATATGAGTTCCATATCATATTATATAGAGTTTTTATATCGCGCTTATTTAGCAAGGCACCTGAACCCGTTACAAAAGAAAGCTTAACAGTTAAACGCTTTCTTAAATAAAAGTGTTTTAGCTCCTTTTTAACAGTACAAAATTTGTGCTCGATCTGAGCGGCAAGTTATTTCACAGTACCGGTGTAGTATTCTGAAACGCCTCTATTTTAGTTTTTTTGGAGGACGGCTAAAAGGGTTGGGACGGCTGTCGAAAAGAAACTAAATCGTTCGAATATGCTGATCCAGTGTTATGAACTGAGTTAAACATAATCATAAGAATTTTAAACTGAATCCTCTCCTCTACTGGTAGCCAGTGGAACTCCTTCAGGTAGGTGAAATGCGTTCTCTTCTTTCGACGTTGAATATGCCCCAATCAGCAGTGTTCATTTTTTTGAGGGCGATACAGGGAACACTTCAGTAAACCTATGTATAGACTATTATAATATTCAAGGCGGCTTATGACTAGTGCGTGTACTAGCGACTTTGCTACATCAAAGTCCAAAAACTGTCAAATATTTTTAATCCATGCAATGTAGAAATACCACGTTTTACAGACGTTTGTAATCTGATTACCTTCTCAGATCTCTCCACGACGTCTCGACGTATTTCGTTAGAGTTCATTCTAAAAACCTGTTGGCTCTTTCGACTATGTAATAACTGTAAGATCGGGGGCAAGTTGAGATCCTTGGAGTAATCCGATCTCTAGGGTGACTGGATCGGAAAACATGCCATCAACGGCGACTGGCGTTTGTACGCTCTGACAAGTACGACATCATCCAGCGGAGAGCCATACCCCATATTCCGTCTGTAATTTCGAGACGGTTTCAGCAGAAATGTATAGTCAACTTTGTCAAACGCAGCCGAAAGACCGAGTAACGCTACAATTACAGCGTTCTCCTGATCAAGGTCAAGGAGAAGGTAGGTGAAATTTTGATGACCACCGTTTTACATCTAAGTGTCGGTTTTATGCAAAGGCTCATTTGCGTTATTTGCAATCATACGTGCAGATATTTGATTGTTTACTGCTCGTTCAATTAATTTTCCTATGAAATTTAGATTTGAGACTGGCCGATAGTTCTTTTGCGATCAAGCGACAGGTTTTTAAATAGCAGTTTCACATTAGCTGTTTGCATTTTGGAGGCGCATTTGCTTGTTTAAGTGAGTCATTTAGAATATGCTTTATCACAGGTAGAACTTCATTGTTTTAGTAGAGGCGAAGGTAATGAATCAGGTTAACAAAATCTATCTTTCTAGTGTTTCAGCATATTGAAAACGTCATTATCACCCAACAACTGAAAACTCGTAAATTTGATTACATTCTATGAGCCATCGAATTGCATATTCTCCAGGAAGTTTTTCCGAATATTTTGCTCTTTTGAGTGAAAATACTGTTTGGAGTCATTTGCCAACTGGGGCGCGCATGAGTGACCAAGCATTGGATTCTCCTTGTTTCATTGCATAATTTTACTAACCTTGCGAAAAATTTGTTTGCGATCCGCCTTATTCTCACTGATAAATTGCCAATAATACTCCGTTTTTGAGTTATGAATAATTTTATCATAGGATTTACGTCCTGTTTTATATTGTTTCTTTGTTAGCCTCAGTTCTGTTCTTTCTGTATGCACTCTCACACACCCTGAGAGTTTTAAGCGCTTCTACTACAGTTGAGAAAATCCATGGGTCTCTGCGTCTCGACCTACATTGCCGGGAAATCAGTGGAGCATGCTTATTAAGCAGTCGCGTCATGTCTTCGTCCAGTTCTTCTAGTAGTGTATCAAAATCCATATTCATGTAGGAATTCATAATCTTTGAATTCATGATATCCTGTTTCAGTTCTGTAATGTTAATATCCTTGATTTTCCGACGTGAGACATATTCACTGATGAGACACTCGGTTTTGTAGTAATAATTGACACGAACTCAAGTAGTGATCTAAAATAGGGTCTTCAGTATTTAGGTCCCGGAGTGCCAGATTATTTTGGTGTCTTGATATAAAATCAAGATAAGCCCTGTGGTCTATAAATAGTAATCACATGACCTCGGTGGTCTTTTCCTTGAGGAGAGGTCACTAATTGTTCGAAAGAGGGAAACTGAGCACTTGCAACGTTTACTATGTTCAATTGGCTCTTGCAAATTCAGAGCAACTCCTCCTCCGATAGGATCTGGGCGATTCTGTCTCACGACAGCATAGCCAGAGGGGCAGATTTCAGGCAGGATTATATACTTTGTCCTTTTCTATTTGATATTCTATGAATTATATTAGAACAAAGGTAAAAAAGAAAAACTTTCCTGTCTATAGGAAAGCAGGTGACAAATTATATATGATCCACCGATTATTTCGTACTTTTTAGTGTCCCCAGGAGGTTTACAAAACTTCTTTAGCATTTGTTATAAGTTTGAAACACAATTTGCTCTTTATTTACTTAAATCAAATCGAAATTTATAAAATTTAGAGGGAACATGGTAAATATATTGAATACAAAAGCATAAATTTTTGGGCGAGTAAAAATTACTACAATATACACCGGTATGATGATTTATGGACACTGGTAATGTCATAGATAATACCATGCAGTTTCATAAACAATAGAAATATTTCGGAATGGAAGGTACTCCCATTGTTGTTACAAATGGTATTACAAATCCTGAATGAAATCTGTTTTTATACTCTGGATTTCTGGAAATCGGAAGTATGCATCTACACAATTAATAACTGTACGTGCTTAAAAGGGGCCAACAAAATAAACATCGATTCTTTTCTGAGGATAACCAAGCTATTCCTAGTGGTATACTCCAGACAATACTCACTCTTAGAATTCTCGATCTGAGCATAGTTTGTCGCGTCTTTTTCATTCGCGTACAGAATTGCAACGACGAAGGTTCAAGAAGCAGCAGTGATGGTCAAAGCTGCAGAGATTACAGATCGGTGCCGATAAATTCGGAAAAAGAAAGCCAACGACAAATTTCAGCGAAGGGAAAGAGCACCTCGGCAGCTCAAAAGGAGCCGGCTGAATGTATTGTCAAACGCAGTGGCGAAGCTATGACTTCCGAGATACTGGCGATAATGTTATAATCCCAGTACCTCTCTTAGATAGGGGCCGATGTGATCCGCGCAAAGTATTGCGTGTTATACAAAGAAAACGACATGTGCGATTTTGGGGTTAGGTATGTCGTTCTAAAAACAATATTTTCCAGGAATCAGTCTTTTTTTGTAAGCACAAGTTGCTGGCAGCAAGTGATGGACATTAAAATGGACATTAAAATTGTCAAGTGTTACTGCGCGAAGCAGTCATATTTATTTGAGTCGAAATGTAGAGGAAAAGATTTTGTGAAATGTAATTGTTCCGGCCGTAAGCGATGTGACGTTAATCAATGCAAATGCTTCAAGGCAACGGTTATGAGTAACTCGCGATACCATTCCCGTTTGTGACGCAGCAATAAACACGAGTAGACAATATGGCAGTGAAAAATTAATGTGCTAAGTAGCAGTAAAATCTGAAAAGGCTGAGATAATTTCTTTGCGTTGCAAAATGCGTAATGTATGCAATGCAATATACATATTATAGTTGCCCCAGCAGAACTCTCTCTCTCTCTCTCTCTGTGCATATATATATATATATATATATATATATATATATATATATATATATATATATATATATATATATATATATATATATATATATATATATATATATATGCGTGTGTTTGTGTCAGCCATGTTACGTAATGACAAATCATTGAAATTTGATTTGTCAATACGTGAAATGACTGACACCCACAGACAAACACACCCAGAAACACACACACACACACACACACACACACACATATATATATATATATATATATATATATATATATATATATATATATATATATATATCTGTGTGTGTGTGTCAGCCATTCCACGTCATAGTAATTACTAAAATTTCATAAAATAGCAAACCAGTGGCCGTATTCACGAAAGTGTAAGTTTTAGATTCCCGTTGCTAAACTTAGCGGTATTCACAAAATGTAAGTTTAAACTTACACTCAAGCATAAGTTCAAAATTCTAAGTTTACTTCGGACTACACTTAGATTTCTAAGTTCAATCCAACGCCATATTTAAATAGCCGGAGTGTTTTGTTTACCTTGGCAACAATGAATTTATTGAGATTAAATGGAGAATATGAAAGGGTTTTTAGGAGGGAAAGGATGTTTCGAGATAGGAGTAATCCGTTTGACGTTTACAATGACGATGAACTCTTAACTCGATATAGATTTTCAAGAGAAGGTATTCGTTTTATTTTATTTTTTTGTGTGTGTGTGAAAAATTTCGAAAGTTTGGAGGCGGAAACAAGAAGAAGTTTTGCCGTTCCGAAACATCTAAAAGTTTTTATCGGCCTTCTATATTTAGCAACTTTGTTTACATTGACAACCCGTTTGTACGATTACGATAAGTCGTACTATTTATGAAAATGTTGCAATATTGAAATTCGAATGTGAGTTGAT
Source organism: Protula sp. h YS-2021 (assembly GCA_949752745.1). Lineage (NCBI taxonomy): Eukaryota > Metazoa > Annelida > Polychaeta > Sabellida > Serpulidae > Protula > Protula sp. h YS-2021. Next base: position 27,939,657 of record OX457029.1, read on the forward strand.
AAACTTACGTAAGTTTACTTCTGTGAATATGATGTAAGTAAGTAAACTTACGTAAGTTTAATCTTGAGATCTAAGTTTAATATCGAAGTAAATAAACTTACATGTTCGTGAATACGGCCACAGATTTAGAACATAGCAATTTCCAAGGAGAATGCCCCAGCTTTTTAACAATGTCGCTAAATGCATCAGACATAAAGGTAATAGCCAAATAGAGTACCTGTTTGGCAATATACCATAGCAACTTTTAAATTTTATTTTGCTTTCCAACCAATTTAATTTTCCTTATTCATTTAAATCATCTCTGTTTAAACGTTTAATCTGTCAAAATAATTGTGATCCTCACATCGTGTATACTTTAGCTCCAGAATTATGAGGTCCTTCCACGTAATAAGGAAAAGAAAATACGTGGAGGGTGAGCAATAATTTGTAATTTGTTTTGCATTAAAGAAGATTCCTCTTTTAAAATGTATATGAGTAGCAGAGAGATCGAATATTCTGCTCTGTTGTTCAAAGTCCTTGCACTATTTTCTGTATAATTCTAACAACCCTACAAGCTTTCTTTATATATACATGTTCCAGATCAAACCGAGAAAATTACATCAAAATAGGCCCATTAACTATTCTGGTACAACAGACAATGAAAAAAGAGAAGACTGTAATAGAGTTGATTAAATATCATTGTGAAACATTTCCTTGATACGTTTTTATTTTTTTAAAGATAGCCCACTTTGTTAGTTTTACTGTGGGCACCAAACTGAGGTCATCTGTACCCTTTAATAGTTTACTACTAAATAACACAATTTACACATGATTTTATATCAGATTATTGATGTAGAAATCTGATTTATTGTATATATATATATATATATATATATATATATATATATATATATATATATATATATTGTGCCACAAAATTCCTCGATTTTGTGTTCATAGAAAAATGTAAATTTTAGCTTGAAGACAGTTATATTGATGCATTGAACAAAAATGGTATTTTTACGTTTTCATATATAATGCAATAGAACAAGAATTTGTTAAATAATAATTTTATTTGTTTTTAAACTTACCGCGGTGTCACTGTGTGATGGTACTCAAATCCTTTTGCTGTTTTCCTTTGCATCTATTGGTTAATAATTAGCGAACAGGGAAGTGGTGGGGGGGCGGAGCACAGTTGGTAAAACTCAGGGCAACAGAGGGATACGATGCCTTTTGCCTGCTTTCGCCCTAGCGCACGGGTCAACTCGCCTCCGTCCCCAAGCTTCCATCCTGGCTTTTACTTTAAAAAACAGCAGTTCACGTATAAGCGATGAACAATCGGTTCCTGTAGTACCGCGTCATCGATATGACGTGTCTGGGTACTTAGGTAACAAACGTCACAGCTTATCATTTTTGTATTTCATGTTAATTGATAATTGTATTTTTAGTTGGGTTAGTCTTGTGTTAATGGGCAAATTGCAAATTGCAATGCGTGTTGTTGAACGAAAAATTTTGTCATTGTTTCGTCAAATAACAATTTTCAACAAGAAAAAAAATATCACCCAAATTTTAAATATAAAACAATGTATTTTATTTCGGCTAGAGACGAAGTCCCTATGTGCTGTGTTTTCCTTCACCGCCTTTAAATGTTTAAACAAGAATTATTTGTTACGTGTTACTGGTAAATCTTGGAGAACTCCACAGTTAGCACCCCCACATATAACCCATGTCGGCTATACGAGGGACGTCCCGTGTTCCCACGTCGGCAATACGTGTGCTTTTCGTGGGTTGTCCCATGTAATTACGTGGGCGCTTGGCGATTTTGAAACACGTTCCGACGTATTCCCTACGTGGGCTGTCTGACGTTAGCTATACATAGGCTGTCCCACGTTGGCAATACACGGAACAGCCTACGTATAGCCAACGTAGGTTTTAGGTGGGATGTCTCACGAAATTACGTGGGCGTTTGGCGATTTTAGAACACGTTCCGACGTATAGCCCACGTGGGCTGTCCCACGATGGCTATGTTTGGGACAGCCAACGTTCCAAAATAAATTTGTAACAATTCGTAACATCCCATTTAACATGTCGCCTGACCATTACTTTGACCACTAATCTTTCAAACTACACTACAACCCACCATTCTGATTTTGTTTAGCAACTGACGAATCGTACTTACCTGGGTTTGAACCGGGAACCTCTAGCATTCTACGCCACGGGGGATCCATGCAATAATCAATGTTATTATTCCCCTAAAAGCTTCCCGTCCTCAGCAGTTTATTTTTTACAGTGTCCATTTTGTTAAATGTTTGCTGTTTACTTTTATAACTATTTGTTTAACAAAAATCGTTGTGTTCTGCTTTTATACTGGGTATTTGCTTACATGGAATATCATTTAGATATCCTAATATAATAAAAATATTCCAAACAAATGAATGATGTCTAAATTCAACATTAGATTTTGCAGTTATATATTAAAATCATAAATAGTATCTAAAATTTGTCAAAAAATGGTATTTAGTTTGTATGGTTTACCATGAGGGTCCAAAACACAAAATCCAATAATATTGATTTTTCATAATGCTCCAATGCAAAACGTTGGGGATACGTGGGAGTAAGAGGGGTCACCCGACAGTGGGACATCCCACACAATGCCCACTTGAAGCCGATGTTGGACAGCGGACGTTGGCCACACGTGGGTTGTCCCACATAGGGTATACGTGGGAGAAACAAGGCACGCCCCACTATGGGACATGCCTCTTGATGCCGACATATAGCCGAAGTTGGCTGTACCACTTGGGCCATACGTGGGCTGTCCCATGTCGGCTATACATAGGCATTAGGTGAGACAAAGTGTAACTGGGATATCCCACATATAGCCCAAGTGTATACGATGTAGGACGCCCCACATCCCACGTAAAGCCAACACAATGCCAACGTCGGTTATGCGTTGGAGAAAATCTTGTGCTAACTGGGTCCCCGCGTATTGTAGCGACTTCTCGCTTAAGATCATTTAAGGTGGTTGCAGCGCGAGAGCATCTGGTATATGGATTCGTGCCACATCACGCACTGCTTCCACGTCGTCTCCTTTGGTGAAGACTTTTTGGCCGCGACATTCGAGAAGACCAGTTTCGCGTTGCTCTGCACAGTCCGCGCTGTGTCCTCACTCAGATCCCACAAGGAACGAGCAGCAGAAATCCTAAACGAAGAAAGATTTATTGTTTCCTGTCGTTGTTCCCGTTCAGGGACTCGAGAAATGCTGTCATTGACGGATTGTCGATGGGCGACAAGTTTCCTAACGTTACAGAGGGCTCTGGCAGTGCGCCGTGTCACTTCGCCCATAAGTGATTGAGCTTCCATCGTCGTTTTCATCTCGCTTACTGCTGCTTGGAGGACACACTGCCGGGTTAATGTGAGTTTAAGGACCTTTGAGGCACCATTGTCAATAATGGAGAGACTATCCACATGGAAAAGTCTTCTCTTATGAGATCTTTCACAGTATTTCCTTGTCCATTTTCAGAGCACTCCAACAGCTGCTTCGACCCTCTCCTCTTCCATATTGGGCTATTTTTGAATGTTCGCGTAATGCAGCTAGTGTAACTTTTTTGTGAGCAAAATTAAGTCGCAGAATTTTGGTCGCTAAAAGAACTTGATGTAGCTGCTGCATGACTGTGAATGCTCAATAAAGCGTGAAAAGTGCAATTTATATATCGCAGCAACTCCCCCGAGGGTAGGCACTTAGCTGATGAGCACGAGGCACGACACATAGTGACATGACAAAATGGCGACATGATGTCTGAAGTGCACATCGTGGGTGTAGGGTGCCGAAAGTTTGCCAGTCACGGGCCGAGTTTACAGGGTTGTTTCAACGAATTATAAACCAGGGAAGATTTTGCTCTCTTTTACTGAAACAGTGAACGAGTCACAAAGCATACACCGGGACCGTTTTAAACGAAAATAGCCAGATTTTATTTAATCAAAAACAAGCAAACTACAACGATCAAGCTAAAGCACCTCCAATATATGTGCTCTCTCTTTTCGACAAAAAAAAACAAACAAACACGTGTTCCACACCTCCAATATACGCTCTCTGTCTGTGCAAAAGAAAAATAAAATCACTTTAATAGTGACTGAGATCTAGCGCGTACAAACTTACCACTATACATCGGGACAATTGCACATTTTCACATTTCAAAAATCTGGCATTTTTTTTCAATTTTTGAAAAAAAATAACCACACCTCCAATATATGTACTCTCTCTGTGCAAAAACGAAATGAAATAACTGTATTAGTTACTGAGATATGGCGCGCACAAACTTACCACTATACATGGGGACAGACAGACAGACGGACGGACACGGCCCGTTTCGTAAGTCTCCCGCTCCGGGCCACAAACAAGCTATCTTACACAGCACAGCCCCAAACTGGAGAAGGCGATGAGTAGATTTAAAAATAATTCGATATAATACGAGACGGACCGACAGTCGGACAGAGCCTAATCCATAAGCCCCATAAAACCCCGGTCGGGGGCCAATGTTTTTGCTAACAGAAAAACGGTTATGTCTCTCGCCACCCCGCCCTAATCAGTCACCTTACACAGACCCATCTACACTATAGGGTCGTTCTTCCTGCTAGATTTGATCAAAATCGAATTAGCCGTCTCTCTTGCACATAGTCAAAAAGTTAAAAACACACAAAGATGAAAATTTAAAAAAAGTTCAAAATACAATTTTTGCTCAGAATCAACCTTCGTGATGATGTGCACTATCTGGTCCTTCTAATTTGGTGAAGATCCGATGAACTGTTTTGGAGATATCGCGTAAACAAAGTCCAAAACAGCTAAAAACAAACCTTAGTGAAAAAATATGAAAAGTTCGTCAAAAATTCAATTTCTAACAAAAATAAAAATAACCTTTTAGTGATGATCGTCACTGCATGGTCTTTCTTTCTAAAAGGTTTGATGAAGATCTGAACTGTTTTAGAGATATAATATCATATCGCGTAAACAAAGTCCAAAACAGTTAAAAGACACCTAAGCGATAATTTCAAAACTTCGTCAAAAATTCAATTTTTGACAAAAATCAAAATAATTCCTCAGTGCAAATCTGCACTATGTGGTCTTTCTTTCTGTAAGGTATTGCGAAGAGCTGATAAGCTGTTTTCGAGATACTGCACAAACAAAGTCTAAAAACAGCACTAAAAGCACCAAAATTAAAAAAAAATCACCAAAAATCCATTATCGGACCGTCAAAAAATTGGCGTGCATCAAGCTACGGTCATTTCACGTGAGTAAGTTTTGCAAAATATCAGACCAAACGGCTTACGCATCACAGAGGAATGAGTGGTAACGGACGGACAGACAGAGCCCAATCCGTAAGCCCCACTCCAGAACATGAAGCCCCGGTTGGGGCTGAAAAAGTATATCATAGGTTCAACACTACGCTCATCAACTTCCCAAAAGCCAAAAGGTAGTGTAATGAAGGGACGCAGACATGTTCCGATACTCTATCGTTGGTTAAGGTAAGTCGCACAATATCAGAAACACCTTCACTACCAAAGGTTAGTAACAAGCCCCCACTCCCCTTCCCCCGTCCCACTTCCCACATATACACTCACATGTTTAAGGCAGAACAAACAGGCTGTACTTCTTGCCCTCGGTTTAGATCGGGTTACGGTTTAACAACGCCTAACCAGGTCTAGGCTTATATTGTGAAATTCACCCAGAATCAGTCCAGCCGACCTTGAGATAAGGTGTCTAAAAGCAAAAGATGTATAAAATTTCAAAGTCTCACAGTATCCTTGACCTTTGACCCAAGGTCACTCAAAGGTAATCAGGTCACGGTCCGTCTCCACACAAGCCACATACCACCTTTGGTTGAAATTCGTTCAACTGAATTTGAGATATCAGGTCCACAAGAAAAGCTTTAATTACTTTACAATCGAGCTAAAAAATTTTAAAGAAATTCCCCTAAAATCCAATTTTTAACGAACCGCCGAATATAAAAATGGCGTGCATCAAGCTACGACCAGGGGGATGAGTCCTGTAAACTATCAGACCAAATGGCCTACACATCTTAGAGGAATGAGTGGTAACGGACGGACGGACAGACAGACGGACCGAGCCCAATCCATAAGCCCCTCTCCGGGGTATAAAGCCCCGGTTGTGGGCTAAATATAGGATGACGGTCTGTTGGCTTTTTTGGGGTCTGAAGCATTTTGAGAGGAGAGTAGCTGTTCCTACTCAGTGGAAAAGTCGATTGTTCTGAATTTTTACCTCTTGACAGATTCGTTTGGCATGCTTTGTCCTGTACCGTTTATCCGGCAGCTGGTATTAGTGAGTTTACCTGGCTTGAATTGGCTGGGGATATTTATTGTTCCAGGGTAGAGATTCCTTTCTCAGCTTTTATTCTTTGCACTTTATTTTCTGACAACTCAACTACATAGGAGAGCAACTGATCCACAGTTTGATAAACCAAACGACCAGTTAATGATCATGACGGGCCTTGCACATATGTCTCCCATAGGCCGAAGCACCGAACCAAAGAATTCTTTTGGCAACAGGTTCCCATAATAGTGGTTGTGTATATGTTACAGCGGATCTGTAGAATCAGCGAATCTGTAGATCCGCTGAAAATTTCAGCGAATCTGTAGATACGCTGGTTCGACCAGCGAATCTATAGATCCGCTGAAAAATTTAAGCGAATCTAACAGATCCGCTAATTTTGGGCCGAGAAAATTCTACAGATCCGCTGAAATGATTGACGAAGCTAAAGTACCGTTGATATTGAGTAGTATGGCCGAAATATACGGTATTAATGTGTAAACGGTGCTGTTATTACTAGTGCAATAAGACGTTATTTTGCAATCGCTTTATTGATACAAGCACAAAACCACATTATTAATACAAATAAGTAATTTATGATCTGTTTTGCATTAAAACTTATGATGTTTGGTGTTATAGTGCCCAACAAAAATAGGCATAAAAGACTTTTATAAGCCACTGCTCCAATTGCAATTAAAGAACAGCTCAAGTACCAACTTCTACCTGTGATTTATTTATTCCCCACAGGGGGAATATATGTGATCGACCGCGTGTCGGTCGGTCTGTCATCAAGAGCTTGTTAACACGATAACTTAAAAACTGCTGCAAGGATTTTCATAAAACGTGGCACGTACCTTCTATGTGAGCAAACACAGATCGGTATTGTAAATGGACCAGGTCCGTCCAAGGAAAATGGACCAGCTGGACTTAGAAAATTTCAGCTCTTCATTGCCTATTGTGTGACCTTGATAACACGATAGCTTAAAGCTCCTGCAAGGATTGTCATAAAACTTGATATGTGGCTTCTATGGGAGCAAACACAGATCGGTATTGTAAATGGGCCAGGCCCGTCCAAGGAAAATGGACCAGCTGGACTTAGAAAATTTCAGCCCTTGACTATTGATGGCCGTGTTTAACTGATGGGGGGCCTGTGGGGAATATGTGGGCTATGCACACTGCTCTAGTTATTACTTAAAAGCCAAATTCACTCATGCAATCAATAATTCTTAGGTAACCTTTCATGAATAATGGAACTCTAATTGCAATTAAGGAAGCTGGTCACAGAAGCACTAGTACTTGTGATCATGTCTTAAAAGCAAAATTTACTCTTATAATCAGCAACTCTGAAAAAGTCATTCATCAATAATAAAGCTCCAATTGCAATTGAGGAGGGCTACATCTTGTTTGTACACGCTAGGCTAGAGTGACATCTCGAGTTACATTTTACCTTTGCTTTGAAACACTTACATCCGATTTTTTGACACCCCACTTCACAAACCCCTGTCCACTACACGTTGATTCAAATTGCACTGCTTGCCTCAGTGAAAGTTCTACATTTCATTTTATGTCGTTTTCGGTAATCAAATTGAACAAGCACAGATCAAATTGATATACTCCAGAGAACCCGAAGCAGATCGAATTAAGTGTATTTAAGTTCATTGCATTGTTAAATTGTAATTACTTTTCCCAGATACCATTGTAATAGAATAATATAATATGTACGACTGCTTTCTTATAAGAAGACCACAAGTTATGAAGCTTGCAATTAAAGTTCTATGCTCTACGATCATGGAAAGTAACACTAGCATGGAAGTGCAATCAATGTGCTTCAAATGGCATGTCAATGAAAACAATGTCTTTTATTATGGGCTATGACAGTACTCAATATAAACATATATCAATATAAACAGTACCTTAGCTTCGTCAATAATTTCAGCGGATCTGTAGAAATTTCTCGGCCCAAAATCAGCGGATCTGTTAGATCCGCTAAAATTTTCAGCGGATTTATAGATTCGCTGGTCGAACCAGCGTATCTACAGATTCGCTGAAATTTTCAGCGGATCTACAGATTCACTGATTCTACAGATCCGCTGTAACATATACATGTATATGTTACAGGGAATCTGTGTAATTAGCGATTTCATGAAATCCCTAGGGAAGTCTTGTAATGAATAAGCTCATATTGATCATAAACCTATTTTGAAAAATTATCCATTCAGGAAGGCTGTTTATTGGTTCTTAAAAACTATGTATCCCTTTTCACATCGAAAGGAATTGGAATTTATAACATTAACATCCAAAATAACAGAAGTTGCCGTGAAATGTGACATAAGTTACATAGGATAAAAATATCGCTTAATTCAGTTATTGAAGTATCTCAAGAACGATAGTTTGGCAACCGAGTGCTTTAAGTATATTAATTCAAAATCTACTATTAATTTCGGTAAAATACTACATTGCAGACATGAAAATTCTCAATAAAAACATCGAAATTGATTGAACAAGTTATTACACGAATCCACTAGGGATTTCATGAAATCCCTAATTTCACAGATTCCCTGTAACATATATATATTCCTGCCTTGCTATCAATAACCCGCATTAACTTTCTTACCTCGCGCAACACAAAGTCCGCAAAAATTTCGAATCCTTAGCCCTTCGCGTTTTTTAACGAGATCCGCGGAAACAATTTGCAAAGAAAAAAAACATCTCTTTCCCATACGAACTTAATTCTACTAAGAAAATGAAACTTTACTAGTGTGATTACTGCAAGATTAACTAATTACGTAGTCTAGTTCGTGGCATACAGTTTGGAAATGAGTGCTGATATCACAAGAAAGGGCAACACCCCTCCCACGGGAAAAAGACTCCCATCTCGTTGGATTGAAGACGTCTTGTACCCTCAATAATTATGAGGGTTATTTATAAGCATACAGTAGTCTCCCCTTAAACAAATATCACTTTCACATATCTTACACCATAGTCTGCAAATTATAAAACCACTGTATCTCAGACATTAAAGCATGGATGAGCACAAATTTTCTCCGGTTAAACGCTGACAAAACTGAAGTGATATAAATTGGCACTCCACACCAGCTAAAAGTAACCCCATCTGTTCAGATTCAGGTTGACAGTGAAACCGTGCGTTTATCCAATTTCGTGAGAAACCTAGGTGCATTTTTCGATAAAACCACGGATATGAAAAAGTTTATTGATTTCAAATCTCAGAGCGATCGGCCAAATACGGCATTTTTTATCACATCAGGCTAGAGTTTCACTTGTCAACGCCTAAGTCACTTCACGATTAGACTACTGCAATTCACTTTTACAGGGACTGCCCAAATCTCAGATAAATCGCCTTCAAAAAATCCAACACATGTCAGCTAGACTCATCTACAAAAAACGGAAATTCGAACATATAACGCCAGTCATGATGGAATTACACTGGCTACCTGTTGACAAAAGGATAGTTTTTAAAATTTTAGTCATTTATAACGGTTTAAATGGTAATTCTCCTGGTTGTATCTCAGAAATGCTAGACACGTCTTTTGAGATCATCATCTCGGTTGTTGCTTAAAGAAAACAGTATTAAAACAAAATATGGTATTAGAGCGTTTGCAAAAAATTCGTCTCGTTTATGGAACGAACTACCACTGCATATTCGGTCTGCAAGTACTCTTACTGTATTTAAAAAGTCGTTGAAAACATTTTTGGTTATAGACAAGCATATTTTTAGTAACAAGCCTTTAATTTTTTATTGTTTCAACTTTTGTCTTATTATAATTCTTTACTTCTGTTCGAGTTATTTATTGATTGTAATGTAGCTAATTATTGCTGATATATTGGTGTAGTTGTATATATATACTGTAAAGCCCTTATAGCTTTTGTAAGATTAAGGGCTCTATAAGCTGTGTAATAATAATAATAGTCTGGCAGCGGAACACGTACTCTATTCAATGAGAAGCGAATCACAGCATAGTATAAACTGGAATATATAGTTTGGTGAAGGGGTGGGGGTGGGGGGGGGGGGGGTTTCTTTCGATCAATGTACGGTCATGCAATTTCCAAATCTGTTAATTTTTCCATAGTTGCAGTTTTCGAACCACAGAGTTTCTGACGCTAAGCTTGGCAGAAAACTAACGTCGGAGTAATGAATTCAAAGTAAAATATATTTTGAAGAAGGAGAAATTTTTATTACTGAATTAATTACATAGTGTGTTGTAGACTAGATAAGATGACACCCGCCTCCGTCCCCCACAACTTCACAATCCCATCTTCACATTTATTCTGTGGCAACAAAATTTTCTAAATTCCCGCACGGTCTTTAAACTAAATAAAAAAAAAAAAAAACGAATAAAAAGGCAAACCAGTTAATCTCCCGCCAGGATCAGGGAATACTGGTTACTTAAACTGAATTTCTAGTTCACAGGTGGAATTTTTTTTAAAAGTCTGCAACGTCGAACAGCTCAAATATATGGTCTTTCTTTGTGGGAGAAAGAAACAGAATCTTTTGAATACTTGCTGAGACATTTTTTGAAAATTCGCCTATTTTATAATTTACAGACAAGGGGAGAGTTACTTTCTTTGTGCACGAAATAAACCGAATCCGTTGAATACTTACTGAAATATTGCGCGTACAAACTCATCCCTAATAGCAGGGGCCGGACGGACGAGCAGCGAATCACGAGTCCCCTGCTTCGCGTCAAGCGCGGTGGCGGGGAAAGAAAAAAAACCCCGAAAAACAGGTAGGTGACCCTGAGAAATAACCGTACACGGGATGCAACTTAACTTTAACAAGCATCACATCTATCTACGCTGTAAATGTGAGGCATAATGGTTGCGAAAAATATAAACTCACTTTTATGCCCTATTTTCTACAATTCTGCATGGTAGTGAAAAATAAGAAAGGACACGGTTCCGTCGTAAAAATGGACGAACTAAAATGGTAAATAACAAACCACTTTTAACAAATATTCCATTAATATGTAATACGTCAACCATATTTTTTCCCCGAATTCATGAAATTTAATAAGCAGCTTAAAGCCTCCTATAACTTGCAAGTTTGAATACACTTGCAGAAACAATCACTAGTAATTATTTATTCAATTTAAAGCACAAAGCAACCACAGGAACATCCCTCCACCCTGTCAGTTTGGTGTTCTCTGGGCAAAACCCCCACCCCTATCACCCAAGGTGTCACTGCCAGCCTCCCAGTCTCATGGACCAAAACACAACCTCAAAACTGTGTACAGGCAAAATCGCACAATAGTCGCTATCCCAAACAATTTCCTTTGCCGCTTAACCGTAGAATTCTTAAGCCTATTCAAACATGACTTGTGATCTGATACGCTCCTTGTTTATATATCAAAGGCATGGCCTCCCAGATGCATGAACAATTGCGTGCATATCACTCAACCTTCATCCCTGTTAACAGCGTATTCTCGGCGTTGGGAACAGGCCGAACCCCCCCCCCCCCCCGTTCTCGAAGAAAATGTGTAATGATAATTTCTTCATTTATTTTCACTAATCGCTTACACATCATGACAAAGCTAACATTTCAACTCTCAAACTACAAAAGCTGAATTCTCGAACTACATTTTTTTTGCTTACGTACAAATGCCCTTGGTACAATATCTTTGGATTCCCTTTAGCAGATGTGATGTATTCCATGATTGTTTTTTACAGCAATCTGGGTCATTTTATACGTTCCTGCAAACCTACTCCGGAACTCGGAGTCGATGAACTGGAGCTTATCTCTTTAGGACTTGTTAGTATTGAAGCTATTCACTGAATTACCGATTCAAGTGAATCACAATGGATATAAGTCACATCTATCGCAAGAGAAATTGTAATTTGTAAACTCGACTGATCTCGCAACTGGCATATGAATTGCAATTTTTAATATGTACACACTTTCAATCGTAACAGCAATTGCAATTTCAAATACTGAGTGCTATCATCAATGGATGCATGAACATTCTTTGATAATGATGATCAATTCCTTCAGTGGTTCAGAAATTGCAATTTTAAACGCCGTGTGATACTTCCATTGGCATTTGAAGTGTAACTGACAACGTGGATGCATCGCAATTACAAAATATAAAATAGACCTGAGAACCGGGGGGTTTTGGGTCGAGGAGTTAAGGCCGCCGGGGGTTTTAGTCGGGGGGTTTTGACGGGTGGGGGAGGGGGGTTAGGGCAGGGGGGTTTCAGCCTGGGGTGGGGGGTTTGGGCCTAGACTCCTCGGCGTTTTGGTGTTTTTAAACACAGCTCATGTTGTTAATCTAAGGCGCCAGGAGTTGAACTCAGTGTCAATCGCACAGGTCAGAGAGCACAAAAACAATATTTATGTATAACAAACAGATCAACAGAGTAATGATTAGTAATGATTAAGTGATTGTAGTAAAATAATCAATCTCAACAGCTCTTAAAAATTTGAAGTCATTTCAGCATGGCAGCGAGTACAGCGGATAAGCGGATAATCACATATATCGGATAAACACATATTACGCCTTCGAGAATTGACTATGCGATTAACCGGTATGTATATCTTACAGCAAACAGACTCTGCATTTCTTCTGACAAAAACCACTGACTGACCACGCCGATATCACCTTAAAACTAGACCAATTCCGCCACATTGCATAAGAAGAAAAGATGTGCCATATTAAATGAAGATCATCATTGAGTCATCTCTTATGTAACATTTGTTAGATCCAAAAGGTCAAAAAATGAGCTCCAAATCGCTTCAGCTCTAACAGTTTTCGAGATAAATAAACTTCCGGTTTTCGACCTTGACCGTGACCGCGTAAATCTGATGTGACGTCTCTTAGGCACAATGGTTAGAAAACGAGCACAAATCGCTAATTGTATTCGAGATAATGGACAATTTCCGGAATTCGACTTTGAACAAGAAGGTCAAGGTCACCCGGGTACCTCTTGTGTAATGTCTCAAAGGGTTGATACTGAGATCGCTCCATCTTTAATCGTTTTCTAGAAAATGGTCAACTTTTGGTTTTTGGCTTTGCCCTTGACCGAGGTCAGGGTCACCGGGGTACCTCTTACGTAACGCGTTTAAGGCCCAAAGGGTCTCGAGATAAGTTGTCTTTCGAACTCAGTTTGACCTTAACCTTGAAGGTCAAAGTAAAAAAAAAACAAAATTGTGAATCAAGCGAGATCTCTATAGGTACACCAAAATTTATGTTTGTACGCCAAGTAGTGTCTGATTTGTCCGGATACAGTTTGAAAGGAAAAAATCGGAATAATTACAGATTTATTTCCATTTGGAAACGACAAGGCAATCGGCACAGCTCTCAAGGCCACAGGAAACAAACGCGTCAATGTTCAACATTATTTCGGCACTTCTTTAACCACACAAATAAAAAAGTCCTCTTTGACGACAGTATATTTGTTGGTGACGCATGAACAGCAGGGTGACGACACTTTCTCCTCTGCTGTGGTTCAGGATTCACTATAGCCTAATATCCAGTGAAAACACAAAAACATGCCCTAACAATTCCGGTTTGGATAACTTGAGTTTTTACAGCACGACAGTGGCAACATTAACACGCTGAACACATTGCAAATCAAGATTAAAAACACAGAGGTTTTCTTTTTCGGTATCAACTGACACAACCCCTTTAAAATTTTATTTCCTACTAATCTGAGCTAAAATCGGAGCTAGGAGCCCCATACGGCAGGTACGAAGTTTTCCAATGATTTCGGCACTGGTGGAATCAACGATGGCGGTAACATTGGAATATGTTTGAACGCCTCGGGTATTTCATATTGTGCCACGTCACTATTGTACTGGCCATTTGAACTGGCCGTTGGGTTCGTCTTCAGTCTTTTCGCCACCCATTCGTGAACATCGAAGTCTTGCTTTTCTTGCGGATTCGTCGTTTCCAGCTTCCGTTTTTTGGCTTCCTGATAGCTATGTACTAAATATATCACACAAGAAAAAAAGTTTTACATTTAGCAGTGATTAAACGTTCGCCCCCCTCCCCCTAGCTTAATCTATATCTTTTTTTATCTTTTCTAAGCTGTACTGCACATCTTGTAGCATACATTCAAGTAATTAACCTCTAACTTCAGAAACCTTTATCTCCACTTTATTTCAATTTTTTCAACTGAACTGCGTATCTACGCAGCCTAGCTGGTGCATCACTGCGACGTACTAAGAAACCCGGCCCACAAACGTTTGCTTCTCACCATGAAACGCTAAACATTTTGAGATCATGGCAACATGATAAACAATAAATGATTCTTTACGTTCTGTTTAGTATAGTTGGGTCTGTGCAAAGTGACAGATAGTTTTTACACCACACATTGCTGAAACCCCCTTACCTTCGTTTTCTAACTGCTGACGCCTCGCTTCAGTCATGTGAGAGTATCGGCACGAACTTCCAAACGGACATTCACCTGAATTAAAGACGTTTTTTTCATTTGCATTAGGCATGGCCGTTTATTGTATTGATAGCCGTATACTTGAACAATAGCACGTGTTCAGCTGAAACATTTAACGCTATAACTTATAATTCATTCTTTCATTTATTAGTTTTAAAAACAAAACGAAGTTTTGAAATGGCGTATTAAAGTCATCATCAATGTTTTTGTCTATGTTTTGTTTCAGTGGAGAAGGATGGGGGGGGGGGGGGGCGGGAGTGGGGGGTAGGCAAATTGCCAACGAAGCCTGTCGGTGTAGGCAAACGGATGTGCCACCTGCTGGGCGTTCCACAAATATGGTATGGTGACGCCACGTACCAGAAGTCTGGAATGTTCTACACGGCCTCTTCCCCGCGTCCTCTCTCAGCTGGGTCTCCGCATCTAGGACATCACGAAATGATCATACTACTGGCATCAACTTAACTGCATGTATTTAGCAAATGTCAAATAACGCATTGGAAAAGTTGGAAATGCAAATAATTTCTCTACTTCTAGTTACATACATCTATTTCTTCGTCCTCAGTGTTGTGCATGCCTCATGCGGAACAGAGCCACAGTTATGAAGCGCCACCCGGGCTTAGCCAAAGCCTGAGCTACACGCCAGGTGTAGCAATGGGAAACAAACTCATGCTACTATAAAAAAGAATCAAACAGACGTGAGCACCAGGGTTCTTCAGTTTCTAAATTTAGTCATGGTAATGGCTATATTATTTACCAAGACAGTCGTAGATTGCACATCCCCCGCCTCGTTCATCTACGACATAGTCTAAATTGTCAAAAAATCGCCAAAATTATATGTTTTGAAGAAATCAAAAGATAAACTGACACTGCACAAGTACAATTTATACACTTTCCAGCTGTACAGTTTTATTGGTCCACGGTGAATAGTAACAAAGATACAGCCTGGACAAATTTGTCTGAAAAACAACAAAGTCCAAATTGTGAAAAATCCCCAAAATTACTTTTTTTGAAAAAAAAAATCAAAAAATAACCTGACGTTGCACAACTACACGTTATATACTTTCTAGCTGCAGGGTTTTATTGGTCTACGGTGAAGAGTAACAAAGATACAACTTGGACAAACTTGTCTAAAATACAACAAAGTCCAAATTGTGAAAAATCGCCAAAATTACATTTTTTAAAGAAATCGAAAAATAACCTAATGTTGCACAACTACACGTTATATAATTCTACCTGTAGCATTTATTTGTCTACGATGAATAGTAATAAAGATACAGCCTGGAAAAACTTGTTCTGAAAAACGACAAAGTCCTAATTTTCAAAAAAATCGCTAAAATCACTTTTTGAAGAAATCGAAAAATAACCTGACGTTGCACAACTACACTTTATATACTTTCTTGCTGCAGGGTTTTATTAATCTCTGAGGAATAGTAACAAAGATACAGCCTGGACACAGAGGATTGCGGACTGACAGACAGACGGACGGTCACGAGGCGTTTCTATATATCCGCCCCGGTCAGGGTGGCGGGGGATAATAAACAAATGATCCACTTCTTATTGGCACATTTTGCAGCAGCAGCAGCAGCAGAGTCTTTTACAGTCAAGACAATTTTACGTTTCTCTTGACAAAATAAATAAATAATTAAATAACAAGAATATCTGTGAACATTGTGCACACCATTCAAGCGAAGACGACACAAATATGAAAGGAGATATCGACCACTTCTTGCCTCATGCGTATCATTGCTATCAAAAGCAATCGGACAAGATCTGTGGGGCGAACAGCATTTTTTGTGTTTCTCTTAAAGCTATCCGTTTATTTGGCCAGTTTTTGAAGAACCGATAACAAAAATACTACACCACTGAAGATATACCTGGAATCCGGGAAGGGATGGAGGGAAGGAAGAAAAAAGAAAAAAGAAAAAATGAGAATTTATATGCACCTGTGAGAGGCAGAATTATAAATATGGCCAATAAATCCTATGAAGGGAGACAATGAAGCACTCACAACTTCTTGCTTCGCAGGCGACAACGCAAACCACTGCTTCTATAAATATTATCAGTCCCACGCCTAACCATTTGAGCTATTTAGTTAAATGGTCAGGCGATTGGTGAAGAAGTATCAAGAAAAAGCACATTGTGATTTTCCTGCAATTTAACCGTTTAGGGCAGACATTTTGACCACTTTTGCTCAATTCGCCAGGCAAAAAAAACACAAGCCTGATGCAGAACTTGAGGGAAACACTCATATAAATTTCAACGTAATCGGACATTATTTGTAGGAAGAGTAGCATTTTTGTGTTTACTTAAATTTGGCTTATATCTTGGCCACGTTTGGCCAAATCGCCGCTTCCCCCTCGCCTCCCTCCACCCCCCCCCTGAAAAAAGCTGTGTGGAGCATAACATTCTTACCAAATTTAAAAACATTAGGACTAGAAACGTACACAAGCACATAACGGACGACGGATACCCCACACGTGGTGAGAATAGCCCACCGACGATAGTCGGCTAGGCAAAAAAATCTGAACCCACCTTTGAAGAAATCATAATGTGCAGTTTTGGCCTGGCGATGGTGTACGCCCCTGGCGTGATTTTTGCGGTTGGTAGGGTTGTCCGAGAACGACTTGTCACAGTAGTCACAGTAATACTTCTTTCCCATGCTTCTCACCACACCTTGCACCTATCACAGTAGCCACCAACATTCACTTAAACCATGGCTATGCTGCGAATCCACGACAAGCCATCTGGCGATCATTGATCTGGCTGCCACATGGGATTCTTTCCAGTCAACTGGTATTTCACAAAGGTGCTATGATTACTGGAGAGATGAGGAAGAGTGTTAGCGGAAGCAGGGCAATTCTTCCCAAATCAATTGCCGACTCCGACAAATGCCCACCAGGACAATTCCCAACACTGAAAACATAGGCATCAAGGCGTTCATGTCGAAGTGATGCGTAAAAAGTCGTTGTATAACGGTGCAATACATGACAAATTGCCTAAACTTAGAGGGCCGTAATTTCGACAATTTTTGGTCGATCAAACTGAAACCTTAACGTTGCACATCTTCAATATACGTTCTTTCATTGTGCAAGGTTTTATAGCTTTATATCAAAGCGTTCATGTCGAAGTTATGCGTACAAAGTCGCCTGTATAACGGTGCAATACACGAAAAATTGCCTAAGTTCAGAGGGCCGTAATTTTGACAATTTTTGGTCGATCAAACTGAAACCTTAACGTTGCACATCTTCAATATATACTCTTTCACTATGTTAAATTTGAAAAGTTTAGGCAATTGTCTTTGATGTGTACGATGGTACGGGATGACGAATTTATCATCATCAATGCTGGTCATACAGCACCAATTTAGAAGCAATGTGCTTTGTTTTCTCTTATTTTTTTCTCAAAATCGAGAATTTTCCTTGTAATCAATTGTCCGGGTCGGGAATTGCCAAGTCGGGAACTGCCCTGTCGGGAATTGTCCTAGATTTAGTGTGAGTACAGTGTGCCATAGTTATGGTTCACTCTGCATGGTAATTAACGTTTTTCCCTTATTTGGGTTTATCTGCCTAAGATCCTTCACATCACATCACATCGTAGCTTTTCTATAGCGCAAAATCAAGTGGTGGACTTGCCCAGTGCGCTTCACAAGTACATTATCAGGAGTCCATATAGCAAAGTTCTGGAAGAGCCTTGGTAAAATAGTGTGTTTTGAGTTTTTTCTTGAAAATATTCACAATTCCTGAAATCTTTATTGCATTGGGAATCTGATTCCAAATAACAGGAGCTATGTGGACTTAGACTTTTGCCAAAATCTTTTTTGCGCTTCGACTGAATTCAGTTGGGATAAGGATATAAAGAAATGATAGAAAAAAAAAAAACTGGCACACATCAATAAAATTCAATTTTTCCAGAAACATTCACATGTTGGCAATTAAAGGGGTCCGAGTAACATGTAAGTAAAATAGTTTTTAGAAGATCATATGATGGCTTTTTAAACTAGAAAGTGTGTATGTTGAAAAAATTAGAATTTTGATGTTTTCCCTTGTCATTTCTTAATAATTTATTCAAAAATATTCTGAGTCGGAACGACACCTCCATCGGAAATATCCGAAAGGACAAATTGGCTTATTGAAATCGTTTCAGATCTTGTGAGGACAGTCTTGGCATCATAAAATGTATATCAGTGAAACCAGCATTTAACGCATAACAGATGGGCAAATTTGAATTGAACATACAATTTTCAAAGGAATCATTTAAGCAACATTTTATCATATATACAAGGAGAGAAACATGAAACTGAATTAATAATCTAGGCAACATTTTGCCATATGTACAAGTAAACCCATTATGGGCGAATATATGACTGCCGCCTTAAAAATGTTGCAGATTTTGTATGGAGGGGTTCAGCAACAACAATGTACATTACACGAACAAGTAACAAACAGGGTTTTATCTCAATGTCCCAGGGACACAACGCTTTCATATTTTTGCGTCCCCCATGATTTTTTTGCGTCCCCCAATTTGCAAGCCGATTTGTTTGTGTCCCCTTATTTGAATAAGCACAAAGGGTGTGTGTTTAGTTAGCGGGAGGGTAAGAGGTAACGCGCACAGTTGCAGTGCACACTATCTTTTCTTACTAAACCAAGAAAATTATAAAAAGCAATGAATTCTCATCTAACCATGCCTGCTTTTCATATTGTTAAACAATCTCGCAGCGTCGGGAAAATCAAACTGTTGTAAGGCTGGTCCTTTCAGTTTAATGAAAACAGGGTTTAGTCTGTTTCTGTTTTTATTGCGTTTCAAACCAAAAATCTTCTTTCACGTGGAAAAGACGAAACAGGTATAACCAGGGCATAGCAACAAAATAGGGAAACTGAATCTGGAGCAGTTTTGCAAAAGCGGGGCTCGAAATTAGTCGGGAACCTGGGGCCCGAGGTAAAATAAGTTATGACCCCACCATTTTCGAGACTTGGGGGCCCGGCGTGCCTCACGATCTTTTTCGGAAAGGCCTATGTTAATCGGCAATATTAACGACTTTCATCGAACAGGAAGTAAGGGTGTGGAAAGAACTCGGAGTCAAAATAATAAAAACAATAAAAAGACAAACTGAAGACTGTGTATCACCGGTATGTGTACGAAAAGTTAAGAGAAATAAACTACATTTATGAGAATATCGTCATTTTCTAATATATGGCTTATATCGATACGGACCCCAGGATTTTCGACCGGGCCCAAAGAAATTTGGTAAAAATTGTTAATTTCGAGCCCTGCAAAAGCCTCAAAAGTCAGCGTGTTTTTGTGAGCCCGTACAAAGAGCTTAAACTGTAGATAGTTTTTTTTCAGAAATAATGCCCTGTGGAGACAGATTTTCTTTTGCGTTCCCTGGGACGCAAGCGCAAAATATTTTTGCGTCCCGGGCCAATTTTTTTGCGACATTGACGAGCAAATCCGCGTCCCGCAAATCCCTGAACAAACAATGAAAAGATCAGCAACTTCACTTTCATGATATATTGTGCACATAAAGCATTGTGAACATTTCAACCACAGTGGAAATCGGACCGCAATTGTTTAGTACCTGGTAGATGATAAACAAACGAACGATCGTTGTTGTCCAACAGCCGACCTCTACGGCGGTTCGGTCTTTTATGTATAACACCTTTTACTCAGCAGACCCACTGGGGATTCAGCGCAACATAGTACTCATAAAGGACAGGAATCACTTTTTTTTTAAAAAAGTCACTAAAATACGGATTTTATCGACTTGGACAGTTATGTTGACCTTTAGCACCAATGTAAGAGAATAGTCACTGAGGGATGTACAGTACGGCTGGATAGAAAGACCCATCCGCTCTGTGTTTATACATAACAGATAGATCTCATCAGAAGTCAGCTGTGCTATAACTACAAAAGATTGGAAAACAGTAGTTGTGCAGCAAATGGTGCTGACTTCCGATTCCGATTTGTCTACTCGTATAGAAATAAATTAACGGTATATAAGCCAAATCACACTTTGGGTGTTTCGAATAAAAAGGCAAGAAGTTTGAATTTCGATTGCACGAGAACCGGGCCACGAATGAAAGAAATGCTACAAAAATATACGGATGGCGGTTTTCACCGGTGCAGCGGTGCACCGCGGTTTTTACTGTGAACCGCGGTTCGCGGTTCAACATTAAAAAAAAAACGGTTTTATGGCAAATATGTTGTGTTTATTTTTTGTGATTATCTTACACATCATATTCGTTGAACATCCCAAGGCTGCATAAGCAGCAACATTTTCGACTGCCATAGCATTGTGTTTTAGTTTCAGAAATGCAAAACGTGGATAATTACGAAATGAATGGATAGTTATTACGAAGTGCTTTTAGAAACTGTATACATTGAACAAGAATAACTAGAGCAGTGTGCATAGCCCTCATATTCCCCACAGGCCCCAACAGTTAAACACGGCTATCAATAGTCAATCAAGAGCTGAAATTTTCCAAGTCCAGTTGGTGCATTTTCCTTGAACGAACCTGGCCCATTTACAATACCGATCTGTGTTTGTTCCCATATAAGCTACATACCAAGTTTCATGAAAATCCTTGCAGGAATTTTTAAGTTATTGTGTTAACAAGCTCTTCATGACAGACCGACAGACGGACACGCGGTCGATCGCATATTTCCCTTGTAATGCGGGAACATGGAACCTTCATTTATAGACAACAAACAAGTTAAGTCGCCAATTTCGAAATACTTTGGTGTTACAGTCGTTGATGGAAAACAAGCAAAAGTTGTATGCAAAACGTGTCTAGCAGAAATAAAGATCGGTGGTGACACAAGTAAGTTACTTAATCACCTAAAACGACACCACGCCATGTTACACTCAGAATGTTGGAGCGCGACCAGAGAAAAACTGAAAGAAACAAAAGGCAAAGCCGAAAAGAAACAGGTACAGCAAATGTTAGAAAACATGATACAGAGGAAGCTTCCGCCACCCAAATTACAGAGAAGATTGCAACATTCATGTGCGCGTATTCGGCGTATTGTTTAATTTTTCCATCGTAGTGCCATTGCCTCCCAGTGTTTAGAAGAAAAAGCTGCCAGGACTATCCTCAGATAACGTCGACATGCTCATTTTCCTTAAAAAGAACATGGTTTAAAAAACTGACTAACATGAACTTCTGGACAGATTAATTTTATTCAAGTTCTGGTTTTTTCTAGAAATGTGATCATAATGAAAGTTCCTTTGTAATTTTCATCGAGGTTTTGTTTGACCTAATTCAACTGATTTATTGTGAATTTTGTAATGAAATTGCCGTTGGTGGAGCACTTCGCGAGGGTACCAATCTTTACTCGTATACAAAAATATCTCTGAAAATAAAATGATCATACCCTATATTTCTTACTATTTTTGTTCGTGTGAAGGGTCAATATATATACACCTATGATTATCTTTGCTGTTCCAGATATAGCAAAGGTCTCAAATTTTGATATGTTATAAAGAAACAATTTCTTGCGGACACCTTCATGAATGCATTGTGGGTAACTGAGGGCATAATGAGCGATATTGCAGTTTATTGCACAGTTTTATACCGAGACATATTCTTCGATATTTAAGCTAAGTAATAATTTTTTTTCTAAACGGTAAAAACTATTTAAAGAACTAACTTCCTGTTATGTGACAAGTACGCCAAATGTATGTAATCGGTCCAGAACGAGAAAAATACCCCGTTATATTTGTGTAAAAGTGAGAAAATATGCTTTTTGCCTTGACGCAGGCACTGGCACTTTTTGATCACGTGATGAAATGTTAATTCTCATTGGTGAATGTAAGGTTGTGACAGGAACTCGTCCTCAAGAATCAGTAATTGTGGTCCGAGGCCAGTGACCGGCTTCGTTGTGGGCGAAAATATGCACTCATACAAAAACATCACCTCCACTACTTCTCCAACAGTTCTCAAAATATTCTTGTTAGAAAAAGAACATTTGAAACATGTAGTAATGATCTTATTGTATGTTATAGTGCAATATTCTTCTCTCAGCTGTAAAAGCCAAACCACACTTTGGGCGTTCCGAATAAAATGCACACAAATTCTGCGTTGTTGTCCACCAGCCAACCTCTACAGTGGTTCGGTTTGTTGCGTGCAACGCCTTATACTCCCCAGACCTACTGTTGATTCCACACAAAAAAGTACTCATAAAAGAGATTAAATATGTTTTAAAATATGTCAACAGCCATCCTCTACGGCGGTTCGATTGTGTATAATACCTATTTACTACCCCAGCTGTCCAGAGAAGGCATCCTAGCCAGCCAATGACAAACCAAACTTGGGAATCTGGAGGAGAAGAAAGCATTCAAAACACGAAGGGAGTAGCGGAGGTTTTCTGAAAAAAAAAAACATTGTCTAAAAAGGGAACAAACTTCTGGTCATCGGCAGCCAGTTGAGTGGAGAGCTATTTTTCATGCTGGAAAGCAAATATGACCCATTTTTTCGAGTGACACATTTAAAAATCTTAGCCCGTAGGCTTGTATTCTAAAAAACTTTTAGTACTCAGTCAAAAGGGCGACAACCCCCAGGGTTCTCACAATAACCACTTAACAAACTTCCCTGAAATGCCTGAATCTCTTTAACTTTCAGCATAGGATTAAACGCACAGATCGGTTCTAAACAATATGAAAACAATTTTTTTCTTTTGAAACAACTGGAACAGCTTGATGATCAGATAATTAAAATATCTGCAATTGTAAAACTGTTCAGGTAAGAGAAAGAAATAAGAGAAAGGGAGAAAAATTGTGTGTGACACCGGATGATTCAGGTAAACAAAAAGGGATTTTATTCATTTTTAGTTGATAATTTTTCATATTTTCGAAAAATAGTGTAAAATGCCGAATGTTTTAAGGACTTTTAACTTTGAAAATTTGGTCCATATGGATTAAAAATTGTTTGTAATGAGTCAAGGGATAAAAATCTCCTATTAACGCTCATCTCGGATAGCTCCGAGTCAGCTCTAGATTAAATAACATCGCATACGAGTATCTCTCTGTCAGAGCTACGAAGCTTTATATTGTTCCGCTAACAGGGTTCAAATGCATATGTTCTGAGGCACGAATCCTGCATACCAATCCCAATTAATATTTATAGAAAGTTCTAGTCCCAGCGGACCCTTTCTATCTTCCTAGGACAGTCAGGGTCAAGGTTCCAGCAATAGAAATGGCCATTGATCTCAATTTTCGAGGCTCTGGATCTTTCGGCGCACGTTTAAGGACACCGAGACTCGAACTGGCAGGCTCTTTCTTTAAAAGTACACTTGAGAAGTACCCTGGCGCATTATTTTCGACCTCAGCGAAACTCCGAAACTAGAGTAAACCGTGGTTTTGCAACTGTGGATTCACTCTTGTGGGCGATAATGAGGGACTCGATATCCTGATCTCAAGAAAACACACATTTTTCTCAGAAAAAATTGTTATCTGAGCATAAAACTTGTGCGCAATAATTTATAATTGGGCCATTTATGTGATGCACCCTTTCTAAAATAACGCCGTTGGCCCCAGTCGTGCGTCGATATTTGAAAATTGACATTAATGGCATTTTCTATTGTAGGAACTATGACTCTTGCTGTCATAGGAAGACCGCATCAGTCATCTAGGACCAAGAAAGTTCATGCCAAAAATACCGTTTTTGTAAAATAGGCACAATTTTTAATGTGCCGTATATCTTTTCTTTCTTCATCAAAGTGCAGAAAAGTCAGCTTGGTACTCTCAAATGTTTGTTTAAGTTCCGGCTTTTAAATGTCATATCATCAAAGTCAAGTGACCCAAAATTTACAAAAAGAGGTTATAGATTATCTGTAAAATACAGAGTAAAATAGTTGATAGGTGTAGAATTAGGCATAAATTTATCTTGTAAATCCAATATATTTAATTTTTAATTTCTGGCATTCTTTTTGAAATGTCAATTCAAAAGTTTTTTTGTGGATAATTGCAAAAATTAGTTACATTTTGACGTAATAAACTATGTATCTGTAGATATACTGAACAGGCCTCAACAGTGAGCATCACGTTCAGTTGGGTGTGCGCAGGGGCGATCTACTGATAAAGTGTTTCCTTAAAATGTTCGATTGTAGGTCACTGGCACATTTATTCCAATCTCGGACAGTTTTGGGAAAATAGAATTCCTGAACCGTTCAGTTTTTGGTGCAAGAACGCGTAGCGCAGAAGTTGTATATCGTTATCGTTGTACTTTGAGGGCCTTTAGCAAATGTCAAAGAAGACTTGTGGGTCGTTGAATCTCGCACAAAATAGCCACAGAAGAGCCTCAAAGAGAGCGCAGTTGACGTGCATATCGTTACATAGCGAGGATTTGAAGCGGTGCGTGGAAACATTGTAGCGTGCCGCTTCTTGGAACTAATCTATGGAGTCGTTCAACAGCCCACAATTAATTTTGTATAGACTTTCTGAGTATCATTTTGAAATCTGGTACTATTCAAAACATTGAACGATCTAAAACACCATAAAATCAGATGTACTGAACCATTAGAAGAACAGAAATTATTTGAAAAATGGGGGAGGGGGTTGCTTTCTGTTGGAGTTTTGCTGTGCTGACTGAAAAATAGCAACCGTGGGATTCCCCAGTTTTTGGTAATTTCTTCTTGAATGTTGCTCATTTTTAAAAACTCGTTAGGCATAAACCAAATTTCACAGCATTTTTTTTCGGATCGACTTTCCGCTCCACCCCCTCACCCCCACCCCCTGCCGATCCCCCCTTTCATCAGCTCTTTTGCTAACTAAGGATAGTAACTTCGCTTGGGATTTCAGCGTTTTTCAGAAGATTCTCCAATGTTCCTGCATTCTCTAGAATACTTGAAAGCATTATCAGCACAGTTATTTATCATTTCTTGCATTTGGTATGATGATATTGTTGAGCGTTACTCACCAACAGCTATTAGCGTTTTTTCATTTGGCTACCCAGCTGTTCAATATATGGGAGTAATTACGTAACGGCTCGCAATGTTTGTGCGGCACCCGGAACTAGCTTTAACTTTTAAAGTGGATCATCCAGTACACTCTGGCATGACAAGCAGCGCACTATTTTGACACCAAAATGCCTTACCTCACTCTCCCACTGAGGTGGGTGATGTGTGTCACAATTTTGAAGAATGCGTTTCGAGTGCTTTTTTGGCCGATGGGAATGTACGAAGACAGGGTATACGTTATGGCTATAACTACATTTAGTGTACAAACCCTTACCGTGACATTTTCTAAAATGGTTGGGGTTACATTAGATAGCTGGTGGGGGAGTGGGAGGGTTTAAGGTTAGGAAAAAAATATATTTTGGTAAACGTGTTTGTAACTGCCAATTTAAAATCAGGATAAATAGACGTCAAGTAAAACCTGTTTGTAGTGGCCAACTTGCAGTTTCGGATAACGAGACGCACGGTAAAACCTGCCTGTCTTGACCACCTTCCAGACCCTGCTGTAATGACCAAATTCAAAACGACAATAAAAAAGGATTAACAGTAAAACCTGTTTCAGCGACCACTCTCTGGAACCAGATAAAGGACGTGCAGTAAAACCACCTTCTGGATCGAGATAACACACCGAAGCCTGAACTTGTATAAAAAAGAGGATTGAAATACTACAAATCAAGTTACGTACCCCCCTTCCCCCCTCAAAAATTTTGATGAAGGTACTACACAACCCGACTACTGGGAAGCGTTCGAAAAGTCTAGCAAAAAAGTGGTGGCCCTTCGGGCTCCGAACTTCAAAAGGTTGGGAGCATGGGAAATATCTTGGAGCCCGGCACTTTTTAGAAGCACTTATCGAGTTTTCATGGGAATAGGTCAAAAGCGCCAAAAATGTCAACTGTCTCCGAACAAATGCGCCAAAATTTTTAAGACATTTGAGCCAAGGCATATTATGCAATGAGCAAGATGTTACATAATTTGAGTATGGACGGCAAGTGCCGTCAGTCCCTCTTAGACGTCTTAAAAGCCTCAGCTTGGGTTCGGGAGACCCTGTCTGGATTCTTGAAGCTATGTAGGGAAGAAAAAAATCAACATAACACAACAATCTTTGACGTGTACTATCTTATGAAACTATGAGGAAATATTTTCCTGATTGTCAATCAAATAGACTCGTTGAAGACATCCTGCCAAAACTGCCTGAAAACAGCAATGTTAGTCATTTGCAGACTGTCTGACACAAAATTACATCGACAACGCCGAAGCCACAGAAACTACAGTGCGCAGTTCTATCACCCGAAGCCTTCTATTTTGTTGTTTTTGGACGCTTTTCTCCTGATTCAAACTTCTTCGCATGCTTGGACGACACGAGGCCTAAACTCAAAAATCCAAAACTGGAGCCGCTGTGGAGCCCTACAAAAGGATTGCGAAGAAAGAAATATCTTGACGTCATTATATCTTACGATTTAATTACATAATGCTATTGTTCTGAATTTGGCGTTTTTACCTGCAGTATCAGACGCTTTTGTCCTCTTTATTGGCGCTTTTATTCTACCGGTTGGCGTTGTTGTCCAAATCCGGTTTTCATATATACGTACTGTATTGCATCTCAGCTGTTCTGTGTACGTAATCACCTAGTTGTTAAGGAAAATAATCGTCCAGGGTATTCCAATACAACACTGAAAATAAATCGGACAGTTTTGAAAACAACAAAATCTCTTTTCCATATTTCCAAAAGTTCACTTCACTGAAAATAATCGGATAGCTTTCTGATGTTTGGAAAAAGCCAAACTCAAGTTTTATAAAGTTCTGAGACACCGTTCTGCTGTGCTGTCATGCTTAACAACAAAACAGACTTTTCATACAGTGCATAAATGGAAATGGGTACGAGTACATTACAGAAATAATTCAATAGAAAAAGTTGAGAGCCAGCAGAGCTCCGGACTTTAAAAAACTCGGGGCCCGACGCAAAAATCGAGAGCCACGGACTGTCGGACTTGGTCGGGGGAAAATCGAAAATGGTTGCTGATGAATTATGGGTTTAGTCGGGAGACATTTTGTTTCTGTTTACAAAAGTGTGTGATATAAGGCTGTACTCTCATGTTTTGTGTGCACTGGCCGCTCTAGTAATATTTACCGCGTCACTGCTTGTATTTTTACTTCTTGCGTGCTTATGTTCTACCAGGAAATGTAATTGAAGGGGTCCATGCATAAACTTGATAACTCCACTTATCAGGAAAATGCACTATTACCACCACGGTGGTAAACGGTCATCTGCCCCCCAGTCAACTGCCCCCCCCCAGTCAACTGCCCCCCCTTTTTTGCAACCCGGTCGACTGCCCCCCCCTCCTGCAATTTGACGGGGGTCGTCATCTGCCCTCCTTTTTTTTTAGTGGAAAAAAGATCTTTAAAAAATTAGGCAATTGTGATGTCCCCGTCTACTTCGTCTCTGAAACAATTGATCTTCATTGATCTATTCACCAATATTGATCTTAGGAGAGACTGATCCTTAAACTAATTGCAATTCTAATTGCAATTACTTTCCTATTGGTGAATTGCAATGTACCGAAATGCAATACATTCAATAAAATAGATATAATTTTATTTATTTTGTCTTTGTAAGCCAAGAACCCAAGAAAAAATAGTATATGGAGAGGGGGCAAGCAACCACCCTCCACTTTGAAGGGGGGGGGGGGGGGCAGTCGACCGGGTTGCAAAAAAGGGGGGGCAGATGACAGGGGGGGCAGTTGACCGGGGGGGCAGATGACCGGGATTCCACCACAGTATTTCTTGGCCCTTGCTCTATCACATATGTGAGTCTTACACCTCAAAACCGATTAGAAGTGGGCACTTTTTTTAGGAAAATGCGATGGGAAAAATCTATGTTTGTTACTAAAATTTTAACCTTTAAAAGCGTTTTTCTCCACTGCTGATAACTGCAGTTATCAGGTTTATGCATGGACCCCTTCAATTGTTGTCCAACTTCACACCACCTACTGATATGCCCGGCTTTTATTACGTTCAGTCATAAATATATATCAGTGAAACATACAAAAAAGTCAACCTCTTATCTTTCTTCGAATTGTAGGGTTGTAAAAACTATGGAACTATGACAGCTAGCCTCTTATATCAAGTATTTCATGAAATACTACAAGGTAAGAAACAGGAAACTAACAGTACATCAAAATTGGCAAAACTGAAAATGTGTTCTTTTAAAGTGAAAGCAGCGTTTGCACCCGTTGTTCCAGGTTTATTTACCAGTTAGAAGCCATGCAGGTCACTGTGAATATTCTAAAAGATCATTCTGTCTCACACACTGGCGTCACAAGAGCAGATGAACCAATCATCTGCAAGAGGGTTCCTCTGGCAACGATGTTGTTTTGGGGCAGAAACACACTTTTATCACTCTTTTCTTTGCAAAGCTACGCACTAATTACAAATTTTGATTACAGAAAAAAATAGTTTTTGCAACACTAATTTTCCAGTTATCACTAATTTGACCATGTGTTCTGGTTTGGAGTTTGACGAAGATCAAGGACATGTGTTTCCGAAGAACGATAATCTTTTGGAGACAATAGACCACATAGTCATTTAACCAGTTACGATCACCTGGTCAATTTGTGCGTTCCTTGCTTCGTATCAACATCCACTTCTGTGTCTTTAGAAATATACTTATATGTTTAAAAAATTATGTTTGTCACAAGATCATACAGTAAACAAAGTTAAAGAAAGTTTATCAGTTACAAATAACACGTTCGGCAGGCCAAACTTAAGTATCACCGGACTCTCTCCATCTTCCTGGGACAGAAAGGGTCACAGTTTCTACAATAGAAATTACCATTGATATCAATTTTCGAGGTTATGGATCTTTCGGCCCAGATTCAAGACACCGTGATTTAAACCAGTAGGCTTTTGCTTAAAGAGTACACTGAGAAGTATCCCGGCGTGTTATTTTCGACCTTGACCAAAGTCCAAAACTTGAGTAAGGAGTAGTTTTACAGTTGTATATTCATTGTTGTTGTGGCCGACAATGGGGGTTTCTGGATCCTGATTTCAAGAAAACATCCATTTTTTCCCGTATAAAAGCTGTTTTTTTCCAGGACAGTGGTAAAAATGAAAAAAAAAAAAACCCTGCAAAATGAAAAAAGGGGCAGAAGTGAGAAAAAAATTAAAGTACTGAAAGTTACCTGAAATATCAATGGTTACATTTGTAATTGTATGCACAAGTAAATCTGAGGAAACTGCCATAGTAGTCCAATATACAAACCCACCTGAGCTATTGATTAACAGGTTGGCAATTGAAGTAATATTTAGGCAACTGGGGAATTTAAGGTAAGGAAAGCATTTTACCTATCGAAATTGCTTGCTGCTAATAACCACTGAGTATTCGTCCAATTAGAAATAGTAGGTGAACTGAGTGACAACCAAGACATGGGTGAGCGGACTGAGATGTGCACTGTTCCATATACGGCTTGTAAAAATGCATAATTGTGAAGCTCACACAAACACCTTAGGACATCAAAGTTAATACATGTACCAATAAGTAAACACTGATGAACCGAATGGTGTGGTCAGAAGGAGCTACAGTTACCGGAGGACATGTGTGACAAGAGGTCATTAGGAGGCTCTTGTGAGAAACAAGAGAGTCAGCGTTTTTGATGTTTTCCACATTTCAGTGTGAAAAAGTATTTTTGCCGGGCGGTAAAAACCGCGGTTTATTTCCCTCTTGGAAAAAAACTGACCTATCCTGCATTTTTCTCGGTAGAAAATTGGTGTTTGGTCATGAAAATTGTGGCCATAATTTATAATTATACCATTTATGTGATACATCCTTTACAAAATAACGCCATTGGCCAAAATCGTGCGCCGAGATCGGCAAAATTGACATCAATAGCAAGTTCTGTTATGGGAACTATGACTCTTGCTGTCACAGGAAGACCGCAACAGTGATCTAGGACTAACCAAACAGATATAGTCTATATAATTATGTTCCACTTTGGCCAGTACGCTAAGTTTTGTCACGTTATTTCTGTTTTTTTTTTCTCTTCTATTTTGATGTTTTGGTTTATGCTGTTATTGCCACAGGCACTAAATAAACCATTCGGCTTTGACAACAACCGGCCTCTGCATTCCCGGCAAATCTAAGACTTGCCAAATGTTAAAAAAAAGTGCATTTTGGGATGGGGTGGAATATTTGAAAAAAAATGTAAATGTGTGGTTGGCCGTGTGTGAAAAAGGTAGAGCAGCTGTCAAGGGGGAGTTGACGCGAGGATGGGAGTGGGGTGGGGGGGGGGGGGGGGAGTGGACAGCTTGCTGTGAGGCAGACCAGGGCATGACAGCCCTTCGGTAATAATCATGGCAGTCGACAGTCTCACTTGTTTATTCACACCAGCACAGTGGTTTGTGGTTAGGTGTTACCTGTGATATACTTCAGTGATCGATTCTGTGGTTGTCTGTAGCAAGAACTCTGCCGACTCGGTTTTTTCTTTGATTTTAGTTTTTCAATCCTCAGTAAGTAATCAATAAAAATACTGCAGCTATGAAATGATTTCGATATCCTTTCACAAATACACGTGCTAGAAAGGTAAATTTATCTTCGGAATTTTGCTATGCTGTTCTTGTTTTGCAATTTTTTTATTACTTTAAAGATTAAATAACATTGTGGTTTTAACATTAAATCTGTAGGGGTGATAATCTTTTCCGTGATCGTTTATATTAAATTTTCATTGCTGGGGTTAAAATATTTCTTTCACAAGAAGTGTTATTGTATGTAAACATTGTTAGTTGGTAAATGTGATCAGGCAAAAAAAGTGGTTTACACTTGGCAGACTTTCTGTACGTAGTTTTTACCCTTGTCTACAGGGAAAAGAATGTTGTATAGTTATTAATGTACCGTACGCACATCAGCACAGGCGAATGCGTCTTTGTATGGACTTCATCGTGCTAGTGCTAATGGTGCGCTGTTTTGATTTCGTTACAGTTGAAACTACCAGATCATCAGAAAGAAGATAACAAGTACAGCCAAAACGCCATCACTACTGTTCAGTAATGAATAAAAAATATAAAAAGAGCTAAACAAATAAAGGATATCAAGAATAGAGAGGTGACAGAGGTGGTCTTGCCCACATATAGGCGTAGCCGAGTGTGCGGTTGAACGGGTACATTTCGTCTCACAATGCGAGGGCTGATAATGGAAGCAGTAGCAGACTGGCGTTCTCTTAGTCAGAGGCATAGGCTTGTGACTATGACGTTGTGTGTTGACTGTTAAAGTAAGGCCGCTATAACGCTGGGTCACTGTCTATCACACAGTGCTTTCTGCGGATAATTAGATTGTGCTCAATTTCGCAATTGCGCCCCTTGATAATTTTCAGCAAGTCTCATGTACAGAAAATACCATTGAGTTGTGTTGAACAAAAGGGGGACTCGTATAAAGGATAAAAACATGTATTATAAAAACATGGATAAGTCACTACTTTGCATAATTTTGGCATCAGTGTTACATACTTTCACGTGTTCTGGGATAGTTAAGTTACCATTAACGAAATCCTCACATCGCCAGCATTTGATAGAGGTGCAAAACACACACACGAAACATTCGCCTTTACGAGTCAAGCGGGCGATTACGGAGGATGGATATAATTTACACGGCATGCCTGGATCAGGGTACTACTTAGAGGTGGCTATAGGCACGCCGCCACAGATGGTAAGACCGCCACCAGAAAAATATTTTCGGTCCGAGTACCGTCCCCTGTAAATTGGTTATAAATTGAGGAAAATATGATATATACTATCCTTGCCTTAATTTGATAACTGGAAATTGACCTTCTTGAAGCGCGTTCTCAGATACCTCAGCACAGTGTTAAGGTAGCGGAATCAGTAGCTTGTTGCAGTGTTACTTATTTATTATTGGGGATATTTAATAAATAACTCCACCCCCCCCCCAACACCACACCCCCTTCACCCCCCCCCCCCGCCGCAGTCAGTGGCGAACGTAGGCCTGCACTAGCTATGTGTTATGCCACTGGTATCGTGCAGAGCACGATATCTCCTGTTTTCACAAATACAGAATTGTTCAAAATAGAAACTCGAATTCTGCCTTGTGCTTTTAGGTAAAGAAAAAAAAGGGTCATTCAGAAAGCCGTCGGTGATTACGGCTGCCCTTTCTATTCTAAGCAATGACACTCGAACTTGATACAATGAAATGAGTGTTCCGGACAGAGGACCGGTCAAAAATAGAAAACAAATAAATATGGTTACTCTCAGTGGCATTTCATGTAATCAAGCGGCATTGACCTGGTCATTGGTAATGCTCCCCCAATCATAACATCTCTTCATGGCGGTCGGACCCACACAAGAACACTCGTATCAACTAACAGTGGATTTCAGTCTCTGTTAATCAGCGGCTGGCAGAGGACCAAGGCCGAGCTGTTTTGCTTCTTTCATGTAACGTCTCGTGTTGTTTACTCCTGAGTTGCCCATCAGCAAATTGGTTACGGATATGTGACCTAAAAGCCGGCGTAAGGCCCGCTGACGCCAGTCAATTGTGATTCTGCTGTTCAGATAAGTCACAACTGAATGTGTGCTAATAAGTGATAGTTTTTGTCAAACGCAGTTGACCTTTCCCCCAATTTTAGGTTAAATTTGGGATTTTGTAGGAAATAAAATTATTGTAACATACAGCGAAACGTTTGGTGTTAGTACATACGCTCAAAGTTGAGAACCTGCTGTCCCTGATGAATTGTGTGGCATATATATTATACACATATATAATGACAGCAGACCTAAAAATTTGCTGGGCACCCGGGATGCCTATGAATACGAGGTCAAATTGTCATATCATAGAAGGGATTGGGGAGGTCGAGGCTGCGGGTCAGTGAAAATTTGTTGCCTATCAACACACACACGGCCTAAAAATTCCGGCCATGTCCTTATCCAAATGGGTCTTTCTGCATGACATGGGTATGCGATGGACGCTTCATGGCATCCACACGGAGTATGTGTCGTCATCATGTAACCACAGAGATGTGCAGGTGGCGGAGTGCCCGGTCATTTCCGGTGTTGCAGGTGCGTGTGTTGGTGGACACCGGTAGTAGTAACTTCGCTGTTGCCACTTCGCCGCAGCCGGAACTCAATACGTATTATCAAACCAACGCGTGAGTCTTTTTATCGTCTTAAACACTAATGAGTGGTCACAAACCTGAAAGCTGACAGGGACGAAATGTATGTTTTCGTTTTGACTTACATTTGAATTTAAATTTCTGTCTATTTGAAGATTTTGAAAGTGCTCTGTAGTTTCTTTTCAAGAATACTGTACAGTTCCATTAAATCAAGCTTTAATTATACAATGCACTTTTATTTCAGAGCAAAGAAAAAAAAAGAAAAAGAAAACATGTGTATGAAATTAATTTTTTTGTGCAGGTCTTCAACGTACGAGTATGTGGGAACGGAAATCTATCTACCTTACACATTGGGCGAATGGACAGGGTATTTAATGAGGGATGTGGTGTCCATACCGTCACTTCCGGGGCTGAATGTTACAGCAAATATAGCGGGCATTACCGAGTCATCCAACTTCTTCCTCAATAGCTCGTTGTGGCAGGGAATTCTGGGACTCGGGTATGCCGAGCTGGCTAGGGTAAGTTAGCAAGAAAAAGGTATAGAAAAGAGTAATCAGGATAGACTGAAAGATGCTTTAATTTCCAGTGGAGTAGTCGGGCTATTCGGCAGTGCGATGTTTGCGCTACTTCGAGATAATCATTGTTGGGATACGATAACATGGATTGAGTGGCGTTTGGGAGAACTCCAATAACAAACATATAAATAAATAAACTTTGTTGTTAATCGGGATTTTGAAATATCAGAGTTGGACATAGCGAGGTAGTACTGTATCTAAAAACCGTGCAGATAGCAAGTACTGACACAACAGGTGATGTGTACACTAACCTCACTGCCGTGTTGTATAAATGCGACAAAGTTAATAGGAATGACACAGTATCACCTGCAGTAGGTTGGCGGTGTCGTTAAACCAATCAAATAACTAACTGCCGTGTTGTAGCCGGACGGCAGCGTAAGCACGTTCCTGGAGTCGGTGTTCTCACAGACAGAGCTCGGCCATAGTTTCGCACTGCAGCTGTGTGGCACGGTCGATGTGAGGGACAACAGCACAGAGCTCCGCACTGCTGGCACCATGGTAGGTGCTTGATACCGCCCACCACGTATTCTTAAACATGAGATGTAAATACGTTCACAGTGAAACTAATAAATGTTTGAAACAGAAGAACATTCTAATGACCTCTTCGTGCTCATGGTCTTAGAACGGCCACGTGAGTTTCAAAGATTTTTTTTTGTTGAAAAATGGAAGTTTCATACCCACGTAAAACTCCGACGGATGGGTACTTTTTGTAGCAGTTTTTGGGGGTTGGGACGGGGGAGAGTGGGGCGTGGTGATATTTGGTAGACGCGACTGTTTTATTATATCAAATGACTTTGAGCTTGTTCTGTGGAGAAAAAAATGTAGAAACATGTTTGCGTGGGAAAACTAGGGACTCCTGCGGGGGATTACGTTTACATACGAACTGTAAATAACAGTGATTAATGGGACAGCACGGTGACTTTTTTTAACATTAATTTAAAAAAAGATTTGTGAAATGACAGTGTTTTTCTCCATTAGTATTCTATCTGTATTCTCTCTGTGTTGTCTTTGAAAGCAAAACTAATGGGTTTGAAAAAAAAGCCGCCGTGTCTCCTATCTAGGTTGTTTTTGTTTATCAGACGCTGGGCGGTGTGGATGAAAGTTTGTACCGGGGAGAAATTCAATACACGCCAGTATATAAGAAGTGGTACTACGAAGTGGTGATGACTGACATTCAGATCGGTGGCAATACCCTAGACATGCCGTGTAAAGAGGTGGGGTTGTCACGGGTCAATTCCCCAAAACATTTATTGTGCGGTGTATATGTAATCATAACTTTAATGATTTAGAACAGTTTTTATGCATTTTAGATTAACGTTGGCGCCGTGCAGTTTAACTGATTATTCAGAACCTCATAATTCATGTTTATAATTTCGCTTTCGAGTATATTTGTTTGCGTGAATTTTGAATAAAATTGGTAAAGCTTTGAAATGTAAGTTAACATATGGTGGTGATAGGCGAATCTTAAGTTACATGTATTTTTTAGACCCCATCCGGGCGAGCCCGGGGGGGGGGGTGGTCTATAGGTTGGCGCTATGTCCGTCCGCCCTCCCCTTGTCCGTCCATCCGTCAGTGTGTCACACTTTGGATGCTGTTTGGTTTCCACGCATGTTCTCCGAAACTATTTTCCCTGGGCGTATGCAACCTTGCACAGTGAAAATATGTATATTGAAGTTGTGCAACGCCGTGTTATTTTTCAAATCGGTAAAAAATTGCCAAAATGGCGACATGTCCAAACTTGCCAATTTATTAGATAACTCTAATGTAAGACTTAGGTGGTTTCCACGCGAGTTCTCCGAAACTATTTACCCTAGGCATATGCAACCTTGCACAGTGAAAATATATATATTGAAGTTGTGCATTGTCGTGTTATTTGTTGAAACGGCCAAAAATTGCCAAAATGGCGACTTCTCACAAATTTTTTTTTTTTTAGATAACTGCAATGTAAGACTTGGGTGATTTCCACGCGAGATCTCCGAAACTATTAATCCTAGGCATATGCTACCTTGCACAATGAAAATATATATATTGAAGTTGTGCAGCGTCGTATTATTTTTCAAATCGGTAAAAAATTGCTAAAATGGCGACTTGTTGTGTCCGGTTGGGGTCTGCGCCTTCGACGATAGCTTGTTAGTCCTCCGCCGCCGCGTAGTGGGAGCGGGGGACTATAGTATTCGGGTCTGTCCGTCCGTCCGTCTGGCGACATTTGGAAGCACAGATTTGTGCACGTGATATCTCAGCCGCTATTCAACCCTGGCTTTTGATTTTTGCTACAGTGAATATATATATATATTAAAGTTGTGCGACGTCGCATTATTTTTCGATTCGACCATAAAATGACGAAATGGCGACTTGTTGAAAATAAGCAATGTTTTAGTATTTCTGTTGCCTACAGTGCAACTTTGTTCACGCGATATCTCAGCCGCTATTCAACCCTGGCTTTTGATTGTTGCTACAGTGAAAATATA
The DNA here is from genome assembly GCA_949752745.1 of Protula sp. h YS-2021. Taxonomy (NCBI): domain Eukaryota; kingdom Metazoa; phylum Annelida; class Polychaeta; order Sabellida; family Serpulidae; genus Protula; species Protula sp. h YS-2021. The sequence continues at coordinate 27,976,465 of OX457029.1, forward strand.
TATATTGAAGTTGTGCGACGTCGCATTATTTTTCGATTCGACCATCGTTCGTGGCGGGGGACGTTCATCAGTTTTACTGATAATTTGTTTTAATTAATTTCAGTACAACTTTGATAAAACAATAGTGGACAGTGGCACGACGAATTTCCGGCTCCCGGCGAAGGTTTATGAACATTTTGTGAGAGAAGTCAACCATAAAACCATGGTGAGAAAAGCTTTTTCTGCAGAAGCTCTTGCCCTGGTGTTTTTGTACTGACTCGGCTTGTGACGACATTACATTACATTTCAACAGTCGTGTGTTACAGGGAATTCCTGTGATCTGGTAATACACATATTCCCTGAAACTCTATTTGTTTGGTGCAAACGCAAAACGAGATATTAAATTTAGCAAAAATAAACAAAAATATTTAATTTTATTCTGCATTGTAACCAAGTAGTTGTAACCCCCCCTCCCCCATGCAATAATACCCCCTCCCCAAATTTTACATATCCGCATCCCCGCAGTTGCTCCAAGGACAGTAGTAATGGGTGGTTGGAAAACTAGGCTCTAAATAAACTTCCTCTGTTGGTATGATAACTAGTAAATTGCAATTAGATTGAAGTATACTTCAGCAGTTGAACATATTGGCGCGGTGTTGTAACTGGGTTACCAATTCCATCGTCAACAAGACCTTAAAAAAGTGGAGTCCCAACAAAGAAAGAATGAAAAATACAGCGGCCCCCATTTATAACGAAATCGGTTATAACGAACACTTTTGCCAGGTCCCGCAAACTTCGTTATAACCGGGGTCCACTGTATTGGATTAAGAAACATCGAAAGAAGATGTAAGAACATGAGAAGCCCTCACCAACACTTCGTGTAGATCGAGGGGAAGAGGGTGGTGGCTTTAATGTAATACGCGTTAATGTTTAAATCACAGAGCATACACCCGCCCTAAATGTGCAATTCAGGTTTAAGGGCTGAGGCTGTTGAGTAGGTGATTAATGACCCTGTCCCACTAGAGCATGTCGTGGGAAGATTAGCTCCTGAGTGTATGAGTAACATTTCAAAATTGCAACCATCTGAATCAGAGTTAAGTAAGTGCAGAAAGGTACTAAAATATCATCCACAATTTTAACATTTCTGGGTACGACTTGTTCACTGATGGGTATTGATTGTCCATAAAAATTAAGGGTACGACTTGACATTGGTGCAATTTGATACCTAAAGAATTTAAAATAATTTTCGGTAAGCGGTCAACTGTCCTCTTTTTCTGAGTGTAATGCTCGTTTCTGATATGAACGACCATGCTTTGAATCTAATTCCACTTCTCACTATATTTCAGTGCCGTTCAGTAGACTTATTTCGTATTTGGGACATCATATTTCTGTTCGTTGACAATGTCTGCTTAGTTTTCCGTTTTACATACCTTTAAGAGAATTCGTGTAGTCAAGTACTCTAAATTTGAGGGAATACGTATTCCATGAATTCCCAGAAATTCGAGGGAAATGTACGCATTCCGTGACGGTCCCTGATTACACAAATTCTCTGTAACACGTACACAGTAAAGATCTGATATATCAAGGGAGGGGAGGGGGGGGGGGGGGGTGTCGCAAAGCTCTTCAACGGAACAAGTCCGGGAGAAGAATGCCGCTAATTGCCAAGCCTCCTGCCATTGCTAAGAATTTTTCATGTCCGGATTCTTGCTCCACCGTGTTTGTAGTTAAGTCTCGTGGTGTGTTGTGTTGTCTCGTTTTCAAGCTCGCGGAATAGATTCCCTTTTAAGGATAAGGTAAAAAGAACATGCGATCATATAAAAAACACCCCCTCCAAAAAAGAAAAAAAAGGAAGAAAAAGCGGGTTAGACGTTGTTGTTATCGTCGTGTTTTGTTTCTGTCATGGATGGTCGGCCTTTTGTATGCTCGGATAAGCTTGTTTCCACCGTCTTTGAAAGGCAGCTTGGGTGACCTAGTAATTTCGCAGCAGCCCGTGCGACTTCTGTCTGGTCTGTTATAGCCTGGTGACTATACAACTCACTGGAACCTCTCGTGTTTGATTTTACGATTGGTCAAAAGTCACGCAACAATTCTGACTTTATATCATTTGCTCAATATAAAGCTATAGTGTGCTCGCGGCATTTTATACGTATTTGAGTATTCTGTGAATATGCAGTACAATACTCATCTTTGGGTAATCCAGTTATATGGTAAAAATTTCCTTGTTTTGTGTTAAATAACATGTAGAACTTGGATGCAGTAAGTTAAAAGGGAATCTGCCACACACGTGACTAATATTACCGGTAATAGAGGCTAATTATCATTTTTTGGCGGAGTTATGTAGTTAGGTTAGTTAGTCTGACTTGCATTCCGTCTGGAAACAACAAGCATCTCAGTTCGCGGCCTGTTTGCTTGTAGTTTTAGTCAGTAGGCAAAAAGGCCGGAGGGTGGGGGGGGGGGGGGTGCACTCACGTTCCAACTTGTTACCGTATGTGTTCATGACGCGCCACCCTAAACGCGGAGAGTTAATTTTGAAATAATACCCCTTTTTAACCCAGCGCGGAGTGCAGTTCCCAAAGAACCCCCTTTTTGTCGGGAACGCTGAGTAATGAACGAAAATTACTCCACATTTTCAACTAAATTGGCACCTCTCGCGGAGAGCGTCTGGGGTCTAAATTACCCCCTTTCTCCGCGTTGTTGGGCACACATGGTGGCGCGTGATGACCGCGTCTCCACTCCGCCTCCACACAAAGGTAAAAAGACGTCGTTTTAAAGATGCCGCACGAAAGAAAGTGTGTGAGTATTTTACTTGTGGCAAATAAAGTTTAATGCAAAAAATAAGTGCATAACAATTTTTTTCTCGACGTGTGGCAGATTTTCCACGACGGCTGGCGCTACCACCCAACGCCTGAGTTCTGGAGCGGGGAGGAGATGCTGTGCTACGCCCTGGGCGCCTTCCCCTGGGACAGCTTCCCGGTGGTCACGCTCAGCCTGGCCGTGTCCGCGCACACGGTGGTCGATGTGGACGTGACACCGCGACAGTACCTCATGCTGACCGAGCCCGAGGACGAGGCGGGCGAGGACGGCACGTATTGCTACAAGTTTGCCGTGTCCAGCTCTGACAGCGGTTAGTGAGTAAACCTCCCCCACCCCACCCCTGCTCCAGTTCCCTGTCACCATTTATTCATTGAAAACGTGTATTTTTTGCTTTACTTTCTGTGGCTATACAATAGTCGTATCGGGGGATGGGGGGGGGGGGGGGGGTGGGGGGTGGGGTGGGCGATAATAGACATAGAGCAAAATAAAGACGGCGTACTTCATTGTCTGCGATACTCGTTAAAAATAGCAGTATGAGATAAAGTAATTACAGTATTCATGTCAGTTTTAGCTTTTGTAGATGTTACTGTCCTCTTCATATTGTACGAAGTAGACCAAACTCAAAGTAGTCCTGGTCTGCGCAGTGTCTCTAAACATTCAGATGTCAGGGAGAAAGGATATTTAACAGTTGAATGCACTGGTGTTGTTTCTAGGGACGGTTCTCGGGGCGGTGCTGATGGAAGGGCTGTACGTCGTGTTTGACCGGGAGAACGACAGAGTGGGATTCGCTCAGAGCACCTGTCGCTCCGTAGATGCTACCGTGCCCCAGCCTGCCGTGTCGGTACCACGTAAAGTTCATTGTAAGTAAGGCAGGGCTGCTCGTTTCGCTCTAGAAGGGGGGGATGATTGGGGGCGGAGGGGGAGAGTGGGCGGAGAGGGAGTGGTTGGAGGAGGAGGGGGAGTTGTTGGGGGGGGGGGGTGGTTGGGGGAGAAGTAGTTAGGGTGGTTGGGGTGGTGGCGTGGTTGTATGTAAATTATTTGATTTCGATGTTTAAGGGGCCGTTTTGATATACCTAGAAGACGTTTTTTTGTTCTCAGGTGAATTTTAGCTTCAGTTGGTTCTATTCAATTGAACAGTCCTACAGAACGGAATGTTATACGAGCAGGATTCTAAATACAGAATCCGCTGGTTCTGTGACGTAGATGCGTTCTAAAACACGTAAATTGTAATCTGCTGTGATCGTCAGGCATATTTTAATTTCTGAATTGCGGGCTATGTTTGACAGAAAGAAAACATTAGCAAAACAGGGGTAGAGAAAAGTTAGTCCCCAAACTAGCTACGAATAGTAACGCTTCTTTGCCTTTTGTGACAATGTTGATGTGATATATGACACTTCAGGTAGCGACGCAGTTTTTCATGGCATGAAGCTGTACGGTTTTGACAGGGGTTTTGCGTGCCTGTTTCAGACACTGCTGAAGTAAAGAGGCCATAGTTCAGAAGCCTCGAGAGACACGCATGCTGATTATGTCAAGTTGTTTACATGTTCAAGTCGTGGAAAAAAACCATTGTTATTTCAAAGTTCACCAAAAATGTTGTTAATATGCAGTAAGATGTAGTTACGTTGTTCACAATAAAAGGAACATGTTGGATATTAAAGTATCCGTTTCTGCGAAATTAAAACCGTTTACCTTTAACGCTCGATGATTTCCCTAAAAGCTGTGGTTTAAGACTTTTTGGCTTTGTAAGTCGGCTTTTTGCTCGTTGCCCTTCCCATTTGAAAAATTGGCATTCCCAGCTAGCGTGATATAAAACAAATGAGATAAGAACGATGTCGTCAAAGCACGTAGTGGATAACGGAAATACAAATAGTATTCATGTTTGTAATATCATTTTCACATTTCTTGCCTAAGTTCAGATATCAGTAATTATTTGAAGATATCTTAAATCGTATATGAGATATCTGAAATAGAATTTTTGATATCTGAAACTGATTTTTAGGTATCAAAAAATAGAAAATATCTATAATATAATTCTAGATATTTAAATTACAATTTTAGATCTCCTAAAATCAAATTTACATATCTAAAATTTCACTGTAGATCAGTTGGATATTTAGATATCGTTAATTATTCCTAGGCGCCTAAATAAATTTTTCTTTAAAATTAATAAATATTTATATCTAAGATTTTGCAGTAAGTGTGAAAACGGCGTTCCATAATAATAACAGCACTAGACGAACATACATGAAAATACAAAAAAATGTAACTTTTCAAGTTTGTGGAAAAAAATTTACTTTTTTTTAACTTGTCAGGATTGTTCTGCCATATTAATAAATAAGAATATAAATAGTAACGATATTAATAATTAAAATTATGAAATGACTGGAGTTCGACTTACATGTAGTTATGTGATAGTTAGGGAAGAGATGCGAGATATGACATGTGTGATTCGTTGATGGCAGATAACACGACGGCGTGCGCGTACGTGAAGGTGGAAAGCGACCAGACGACGTTAGCGATCGCCATGTACATCATGATCGCTGTCATCGTCGTCTGCATGCTGCCACTTCTCGTGCTCTTCCTGCAGTGGCAGTACCACAAACACTTCAAGGCCAAGTGCTTTGGCCATGAGAGGACGGACCAAGATAATCTCCTGGAAGCCGCCCGCACCGGATCCACCGCCTCCAGGTAGCCATGGTGGAACCGGGATTACAGCGCCGGCTTTGTTCAGTTTGGGTTTGTGAATTGCAAGACTGGGTACAAGGAGGCTACGTGTTGGATGCGAAGAGCTTGCGGAGGCGGGACAGTTAAGGTTGAAGTGGTGGGGTGAGGGAGGGGAGCAGAGGTCTTTGTAGAAGCAATTATGGCTGGAAGCGGGTTGATTTTTCTCACTCACTTACATTCAAGTGAAAAACATGATTCGCATCCACCTTGCCTTCCTGTACACGTTCTTGTTATTGGTAAACTCTAAACCAGTCGCCCAGTGGGGATTAGGCAATATTTGTTCTCTTTGCAGCAACGCTATTTTGTACAGTGAAAGCTGGTTGGCTTTTTCTTAGTGGTTTTACGTCAGTTTTTTTGTCGTGCTGAGTTTCATTTTAAGTGTTCGTGTAGATTTATTTGTTTTTTTTGTTGGATTTCTTTGAACGAAATCCTTGTCATTCTTTGTGTATGGCAAGTTTATTACAACTGGTAATTTGTGCCAGGCTTGGTCTGAAATTGTGCAGTAAATTGATTCCCTTTGTATGTTAGACTTTACATAAAAATGTATAGCAGTAATGTCTGCTGTCAGAAGGTTCCTTTTTGGTTGGTAGTAAAACAGGTGACTGTGCGATCAATACAGATCAATAACTTTGTTTGGGTGATGGTTTTACTTGTTCTATTGCTGGAAGAAAATAACGTTTATGTTTAATGTAGAACTAACAAATTCCAATTGTACATACCATTTTTACTGGTTTTATATTTTATGTTGCCAAATTGTGAAAAAATCATGAACTCACTGATTTTTTCACTCATTTTATATTCTTATACTGATATTTATACGAAGAGTTTTTTCAACGAGGGCAGTTTTCGGTTGAGAATACATGAACGGGTGTCGGCTCGTGTGTTGTTACTGTGTTACTGCATGGCTGAGCAGAGTCGTGTATTCACGCACTGCAGATTGTGTTTATCTTGTTAATCCCAATCTCGTCTGCAAAGGTTTTTTTTTTATATTGCGTAGCAATGCAATTGTTAAAATGTTCATGGGCATGCCTTCATTCCCAGGGAACATGCATAATGGATTATATTGGGGTTGATAGGGGATGGGAGGGGGGAGTAGGAGTTGGTCTTGAACTTGTAAAATACTGTATCGTCTCTGTATTTTTTTGTAGATGATCTAATTAATTTTAGATTGTATTAGGACTGGCTGTTTTTTTTTGGAGTGTGGGGGGGGGGGGGGGGGGAGGTGGTGGGGGTAGTTTGAGGTAGCTTCGGGTTCCGTACTTGATGCTCGAGCCCTTCCATTCCGTGTGTTGACGCCAGAAGGACCGTCATATTTTATGTGGTTTATTTGAAAAATTTAGGAACATTTAACAGATATTTACTTATTTTGAGTCATCATGAAGTATTCTTGACCAGTAAAAACATTTTGACGTTTAGATCAACATTTTTATGACTCGAAATAAGCCAGTATATTTTGAGTTACTGCACTTGGCTGGCGTTATGATTGCGAGTAACTGCACTTTTGCGTTGCAGCCAACATTGAATAATCATTGACTTAAAATTGCAACATTTGGTGAAGTCTTGTAGCAACTAATAATGATGGCAGTATATATGAGATTGAGACGGGTAATCTGAGATGCACAGTTATTTTATTATTATACTGTTGAATAGAGCAGCATATCTCTTTTCTTTTCTTTTTTTAAAACAACAATACCCTTTTAATTTCAACATATCATTTATAGGTATGTAATTATTGTTATTGAAAAGAGAGGAAATATTCCGATGATAACACATTAAAATCATATTTAAAATTGTGCACCCAATGATCCAAACACGAACTTCAAGTTCCGCTCGCTTTACACGGCTGCACTATGATGATACGACTGGCGGTTGACCAATCATAATATTGGCTTTATCGCTAAATCTGTTAACCGCTGTTGCTCATAAACTAATAATTCCAATTTTTGTTAGGACTTTATTTAGGGCTTTGTTAGTTTTATTTATTCATTGCGGGACAATGACTTCTGAAGTTTATAAAAACGTTCATGTTTAAATGACGTTGGTCTTCGGGGTGTGAATGATCGGTTTATAAGTACTCAGTAATGCTGATATCCAATCTTAATGTAAATATATGTACAAATAGGAGTATGTACTTTAATAGACGGCAAATAGACGACGTACTTTCCTGCGCTGTGCGCAGTGACTCCCTGAAAACACTTGTCCCATTCTGTCAAAGAGTTTAATGCGCTTTTAATAGAGGCACGCATTTCTCCCGATAATCTCAAGAGTTTAGAACCATTTTCGTAGACAGCGAATGCATTTGTTTGACATACTTACCCGATGCTTATTTGCTTGGCATACCCAGGCCTCTGTGCGTCAGCTGGAGGTCGCGCATAACCGATAAACGTCGTGTATTCTTCAGAATGAGCCCCTTTACTCCGCAACATTATTTAATTTTTAACTTCAGCAAGTGAACACCTTTGGTTATTGTACGCGAACATTATTTAAACTTGTACTTAAAAAATTCCCTTGTTTTTTTGTTTTTGTTTTTGGTGAGCGCTGTGAAAAAATTCATTTTTCTTTAGTGAACGTCGCAGTGGAAATGAGTTATCACTGCGTATGGCTATACAGTGAAAATTTTACTTTCTGTTCTATGCTGTATGAAATCAGACATGCTGATGGATATAGTACAGGGGGAATCGGGTAACTCGAACCACAATGGTCCAAGACTTGAAATGTTTGAAACCAGTGATTCAGATTATAGTTCACAGGGTCTTTGAAAAAAACTCCCAAGTTATTTAATGCGTCGGGATTTGAGTTAGCGGAATCTATGGAATTATGTAGCAAGTTCTCGTTATTTGAAACTTTTATGTAATGGAATCTCGGGTCAACAGTGGGCTCAGAACAGCATCTAGCTAATTTAGTTGTACTGCAGTTATTGGGTTGCTGAAAGTAAAACCGACACTCCGAATGATCAAGTAATATGAATATAACTTCAGAAAATGAATAGGTTTTCTTACTCTATATATATTAGTTCGTCATCAGCCATTGTGGGAACCAGCTATCAGTTTCCCTTTTTTACGATTCTTTACAATGTTAATTTTGAAAGGTATTATTTGAATTTAATTTTATTCAGATTCTTCCAGTATGTAAGTTATGTTGAGCACATTGTTCACTGGATAAAATCTCGGAAGTTTGTGGAAATAAAGGTCAGCAGTATTATTTCATGACGACGTTTGATTTCAGTTTCAGCAAATCCTACCAATCAGTGCTGGACGACGGGTAACGTTCACCTATCTTGTTGCTTTGGATTAGGTCTTATAATTTGGGTCAGAGCGTTTTTGTCTTGAAATGGTTACAGTGAATGTGTTGAAAGAATTATCTAAAAAGGAAATTTGATTTCGTTTAAGCTTTTACGTATTCCTTTAAAATCTTTGTTTTCTACAACAAAAGGAGCGGGATGTTGGTTTATTATTGGTTAACATTCCATAACAGGATTCTCCTGCCGGTAATTGTTTAGTTGATATTTACAAACACCATCCCCCCCCCCCCACACATACACACACACACACTCTCTGTATTCCAGCAACAATGAGTTGGACTTTCTTGATAACCAGTCAACAATTTACGACTCTCCAAATTTATCAGCCAGAAAATGTATTCCATGTTTTATACTGATTAATGTGCAACTTACTGAGTTTCCGGATTTATATTTTGAGGAACAAAAAAAATGCCTTATTTTTCTCGTCATTGTTTCCATCAATCTAATGATAAAACATGTGGTTACATTCTATTATGTCGCAGGAATAATCCACAAATAAAAGTATGTAGATTTGGAAATATTACAAACACTTGGCAACAAATACTTTGCGAAGTAGAGAATTTGACCAGACATTTCAATATCATTTCGAACTTGACGCTATCAGCATATTACTTTTTGTCTTGAAACTAAAGTACTGCTACTAAAAACGGTAACAAAATAAATTACGGAAAACTTCATTGTGCGACAGGCCTGAACGAAACTGAAACTGAAAATAAACCATATTAAACCCTCTCTTCTAATGCATTTTGAAACAAGTCAATGAATAAGAATAACGTAATGCTTGGAACGAAAAATAATTTTGTATAAAAGTGCCGGGTATATGTATATGTGTCAAGTTAGTGTTTAGGTTCTGAATATGACACGCCAGGCTTTTCTCTATATACTCTCTCAAACGGGTATATTCAGCTGCTAGAATGACGTTTTCAATCAGCTGGCATCACTTTAAGCCAAGATAATTGCACAATAACATTGTGTAAATTACTTGTGCACAAATGCGGGTGTAGGTGAGTGCTGCCATACTCGAAGATTCCTCACAGTGCAATATCTTAATATAGAAAAAATATTTCATTGTTTATAAATTTTCTGGCAAGGAACGTGGAGACGATGCCGTTTCGGAGGAAAGAAAACCCCATGTAAACAACACCAATGACTAGTAAAAGGCGCTGTCTTTTGCTTCTTGCGAATAAGCCCATACTTTTTCATACCTCATAAGTCTTTTTCATGAATCATCTTTGTTTGAATGGGGCATTTTGGTATAAGAAAGGTTTATTTTCTATATCGCTTTTGAAGTCTTATGGAAATAAATACTATCTACCTTTTGTTCACGTTTTCATACCATAAATTTGTTTAGATCGTTGATTAGTGAACCAGTCGTAAATATTTTCTCTAACAGATTGTAATTAAGTGCAATTTAGTTAATAAACATACATTCAGCAGAATTACTTAATGAAACGCGAGATTTTTCCGACGGGGTTTGTTTGCACGGAATCGGGATTAATGAAAAAAATAAACTCACACACACAAATCAGAAGTCGCGATTGATTTCACTCCTGGAGGTCACGCTTATAACATTTAAAATACGCGATGTAAGAAACTCGGGAATGCAGTTCTTTAGTATGCTGTGAAGAAGGCTTGCTTATCATATAAACTTTAGTCACACAGTCTAGCTTTCTAGCTGCATCCTCGTGCAAAATAAATGGGGTGTGGGGTAGGGGGTATGCTGTGTCGTTCTTGATTTCCAATTATAAAATAAAAACTTGGTCAGAACATCATGCCAGTTCTTCAAAAAAAATATACATACATGCTTTAAAATAATGCGGTTGCAAACAAAGCGTAATTTAGATAGTTGCTGCTTTTTTCTTTTAAAAACACTAATGAATCCTATAATTAGTCCCCCGCCGGGGGACTATAAATTTCGGGTTTGTCTGTCCGTCCGTCTTTCCGTCTGTCGACACCTTTTTTGTTAACACACTCAAGCCTACATTTTCGACCGATTGTTAAGATATTTGTATAAATGGGTAGTACTGGAACGAACAAGGATCGGTATTGTAAATGAGCTATGTCGGTCCAAAGGACATTGGCCCAGCTGAACTTCACAAATTTTCCCAATCCTTACTCACTTGAATGAGTTTTTTAACACACTCAAGCCTACATTTCTGGATCGATTCTTGAAATCTTTTAGATATAGGAAGTATTGGAACCAACAAAGGTCGGTATTGTAAATGAGCCCTGTCGGCCCAAGGACATTGGTCCAGCTGAACTTCAGAAATTTTCACAACCCTTACATACTGGAATGAGTTCGTTAACACACTCAAGCCTACATTTTTGCATCGATTGACAAGATATCTTAACTATAAGTAGTGTTGGGACCAACAAAATTTGGTATTGTAAATGAGCCATGTCGGCCCAAAGGACATTGGCCCAGCTGAACTTCACAAATTTTCCCAATCCTTACTCACTTGAATGAGTTTTTTAACACACTCAAGCCTACATTTCTGCATCGATTGACAAGATATCTTAGCTATAAGTAGTGTTGGGACCAACAAAATTTGGTATTGTAAATGAGCCATGTCGGCCCAAAGGACATTGGCCCAGCTGAACTTCACAAATTTTCCCAATCCTTACTCACTTGAATGAGCTTGGTTACACACTCAAGCCTACATTTCTGGATCGATTGTTGAAATCGTTTAGATATAGGAAGTATTGGAACCAACAAAGGTCGGTATTGTAAATAAGCCATATCGGGTCAAGGACATTGGCCCAGCTGAACTTCAGAAATTTTCACAACCCTTACATACTGGAATGAGTTTAACACACTCAAGCCTGCATTTTTTTATCAATTGGCAAAATGTTATACACAAAGGTAGTATGGGTGGTAACAAGAATTGGTATTGTAAATGAGCCATGTCGGCTAATGGACATTGGCCCAGCTGGAATTTTAAAATTCGCGAATATGATACGAATTGCGTAAGGATTGTAGTCCAACCTAACAAAATCAAATACTGGGATTGTAGTCCGGCGAGGGACATAGTCAGTTTCACTGACCGACTTGTTTAAGCTGGAATCAAGAAATATCAAACGATACTGTCATGTTTGAGAGTACAAGTAAATAAAGAGGGGTCAACTGCGTAAACGTTGCCTCAAAGAGCGCGGGGTAAAACTTTGACCTGCACAAGGAAGCACAAAGCTGAGATAAAGATATTGGCTTTGAAGGGATGATTAATATACTTTGGCAAACTAAGACAGCGTTTAATCACATGATGTTTTTGTTTCTAATTAGTGAATAACTTCAGTTTATAGTTCTTGAAACTAAAATGAAGCTTTCAGATATTTCATTTCACATGAAAAAGATATATCTTGTTTATTTTCTCATACCTCTTCTACTTTTTTAGCTGGACATACTGAGAAACATCGATAAGATATCATCTGCCTGATGGTTAGAAGCCGATCCAAAAAGAAAAAAAGTATTCCGTTTTCATGCAATTTTCAAGTTTGGTCCATCTCTCATAGTGCTCTTGTTTAGACTATGGATAGTTATTAACACGTTTGCAGTACGAGTTCCATTGACTTTTTATCCGGTATTTTTGAGTTTCGGCACTTTTAAACGTAATAACAACGTTTTCGTACGCGAAACGATTGAACAACATTGCTTTTAAATTCGCCCCCTAACATTCGTCGTCTTTACTTATGTTCCAATACGGGTAGCAGAAAGGCTTGGCATATTATGTTAGATACAGGAAAGATCTGCATGCCCTCATTAGGAGTTCTGCCATAAAATACTATTAATGGCCTGTGACTCCACTTGTTTAATATCAAACATTTCTGCATTGTTTTGTAATACTTTAAAATATCCTTGGTTGATATGCTTTACATAGTCCTATATATCTTTCCAGCTTAATTACCCTTTTACTTGACAATATTGTTGATTTTTGCCACGGACGCATGCATGTATCGGCATTTGAATGGTGCCTTCTCCGACACCACACTCTGCAGTGTCTATACTACACATTTATCGTCAAAAAATTACAATCGATATGTTGTTTGTAATACCGAGCCCTAGATGAGTGCATTTGGATCTTTATTGTATATAATTGGTGATATTTACATGATGCATTTGAATACCGGCCTCTTATGTGACCTATGCGCACTGTGGAATCAGTGTTTCAGGGGTGTCATGTTAGTCACCAGATATAGGTTTCTTTACGCCAACGACATTATGTGCTGATTTATAAACACACATTTATCATGTTATGATTTTTCAAATTTTAATGCTTTTTCACTTTACCGTCTTGAGAATAACTAAAAGTAATTGGTGAACTGGTCAGAATTGATGGCTACAGCTTTCGATGATTTTTTACTTTTGAAAAACCCTTGTAGCAGACGATCAGTAGTGAAAGACATTTTTCGCGAATATATTCGTTTTGCTTGAGTCGGAGTTTCTCAGCTGTGATTGTGACAAAAATGTTAAATGCGCATTTATTTGATATTTTTAATCAGTTATGGGCTGTCTTAGTAGATGAAACAGCAGTTATTAAGCCGTTGTACACTCAGCTGCAATTTTGTTTGTTAGTTTTACATTGTGCGATATAAACTGGTAACTCAATAATTGATGTAGCGACTATCAGTCTAGAAATAATCTTGTTAAATGGGCAGAGTGCAACAATTGGTCCACATTTTCAAAAACCATGTTGTTGTTTTTGGTCTTAAAACAACTGCCCTTCATGTCGTACCTGTAAAATAAGTTTATAATTTTCGTTTCGCAAACCAACCCATTTTGTAGCTTTAAAGCTTTTGTGTCATTTCCAAAGGTAACCTACGAAACCTTGTTGACTTGAAAATATAATCTTGTTAGGGACAGACCACGTCATGAATTGATAAAAATAAGTTCTGTGAACATCAGATTCATCAGTATGGATATAGTTCAATCACATACACAAAGAATGTGTATCGCAGTGTATTAATGCCACATTAATGTCGTGGTATAAATCGTCGGCATGCTAATTATTGGCTGAAATCTTAACAGGCAATGCATAAAAGACACATATTGTGGCAAGTTTATGGACAAGACAACAATATAAAATTTAAGGAAAACAGCGAATGCTACTTACGGAAATAAACAGAAACGATGTATTTAATAAAGTGAATACGGAAACTTTCGAAAAAAATGGACCAGTATTCAAGCCCTGTCAGACCAACTGACAATAGATCAATTGTCGCTGATTCGTGGCCGATGGTTAAATATTTGACACTTTACGTCAGATTGGTAAAGTAGTCCTGGCCTGCATTACATAAGTACTGTATTAAGATGTATGTATAAAGGATCCTTTCAAAGTATGTTTTACAGTTCTCTTCTTTCAAACTGTATCATTGGCATAAAAATCTAGAATATACTTCACATATTCATGTAAAAATGTAATAAAGGAGCAATTTTAAGTTGTAAATTAAAGTCAAATACAATATTTGATTAAGTAACACATTTTACTTGTTTTGTAATCAAGAATATGAATAAAATGGAATTTTAGTTGATATGGAAGTTTTAAAATAACTCGTGCTTCTATGTAAAGTCTTTTTTATCGATTTAGTGATTTATGTTTGCATGCATATAATGTTCGAGATATTCAAATATTAATATAGCATTAATAAAACTGAAATCATTCCATAACTGACTTATTGTACTTTCAAAAGATGTATCTGTGCCTATTACTAGACTACAATGAATTTATGTCGATATATCGTTTTATTTCTTTGCATGGAATAGAAAGATTTTGTTTGGTAAAATTGGTGAAGCTCGTCTGAAGGTGAGCTTAACATAATTGTAACCGAGCGAATATTGATTTGTAATAGATGTACTATTATGCATAAAGTGAGGAAAGGGAATGATATGAAAAGATTCTTAAAGGATCATACGGCAATGCATTAATTGTACCTTGAAACTGTAGTGTAAACAGATAGTGTTCTGGTAAATGTACAATGGACTTGAGAGATAAACAGGTTAGTAGGTGGCAGTGCAGCATAATACACTCCTTCCTATTCCAGCTGCTGCTACACTGAAGTGTAGTTTTATTGTTTACTCCTGCTTAGATTTCTCTGGCAAAAATCCTATGACATAATTGCTGTTAACAGACTAGTATTATATCGACAGGTTCAAAGGTTATTTTGTTCTTTATCTAAATGAATGCTTTAATGTAACGGGCAAGAACGGGCTACTTGCAAGAGTAAGTCGTTTTTATGATATGAGTACGACATGAAAAATTATAGAAGCTGTTGAATTACATGCAATTCTATGCTACGTCAACGATGGCAGAGGCACAATTGCCACTGACGTCATGATCACTGTATATACACTTGCTGCTACTTGTAGTGTATTTGTAAACTAAACACAGAAAGCCGTGAAGGTTAAAAATACCTGGTAGGTATACAACAAAACGTGCTATATATATATATAAAACCCTGTTGCGGTCGATGAATAAAACTCATAACACTTTCTGGTTCAGGAACTTGACGGTAATTGATCATGTGAATTAATTTCGTCTAGTTGTGAAATAGAAATTTGTTAGACAAGTGTTAATATAAAGGCAAAAGAAATGGTAATATTTGTTACCTGCTGTTTTTATCAATTATTGTACTCTTATTGTTATTATCTGACTGCTTTGACAAGAGGTAATCGCTGCCCTTGAGCACTGCGGCCCGGAATCGATTTGCGACCCAGGCTCTGGCACTTCTAAACAATGGGTAGCATCGGAGTATGTGAACATAAACTGTAGGTGGCACACCATGGCCGGATGCTGGGCAAGTACTCTCATAATGCTAAGACAGTAGCACTGTTTCAAATCGACTGGAAGTTTGAAACCGATGTTACGTTTTACCAGCTCCATCCGGAGCTTTAGATCCTGGATCGGGGTTATGGGTGTTGTCCGTGCGTCTGTCCTTTCGTACATCAGCCGATCCTGGCTGGCTGGTACTCCCACCCTGTTCATAAGTTTCCTTTGATATTTGGTCTATAGGTGATCTATCATAGTAGATAGGTGCACGTAATTTTTATTTGGAACTTTATATAATGTTAAAATCATAATGACCGCCATCTTGGAATGTCAAAATTTATTGTTAGCACGATAAAACAAAAGTACCTGTTCAGTCATTGCCAAATTTTAAACAAGGCTTCACCAGTTCAAAAGGATGTCTGGGGTTGATTTTTTGACGGAGCACTAAATGTAACATTAGATTTTGTCAGATTTTGAACTTTTCAAAAACACAACACAACTACTAATCAAATCATTACTAAATTTTAGTTACTTCTTAATTATTATAAAAGCATGTTCGAGGTAGATTTAGGACCCCAAATTCTAACGGCCAGCTGGAATTTCATTACAATTCCTTTGTAAGACGAGAACTTGCAAACAACTTCATGGGATATAATTTATAACATTCAAGTTTTAAGCAAAGGTTGAACGAAAGAACTGGAGTTGGTTTTTATTGTATCTTGCAGTTCATCCACATTTCTTGTAAACGTGATAACACATAAACTACTTGGCAATTTAAATTATCCATTGAAACAACAAATAATACCCAAATCAAGTCATTGCCCAACATTCATTTACAAGCCCTCGTGCCCATCCTTAATCAGAAACCGGCCAATCTGGGGCTATTATTAAGAATCAGCCACACTAAAAAAGACCAACAAGTTTTAAAATGCTGAAGTCGACTAATACTGACTAATGCTGATCAATTAGTCCGCATACCACAGGTTTACGATTGTTTTGCTACACAATTAGCTTTCTCTACCTGTAAGCATTTTTGTCGTTTTCTCTCCAAGTGTATCTGTGTATAACTTCATCACTGCCCGCATTCAGTAACTTAGCTCAAACTCCTACCCAATACAATTTAATATCTAATTTCCTCATGTACTCCAACTAATAGCTATTCAACATCGAAAGCTCTGTTGAATTAAGTACAATCAAGAGCTTTAAATATGTTTAATGAGAAGCAAAAGTTTAACAGCTTTGCTGTTAAACTTTTTTCATTTTAAGCGCCTCTATACTGGCTCGAAGTAAACCTCAGTCCATGCTTATTTTGAGCGTAAGTTTTACTTTTAGAATGAAAAAAGTGCAAAATTGCCCAGAATGTTGAGTGTCAGCATGAATTTAAGTTTCAACCACATCAGTGAATAAAGACGCAGATCTCTTAAATCTTGCACTTAAAAGAGACAGAGCGGTTCAATCTCAGTGTGGCCTGAACCCATGAGCTTGGGCTAATCGTGATAATTTTAGGATATTCTCGCAATGCTAGCGACAGACATGAAGGAGACGAACACCACCCATAGCACACATGGATTTCACACCTGTACCCGCATTGAATAATGCGGTCAATCTCAAATTTACATTCAAAGTCACATTTCAAGCCAAATATTAGCTTTAGTGATTCTATGAGTATAACATAAGCTCAAAATGATTCTGGATTAACTTTGAGCAATCATGGATAAGGTTTTAAAATGAAGGAAGCGGAAATGAGAATGCTATAAATGTTTATTTCTGGCTAAAATATGTTTGAAGTATTTTATTTCTCTTATTTCAAACGATATAAACGAAAACAGACAATATAAACCTCAGTTTAGAACATAAAGCCGAAAATATGCGATTACAAGAGTCATAGATGCTGAATAAGTTAAAATTAAGCAAATGCTCAAGTAAGTCTCATACTGAAGTTAAGAGACAATTTGGGCATAGTTTGAGTTTAGTCACTGAATGCGAGCTCTGTTCATTACCGAGGCAGAATAAATTTCATAACGGTTGATCTAATTAACAGAAACAAATTACAAAACAATCTTCCTGTTTTTTTTACTTCTGCCAAAAATACAAGTGCATTTTGGTTAGCTATGCAATTGTTTTTTCTCGTTTCTGCTTCTTGGGCTATCATCAGTTTGGACCACATCAATGGCTGGATGAGGAAATGTGGTAAAACCTTATTCTGTCAGTCACTGTGTACCATTTTTGCTGCCATAATGGCTCCTATTCATGTATATTTTTAGGCCCCCACCCCATGGAAAGGGGCCTATGGGTTCTGTCCCTCTGTCCGTCCGTCTGTCCGTCTTTCCGTCCGTCAACATTTTGGGCTCTGCTTTGTCGCCGCCGTAGCGCCGAACTATTTCATGTGGAGAGCTGAAATTTTATACAGTGAAAATATAAAGACTGAAGATGTGCAACAACGTATTTTTTTTTGAAATTGGTCAGAAATTGTCGAAATGGGAAATTGTGAAAAATGTGATACTGTGGGACAGAATTTTGTGCAAACGCTGTATTTTGTCGACACCATATCTCGCTTACTATTAGGCGGATTGATTTGATATTTCACCAAGTGAAAATATATATCATGTAGATGTGCAACGGCGTATTATGTTTTAAATCGACTAAAAATTCTCGAAACTACAACTTGTCCAACTAATGAATTTTTTTACTTCCAACATTTTGAGCACTGTTTTGTCGACGTCGTAGCGCCGAAACTATTTCATGTAGAGTGCTGAAATTTTATACAATGAAGGTATTGTGGTCCTAAATGCAGAAAATAGCTAGAATTGCATAGATGGGTCAGAGCTAAGAACCGCCCAGTGTGGGAAAGAAATATATGTCTGTCGTCGATAATTATTTCTAAATTTAGGAAATAGTACTTTCCGGTGTAAGTCCCATTACGCTAAATATTTAGGAATTTATTCTTTTCCGTCAATTTAAGGCTGAATTAGGTTACCTATTTTTCGTAATGTATTTCTTTCTCCGGTGGCCCTGGAATCAGGGGTTCTATTTAGGGAACTTTGTAATCCCCTGGCTGATCTTAGCAAATGTGTTTGCTCCATTCTTTTCAAGAGGAAAAATTATTTTACATTTATCAATTCGTCCAAAAAGTGGAAGTATTGAAATGAAATGAAGCACACACATCTGTAGTTAAGCTGCGTATTGTACATAGAGTAGATTCTCCGATATGTCAACTATGCCTATACTAATTTTTAAAATTTTTATCAGAACTCGAAATTTATTTCAACAATTCCGTTTCAGTCACAAAATTTACTCATCCGATAGCATTTTTTCCTCGGGTAACTGTTCGCCACAAGGTGTGGGCCTGTGAAATCTACGATTACTTGTTATTCTAAATGTTGATATGACTGTTCTCTCTCGCGGTTGAAATGATCACGATACTCTTCAATTCCATTGTGTTTTCTCATCAATAAGTTTTGACATTTTCATGTATTGAAGAATGAAAGAGAAAAGTCATCTCAACTCGTGTTTCTCTAATTCTCTAATGTACAGAGATCGTTGGCCCACTGCTTTGTATTAATTTATAGTTTTTACAATGCACGCTTTTCTAAATATGTAATATAACATCTGCTGTATTGTAATTCTCTCTACAAAGTCTAACATGCGATTTAATCTGAATTATTTATCTTGATATTTTGGCAGCTCTAACTAAATGCCGTGCAGTGAGAAAGAAAGTGAGTTGTGTGTTTTGCAATAAAACGATATTTCTTTGAAAATCTTACATTAAGACTCTTCAACAACAGTATATGCCGAGGTGTAAGCATGAAACAACCACTTGTTTTACCACGTGGTGATATTTGACTTTTATGGTCATCGTAATCATGTCTTATATTTATGTTCTCAAATTTCAAGTATGCTCACTATATGTTTAAATTACACCCAAATCACGTGGTAGCATAAGAATATTTCCTTTGGCCTCAACTTTCAAATATGCTTACCATGGATTTAAATATGAGTTTTAGTTCTCAAAAGCATGGAATTCCCTTCTACTTTTACATGGGTTTTAAGGAAGCCATTTGTAATGAGCTTCTATTTTAGTTTATTTTACCAATGAAGGACTTCATTTATTTCATCCTACAGTTTAGATAAATTTAATTCTACAGAACCTGAGATTTTGCACTTATAATTTTTGTGTCTTGTAGATATTTTAGTATAGACATGGTGGTGACAGTTTACAGCCTCAGAAGCGTGCCTGTTCTTCTCCGCGAAAGCTACAGGATGCGTGAATCAATAACTGAACGTAGCACACATCACATGTTTAAGTCATTTCGGTCCATCGTTGCCTGTTTTGACTCAAAATTTACTCAAGCATATTGTGCCGCAATTTACGGCCATTTTTGCTTAAGTTTGTGCACTCTACAGGAATGAGCGATACCTGTCATAGCTGGTTCCGCAGTCCTGGCATAAATTTTGCCTTGTTATCACTAAAAACGCGAATTTTGTTCTTATAAATGAGTTATAGCTGCCGTTGGACGCTTGAAAGCCAGATTAACAAAGAGGATGGCCACATCTGGGGCGCACGAACTGCGGGTGTCGCCCGTAGTACATTAGCCAGCGTAGAAAACAAGCACAGTTGAGTTGATTGAAAAATTTTTAATCTCCCAACTAAACGGAGAAAACAACTGCGTAACTAACACTGGTGTCAACTAGGATACCACTGCAGTGTTGAGCTCCCGGAGAAAGTCCATATTCCCAGTTTTTCATTGAGTCCCGACACACGGGGTGGTTGGTGACCCCACGACGTGTCCCTAACTTCCTGGTGGCCACGTCCAATCTGTGTTGCGGGGCCGCTGCCTGTCCCCGTGTTCCCCCGACCTCACGGTTGTGGGCCCCACCTGGTGGTACGAGAGAGAGAGAGGGGGGCGCCGTGCGGCCTTGGAGCCCACGGTCCTCTATGTGCCCAGCACTGGTCCCGCCGCCTGGGCCTGCGATCCCCAATGCTGTCCTCGACTGCTGTGGTGCCGATGTCTCGACCTTGTGGATAGAAAAACGAAACTCCTTAACTAATTGAGAAAACCCGGAGGTTGGTTTAGAACGAGTACTGTTGTGGGACTACCCCCAAGGCACAGAGTAGACACGCTCCGGGTTGTTGTGTAACTACTGCGGTCTGTTCTTATGCTTGAGAGACTTTTTCCCTTGTTTGTAGTTCTTTTTTGCTCCCATCTCGGTATCTCGGTATCCCCACTACTTGAATTAATCACTGTTTCGGCGGCCCCAAACGGCAGTCTGCAGAACCTAGAAACATAGTCTCACGTAAAGTCCTGCAAACAGAATTTAATGAAACTATTGGGGGATTCCCAGAGGCCTGATTTAAAATTTCTTCCATGGTCGCCCTCTTGACCACTTTTAATGAGCAAGCCACCTGGCGTATTTTGTGTGGGTGGACATGAATTGTGTTGGGCCGCCCACTGTCCCGGTTGAGTTCTCCATACGCGGAAACTATTGCTTGACGCAGGTAGTTAGATATTGTCGATTTCACTACCTCTCAGTTTATGAGAGTTAGGAAAAAGATGATGAGGCGTTTGTGTTGGGGGGCCCTTACAGCCTTGGTGGCTGTCAGATACAGCAGCAGGGTAGACTTGGCACAGCAAATTCCGCTCACCCTCCGTTTCCTGAGTTTTTCCTAATAACTCTGCCCCTGGCTTCAGAATTGTTCTTTTGTGGTTATTTTCATACATTCAGTCCTTGTCTAGGGCTTGCATTTCCTCCGTCTCTTGCTTGACGTTAGGGCCATTAGAAACGTAACCTTAAACGTCAGCTCCCTAAGTTGCGTGTTCTCTTCACAGGTGAACTTTTTACTGCTAAGGTATTTTGGTACTGCCACCAGGTCCCACTGCACTATGTGTCTGGACGGGGGAGGGCTCTGCGGTTTAAAATTACGGATCAGCTATGTTAGGCAAAAGTCCTGGCCGGGATCGTAAAGCATTTCTGATATAGTCCCCTTCGCCGATCTGTAACCCTCTATCGTTCGCACGCCTATTTGCCTCACCTCAGTCGACCAACAGCAGGGCCGTCGCCGTGAGGGGGTCAAGTTGTTTTAACAGGCACCTCCGCTCAAACATCCTCCGCTGTGACCAACCCGCTGTATGCATCACAGGTGGAGGTTCAGGTCCCACAGATATTGGTGTTTGTGGGGCTAGTGGGTTGGTGCACGTCCCCTACACTCACAGGCAGCCGTTTTGGTGGGCACAGTGCTAGTCTGGTGAGCAGAGGGTACCACGGTGCCGAAGGGATGTCTGGGGTAAGCAACAGCATTTGGAATCGTCTTCCCTGGCTAGTCTGGCCATCAGATGGGGGGTTATCGCGTTCGACCGAAATGCATATAACATTTCCGGTGGTTATGTGCAACTGAGGGCTTCGCTGCCCACATCTGGGCGCGGAGACACGAGCAGTATCAGCTGTTTCGATAGCCTAGTCGCGAATAGGTCCACCTGTGGTGGCACCAGAGCCGAATGTTCCACTACCCACTGAAAACAGTGCCGGCTTAGCATCCATTCTCCCGGCAGTACCAGCCCCTGTCTGGACGCCATATCTGCCAGTACGTTGAGGTGGCTCGGAACATGATATGGCAACAACGTGATCTGGTGCCCTGTTGCTAGGAGCCACGCTTGGCCCGTTGTCTGCATTAATTCCGGCGACCTCGTCCCCATCGTTGTTTTCTTATATAGCTCATCGTGGAGCTGTCTAACAGGCACAGCACGGTTTGATTTTGGAGTTCGCAGGCTAGCAGGTGGAGAGCTAGTTTGACCGCGAGCATCTCCAGCACGTTTATGTGCGTATTTCTGAATTCCGAGGGCCAGCCGCCGTGAAACAACTTGCCTTCGAAGTGAACTCCCCACCCGCTGTGTTAAGCATCGGTTTGTACCCGTACCTCTGGCTGCGGGGGCACAAACCGCTCACCCCGCTGTGTCTTCGACCGATTGCCCCATTAGATTAGATCTGCCCTTACTTGCTCCGACAGTGTGACCAGACTGTGATGCCCCCGCCCTCGTTGCACTGCTAGTCGCACCGCTCTCTGGAAACGCCGGAAGTTCAACCGACCCAGGGGCCCTGTCTTCTCCGTGGCCACTAGCAGCCCGAGGAGGGTTTCGGCTAGTTGCAGCGGTACTGTCGCCTTGGCCAAGGTACCTTACGTCAGCGCTTCCAGTTTTCCCATTTGAGCGGTCGTGGGCAAAATCAAGCCTCTTACGAAATTGAACTGGTCCCTAAGAACACAATTATTTGTTTGGATTTGACCTGTGATTTGTGCAGGTTGACCAGCAGGCTCAGATCTATGCACTTGCTGATAAGGTGGAGAGTCTGCTTCCCAACCTTTTCCTTCTCTACACTTGCATTGAGTCAAGCGTGCAGGTATTGAAAAAGTAGCATCTGCAGCCGTCGGCCCCACGCCTTTAACGGACGCATCGTGTTGTTGAATACCCATTGGGCCGACGAGAAGCTGAATGGCAAGGCCCTGTACCATTACCTTTACTCTTCTACATGGAAGCAGAAGTATTTGCAGTGCTGAGCCCTCATTCGTATGTGGAGATCTGATCTGATAAGTCTATTGAGATGGCCCACATGCCCTTCTCCACTGTCTTTCCTATGCATTGACAGGTGTCCATTTTGAAAGTTGGCGTGACTAGAATTTCGTTCAGGGACTTCAAACCTATTATCAGACGCCAAGCGCCTGTCTTTTTGGGCCGCAGAAACACGCGACTGAAGAAACCCTTCTGGTTTTGAGGTACCTCTTCTATTGCTTTTTTTCCTAACGCTTGGCTACCATTTCCCGGAGTACTATAACCTTGTCTCACCCTTACCTGTAGTAGGTTACTAGCTCGATTGGAGGACTCAGCGTCAGGTTTAGATTTGGTACCAGGCCGTTTTTATTTTTTTGAGCGGCAGGGGTACCCATGTCGCAACCAGCCTAAGACTTTGTTTGGGTCCCCAGCATTTTCTATTGCTGCCAAAAATGCCTTAGCCGTCACCCTACGGGTAAGTTTTTTTAGTGCAATTTTTTTTTTAACTCGAACAACGTAGCGCCAGTATTTAGATCGTCTAAGGTGTCCGGAGAGTTCCTGGGCAAGGTCTTCTCCGAGCTCCCAGCTGATTGTCACCTGTGTTTGCCGTAGCCTCTCCCTGGAAAAACACCGGACGTCTGCGGTTTCTGAACTGAACCGTAGTTCGTCGATCGAGGCGGTGCTGATTGGGTGCGCAACACTGTGAGTTCCCCGGGGGTGCCCCCGTACGACTTGTGTTGGTGTGGTGGTCCGCTGTGTATCTGTCCTGGAGGGCTCTGTTTTGTAGATCCTGAACATGTCTGCAATTTAGCTATGACAACAGCTCATCGGCAAACAGCTCGGTTTCTTGCAAGTATGGATCGTGGCGTAGCTGGAACAGCCTGTCCTAAGCTAGGCGACACCGCTGAAAAATGTTGTCCCTGCCCAGCTGCAAAGCGTTTGACAGGAAGCCAGTGTCTACCTTTACCAGGTCTTTGAGGCACTTAACTAAGCAGGCCACCAGTTTGCTAACTAATCCCGTGCCTGAGCCCGCCAAGCTGTTGACCAGCGTCTGATTGGTGTACTCTATGAATAATAAAATTTGCAGGCAGGCCCTGGCTACGCCCTCGTGTGCTATGTCCTTGTCCTTGACTGACATCTTGTCATCAGGCCTGACTTGGGGCATTCACGTAGCGATGTGCTTTGGGTAGCTCAGTGGTGTAAATAGTATCGCGTCATTGCAGGGCCTGTACGCTGTTTTGGTTACCCTCAGCTTGGACGATAGGTGCATTCTGCCGAAGTCCAGGGCACGACCGAAATTTGAATCCTTGGCTTGGAATAACGATTCTTTCAATTTGACTGCCTCCTGAATTCCTGAGTGCTAGAAACCCAGATCCCGTTTCTTGCGGTCCCTCGGACTCTAGCCTGAAACCGAATTCAGCGGTTTCCCCACTTTTGCGCTCGACAATTTTTGTACCAGCTCTATGACATCTCGAAATGAAATTTCACTGAGTTCTGGGACCGAAGATGATACAGTGATGCCGTCGCTTTCTCGTGATGGGCTGCAGTCTCCTAGTGTAGGCGTTTGGACACCTTCCGTCTGTTCCAGTCGTGTGAGCGGTTTCGCTTCCTCGATGTGTGCACCAAATCCCCCACTCGTGATGCCTAAATGGTGACGCTTCCACTTGTCCAGTTGTCCGACTGTTCCTGTTGTCCATGTATCGTCGTCGACTTGATTCTCAGGGCCGACGACTGTAAGTGTGGTAGTCTATACCTTGCCCGCGATCGAGATCTGCGCTGGATGGCCTTCTCCGATTAACGGGAGGAGGTGGAACCGTCTGAGCTGCTGTCGGTGTCGTAATTCGAAGAACTGTTGCCTCTTTCCGCTTCGCGTGACTGTACAATTCCCGCAACGGTGTGCGCGTGTCCTTGCCTCGCAAGCCTGTGTTGTTTCTGCAGGAAGTGATATTTGGCGGCGCAACTTCTTGTGGGTATGGTTCTCGCCGCCCTTTCTTTCTTGGACCCAGTTTTCTCTTTCTGCCTGCCGTGACGTCGTTTTGGCCTCGTCATCAAGGCTGCGGACCTATCCCCTGTGTCGGCTTCTACCTTAGAGTTCCGGGGTGTTGAGGGGCCGCTGGTGTGTGTGGGAGCATCTGATACTCTGGGTCTCTAAGCCATAGTGGCCCCTCCCCATAGCCGCGCCTTGTGTGCACTTCGTTGGGACCGTCGTGACTGGTGGTGTTTCCTCACTTTCATTCCCGTCTGATGGTCTGGATACTGTGCATGGAGCCGTTGAGCTTGTGTACACGGCCTAAAGCTGCTGTTGGAATAACAATACTTGTTCCTGTAGCGCCCTCTTGGCAACAGCCCCCTTATGCAGATGCGGGGCCGACAGGAACTGCCCCTCGCGGGTCCTCGGTGTGATGGCATATGAACTAGGCGGGAGTGCCAGGCTTGTAGCTTTGTCTGGCTCAAAGTGCGGGACGTGGAAAGGTCATGGGCTGGCACGTTAGTTTCGCTCAGGTCCTGAAGTCTGAGGGGTGTAATTGTTGCTTTACGCTGAATCCTCGATGGACACGAGAGAGCCCGTTTAGTGGAACTGTACTCCCCCCCCCTGCGCGAGGCTTTGTGTGATAGGGACCCCTTGTTTTCAAAGTCCGACATGTCCATCGCTGGGGGAGACGATAATTCATCGCGTAGTGGTGTGCCGGCCTCTGCCTGTTCCGATTCCTGTGCCTGGGTGGTTGTTGTCATATTGCCCCAGAACAGTTTGACTTCGCGATTGTACAATTTCCTATGCCTCTGTCTATTAATGTTCTTCCATTGCTTCTTGTTTAGATGAGTGCAGATATCGCAGGTCACAACGCCGTCACACTCTGGTTTGCCGAACCTGGCAGCACAGTCTTGACAGTAGTTGCTGGGATCGCATTTTAAGCCCTGGTATCCTCGGCGCTCCTTCTTCACCATGACAGGTTGCTCATTCCTGTAACACACGAGGAAACTGCTGTTAGTTCTGCTAAAACAACCCTAGGTTTGTGGCTCCTAGCATAAATTGGTGCTGGCGATGTTCTGTCTGCCCTTTCGCGCTAGAACTTGGACCTTAAGCACCTGGTGCTCACAAGCACAGAAAGCGCCCGCAACCAAAACCCTAAATTCTCCAACTCCACAGCCCCGGGTACAACAAGCTGCGGCCACTCTTGCACAGGGAGGTAGTCTGCCCATACAAACCTCGGCCAGCAGCTCGCGCAGAAAATCTAGTTTGGTTGCGGCGCATTCCCGCTCAAAATGCAATTCCCAGTAAACTTCACTGTTTTAAGTAAAACGGAACGTGGACGAGAGAGGTGACTAATGACCGAGTCTAAGCCACAATGCTCAATCCATGAGACGCCTGCGAGCGTTGTAACAGCTCGCGGTCTGCTCACCAGACCACAAATAGTGTGTACGCCTCTGCAGCAGGAGCGCAGTCTTGGGCGCGTCTTTCAGAACCGGCCCAATCTCCCACCGCACAGTACTAAAAATTTGATGAATGACACAGCGTCTTCGGTTCGTGTGAAATGCCAGAAGGCGAAAGGACGCCACTGCATAAACAACAAGACTTACCGATCACCGATTATCGCTCCGATCAACGCCCTGTTTTGCAAGCATCGTTGGACCGATCGGGCGCTCTTATCAACTACGAATCCTTGGTGTTGATTGGAAACTTCCTCTTGACCTCTTTCCCTGTGATCCTCAGGATAACTTGGGCTCAGGCCCTAAAATCGAAGAGTTTCCACCACCTGACTGTTTGTTTTGGGTGTAAGGATGAAAAGTGACGTTAGTGGTGCCACCTGTACGTTGCATACGGAGGGGAGCACCCAGCAGTCAAGGAAAAGATTCATGAATAGGAGATCCTCGCTTAGTTTGGGTCATCCAATTCTATGAGACTACGGGCAAGAAAAGATATGGATAATACTTTTCAAGCGTCGGGTCGATCCAACGCCAGGTATAAGTATAATTTGTATGAACAAAAATGTTTTTCGACGTTTCTAGGGCTTGATCCATTTTTGGGCCACATTCACGTCATCAAACAATCTTCGGAGCGTCCAAAACAACTCCACTGCTCTTAGGCTGTGGTTGCTGTGTTCCATATTCTGACGGTCAAAGGGTACCACGGTCCGTCCGGCATAAACAAAAAACACATGTGATATAATGCAAGCTCTGTCGGTTCTGACTCCAAATATGAGCATATATCTCTAACTGGCTGTATGATAACACAAAAAGAAATTCAGATATAAATCCTGATCTGACTTAACGCTTAGCCCTTTCCATTTGACAAAAAAATAATCTTCGGACTCAGTCTGAGCAACATTCGCATACTGTTGTTATCAAAACGCTGCATTCCTTTTTACATGAAAATATAATATTTTCCCTTGTTATTCAATTCTAAATTCAAGAAAAATCGTCTGTTTTGTGTTTTAACCCCTTCAGCTCATGAATTTTGATCCTGTGTTTTGACAACGTGCCCCTTGTTCTGCCATAACATGGCGTTTCAAGGCGTTTCGACGTCACGAGATTGATATCAATATCACGCAACAATTATTTCGGTATATTTGTACAAAAAATTCACGGCGTTTTTGATCGCTATGGTATTTATATAAGTTAATAGACGAGAAAATGTTTCATTCTTTCATGAACCACTTTTTATGTCATTCATGTCACTATTAATTTCTGCACGTATATTTTTTGTTATAAAAAAAATAAATAAATCGTAGAATGAATTAAATTTATCGCGCATTATAATTAACTTTTCGCGTTCCAAAATTAAGAAATTATATTCGAACGCATGTTACATAAAAAACCAATCAGAGGAGGTTTTACAAATTCATGATAAAACGATAAAACGCGTGTTCAGACAAACGTCCTTTAAAACACAAGATGTTTAATTATGGTGCGGGAAAAAAAATTATGGCAAAATTAAAGAGCGCGAAATAAATAGTCAAATAATACATGGAATGTAACTGTTGCGCGTCTAAGGAAATTGTCGAGAGGCCATTCAAATGAACTCGAGTAAAAAAAAAAATTACAACATGCACGTTTTGATTTTTTGCACACATATACCGCCATACTAAATGCGAGCCCATCTTTGGGTTAACTTGGTCATTGTCAATACAGAGAAGATGCACAAATTAATTGATAAACACAGCCCGAAAAGGAAGAAATCTTTGCTAGAATTCGCCAGTGCACTCTGTACCATATTATTTCTTCACAAAGAAGGATCATTGTTTGGGATTAACGTCAAATTTTATTCTAATATGTTCTTGGGCGGTTGTGTGTGTGGAGGGGGGGGGGGGGGTTGATAGGTGGACATGTATTTAAGACACTAAAACTGCCCCTGAACAGCCCTTGAGCGTGTTTAACATGTTCATATTTTGAGTCAGAACCGACGGAACTTGCATTACACCATGTGTTTGTTGATGTCTGGACGAAATATTCAAGTTTGAAATTGGTGTTTCTTCTTTTTCAATTTTCGTGCTAAATTAAAAATAGAAAATCGAGTCGATTTTCCAGTTCCATTTTGCAAATGAAATGAAAAATTGAAAGGACGAAATATACACGCACCCAGTATATGCTTCAGTTGTAATCATTTATGGAATAATATGTTAACATTTCGTAACCGCATATTCCTCACCACATAGTTTTCTTATAACAGAATGAGTAACACTTTTCTGTAGAATGGGTGAATCATTTCAATGTATATGCCTAAATTACTGAAACAATCTATCGTTTCAAAGATCAGAGCAAAGGAAAGGAAACAACCACGCGAACTTTCCACTCTCCTCACCGCGTTCTTCTAAGTAGAGAAAACATCCCCTGGCTAACAAGTGTCCCATCTCTTCGGCTACTGCAGCGAAATTACCTCCTCAGCAGAGAAAAAAGAATGCAGAGAGTTAACATAACAGCAGCTTCCAGCACTATCCTCCACCGCGGGCAGTATCTTCGGTTTCTAAGCTTTGCTCTTCTCATTCTTTGGCCATTTCCCCTCAGCAGCTCCAGCAGAATCAATCTCAGGCTTTCTTAACATTTGTAATTAAGTTATAATTTTTCAAAAATGTCTGATTTTTGGTTAAGAAAAATGAAAACCTATTTTATTAGGATAGATTTTGATAAGGATGGCGCTATCACAAGGAAGGATTTCGAAGGCATGGCGAAAAGGTTTGCCAAGAGCGGTATGATGGCCGACGAGAATAAGGACAATCTGATGTCAACTTTAACGGCAGTAAGTCTTAATTTTATAGTCGATCATTCAATTGGGACTGATTGTTGTGTTTTTTTAAACAGACTCCGAAATGACTTCGTCCGTTAAAAAGACCCAGACATTGAAATAATAGAACAGGCTGTAATTTAAATAGTTTTAAATTATATTCCATTATATTTAAAACAGGAGAATCGTTTTATAACTTAAAGGTAAAAATAAACACGGAGAAAACCAAATATATGAATATAATAACAACAATAGATATAAAATTTAGACATAAAATAGAGATATAAAATACAGTGTCGTTGAAAGAAAAAGGAGTTTTCTTTATTAAAAAAACATAATGCCTTATGAAAATGATTTATTTGAAATTATTATTTTAAATGTGTCGGCAGAATATTGACATGTTTGTAAAATCGTATATGAAGTAAGAAGTACACAGTCGTTGGTCATTTTACACTCTTTTAAATTAAATTAAATTAAATTAATTGTATAAAGGCAATTGTAATTTGTACTACGCACAAAAACACTGTTTCACTTGTTAACTATTAATCGTCCGTATTTGCTTTCAGTTAAGAAATGACATTTAAAATATTTCTCCGAAAGTGGCATAGACCTGTGCATGTGCGCCTGTGCGCATGTGCGCATGTGCATGTGCGCCTGTGACCTGTTCTTCTAGAACTCCAGACTTTCTGTGGAAGTGTCTCTTTTTCAATATTATTCACTGTATGACCGGTACGTTTCAACCCGGTGTAAGGAAACGTTTTGACCCCCAAAATAAATCAACCCCCCGGTCGATTTGTTTTAAAACAAACAGACCCCCCGGTCGATTTGTTTTAAAGCAAACAGACCTCCCTGAAATGTTTTAACCCTCTGATTTTTTGTTGATTTCTTTATTTCTTTCCACATATGGCCACCTTATTAGTTTCTTTAATTGACATAAAAACTATATCCATGAATAATAATTTATTTAGAAACTAACATCTACATTTTCAAACACGAAAACACTTCCAACACCACTAACATACAGTCACCAAAAAATCTGTCAAAGCTCAATAATGGCATTTCAAAGGCTCAAAATAATAATTTTCTACATCAAGAGGTAGAAAATCTTATTATAAAATAGTATTTAAAAATCATATGCACCTTTTTTGCTTCCATTTTATATTTAAATGTGATTGTTTGGATGGGGTCATTTTATTATAGGGGAAGTCTGTTTGTTATGGCGGGCTTTCCCAAAACAAATCGACCGCGCGGGTCTATTTGTTTTAAAACAAATCGACCGGGGGGTCGATTTGTTTGGGGGTCAAAACGTTACGTTACACCGGGGAGAGGGGGCGGTTTTTCAATGCATTGTTAAACTGGAATAGCTGGGTCAACTTTGTGGTAAACAAACAGTTCTCAAAATTATTGACAAACATATGACATCGCAGATGAATATATATCGTAAGCTTCCATACAGACAACTTTTACCCTTTGGTTTGTGCCTTTTGCGATGCGTAAGATGCTCCAGATGGCCATTGAATTATCATGTGGCCATAGAACTGTGTGCCGGAACTCCACTTTATGGTTTTATCC
Source organism: Protula sp. h YS-2021 (assembly GCA_949752745.1). Classification (NCBI taxonomy): domain Eukaryota; kingdom Metazoa; phylum Annelida; class Polychaeta; order Sabellida; family Serpulidae; genus Protula; species Protula sp. h YS-2021. The sequence goes on from OX457029.1 coordinate 28,007,377, forward strand.
ATGCTTTCTGGACACAAACATCAATGTATGGAAAGGTATTTACTGTGTAACTTGACAAACTTTTACAGGCTATTTGCCTGCCATTTGCAATGGACACTTGGTAACTGGCTGGATCAGCTGTCTGTCTTTGCACCGGATTCTTCTGGTTGAGCCACATAGACCTAACTCTGACGTAAAAAGCTATTTATAAATCACAAATTGCAGGCTTCTTGGAAATATTTTGATTTTCGAATCACTCTTTTCTGCTGAAGACTTTTTCCTTGAGAAGCTATCCACATTCTATTACCGGAAGCAATCTATAAAATAACAGGAAAACCACAATTTTATTTCTAAATTCGTTCCAAGACAGACTGAGTGGAACAACAGGTAATGTTTTTATCGCGGTAATCTTTTATTATATTTCAGGAGTTTAACATACGGTGAGTATAAGGTAAAGAAGAACACCAGTCCTGTTTGAATCAAGTTTTTATGTTACCACAGAGTCATGAGAGACAGGGAATAACGGAATGATAATAGATTTACGTGTACCCAATACAGGCAAAAACTGAAATTATTCATTATATCACAACAATAACAGAATGCATTAGGATAATTCACCCAAGCCTTGAAATAAAGTTGAAGTTGTATTCTGGGGACGAAACGATCGGCGACCAGATGACCGGAGACGAATTGCCCTGGATTCATTAATCAATAAAGGCCAGCAGCATCTAAGGTACGACATTTGGTACACCGACATAAAGGCCAGCAGCATCTACAGTACGACATTTGGGTCAGCGACATAAAGGCCAGCAGCATCTACAGTACGACATTTGGGTCAGCGACATAAAGGTCAGCAGCATCGACAGTAAGACATTTGGGTCAGTGACATAAAGGTCAGCAGCATGTACAGTATGACATTTGGCCCACCGACATAAAGGTCAGCAGCATCGATAGTAAGACATTTGGGTCAGTGACATAAAGGTCGGCAACATCTACAGTACGACATTTGGGTCAGCGACATAAAAGGCCGGCAGCATCCACAGTACGACATTTGGTCCAGCGACAAAAAGGCTGGCAGCATCTACAGTACGACATTTGGTCAAGCGACATAAAGGCTAGCAGCATCTACAGTACGACATTTGGGTCAGCAACAAAAAAGTCAGCAACATCTACAGTACGACATTTGGGTCAGCGACATAAAGGCCAGCAGCATCTACAGTACGACATTTGGGTCAGCAACAAAAAAGCCAGTAGCATCTACAGTACGACATTTCGTCTAGCGAGAAAAAGACCAGCGCATCTACAGTGCGACATTTGGTCCAGCGAAATAATGGTCAGCAGCATCTACGGTACGACATTTAGGTCAGCGACATAATGTGTAGCGGTATCTACCGCAAGATATTTGGTCAAGCGACATAAAGGTCAGCAGCATCTACAGCACGACATTTGGGCCGGCGAAATAAAGGCGATCAGCATTTTAGGCACGACATTTGGTGCAGTGACATAAAGACCAGTAGCATCTACGGTAGGACATTTGACCCAGCGACATAAAGGCCAGAAGCATCTACGGCACGACATTTGGTTCAGTGACATAAAGGCCAGCAACATCTACGGCACGACATTTGGTCAGCCTAAAATTTACTATTTATTAGCTTAAAATAAGAACAGATGATGCATTTGTGGATTTAGAGTGACTTCACAAATAAAGGGGCTAGACTGAAGTTAATTAATTAAAATACTGGAAAAATTAACAATTTCAACAATAGAATTGTAATAAGGGTTCGTTCTCCAGAAACTGACGGAAGAGACTATACTTTCTCGGTCTTATTCTTTGAGGTCTTGATTTCTGTCAGTTTAAGAGGTCGGATGTTTTAATGACTGATAGCTCTAGCCACTCTGCAGACGAATCCAATCACCCGCACCCCAACCCCATCTCCGACCACTTCCCTCGTCCATCACTACCAAGTCAAAGCAAAGTCTGAACCAAATTCGCCATAGATGATTCTTCAGTGGATCTTACGGATCTTACGGATAAGCTTCGGATAAGCATTGCATTAAGGCATTACACTGAGGCTTCACCGAGGCATTGCGTTAAGGCTTTACCGAGGCATTGCACTGAGGCTTCACCGTAGCATTGCATTAAGGCTTCAGCGAGGCATTGCACTGAGGCTACACCGAGGCATTGCATTGAGGCTTCATCAGGCATTGCACCGAGGCTCCACCGAGGCATTGCATTGAGGCTTCACCGAGGCAATTCATTGTGACTTCATCAGGCATTGCACTGAGGCTTCACCGAGGCATTGCATTAAGGCTTCACCGAGGCATTGCGCTGAGGCTTCACCGAGACATTGCATTGAGGCTTCACCGAGGCATTGCATTAAGGCTTTACCGAGGCGTTACAATGAAGCTTCACCGAGGCATTTCACTGAGGCTTCACCGAGGCATTGCATTGAAGTTTCACCGAGGCATTGCATTAAGGCTTCACCGAGGCGCTCCAGTGGGCTTCACCGAGGCATTGCACTGAGGCCTCACCGAGGCATTGCAGTGAGGCTTCACCCAGGCATTGCATTGAAGCTTCACCGAGCCATTGCACTGAGGCTTCACCGTGGCATTGCATTGAGACTTCACCGAGGCATTGCATTGAGGCTTCACCGAGCCATTGCACTGAGGCTTCACCGAGGCATTGCATTAAAGCTTCACCGAGGCATTGCATTAAGGCTTCACCGAGGCATTGCATTAAAGCTTCACCGAGCCATTGCATTAAGGCTTCACCGAGGCATTGCACTGAGGCTTCACCGAGTCATTGCATTGAAGCTTCACCGAGGCATTGCACTGAGGCTACAGCGAGGCATTGCATTGAGGCTTCACTGAGGCATTGCACTGAGGCTTCACCGAGGCGTTGCACTGAAGCTTCACTAACGCATTGCATTAAGGCTTCACCGAGGCATTGTATTAAAGCTTCACCGAGGCATTGCACTGAGGCTTCACCAAGGCATTGCATTGGGGCTTCACCGAGACATTACATTGAGGCTTCACCGAGACAATTCATTGAGTCTTCACCGAGGCATTACATTGAGGCTTCACCGAGGCATTGCATTGAGTCTTCACAGAGGCATTGCGTTAACGCTTCACAGAGGCATTGCACTGAGGCTTCACCGAGACAATTCACTGAGTCTTCATAGGCATTACAATGAGGCTTCACCAAGGCATTGCATTGAGGCTTCACCAAGGCATTGCACTGAGGCTTCACCGAGGCGTTGCAATGAGTCTTCACCGAGGCATTACAGTGAGGATTCACCGAGGCATGGCACTGAGACTTCACCGAGGCATTGCATTTAAGTTTCACCGAGACATTACATTGAGGCTTCACCGAGACAATTCATTGAGTCTTCACCTAGGCATTGCACTGAGGCTTCACCAAGGTATTGCATTAAAGCTTTACCGAGGTATTGCACTGAGGGTTCACCGAGGCGTTGCACTGAGGCTTTACCGAGGCATTGCATTGGGGCTTCTCTGAGGCATTGCATTCAGGCTTCACCGAAGCATTGCACTGAGAACGATTCAACAGAGTGGCAAGAACAACCTTCCATTAAACATATATTTTCGATCGAGCTACCATTTTAAAACTCTCCAGTGCTCAAGTTTTCTTCTGCATATAGGACTGGCTCTGCCCTTTACCGCTGATGTTTTAAACAGAAAATTCGAAGCTTAAGTGGGCCTATGACTTTATCCGAATGTTGGGAGAAAAATAACCGAACCGGAAGCCGAAATGGCATACTGTCTGACTGTTCTCTTTTATTTCAGTTGATTGCACAAAGTTGATGATTCTATTTTTTCCCGAAGTCGGTATCAGTTTAGCACAGAAGAAAGCTCATCTCCACGCTACAAAGCCGTCCAGGCATGGAAGCTTTTGTTTCTTTAGCGAAGGCCAATCCGTTTACGCCTTTTTTTGCTCTGCCTTGCTAGGTACGACAGGTGTGTTTGCACACCGTGCGTTGTAATTCCAGGTAATCAGACCAATGTATGAGTAGCGTGGTTTTTTTGGGTTGTCTGACGGATTATGAAGGTGCAATGGGTCTTTTCAGGTTGTTTGTCTATTGCCTCCCAGTTTTAAACTTGCATAACAGACCTCAGCAACTAAGATGAACCGAAGTGCTACTGAGATGAATCAAATCGAAATTTCGTTGGAAAGGGGGCAATTTCCATTCAGTAAATAACTGAACACATAAATTTCTGAATGTCAGTATCTATGTAGTTTTCGTTCTATAACTGAAGTAATGTGTTTTAAAGGAATCAGGGGCACGCATGGTAATCAATTTGTACCTGAGAGAACGCATACATGTCGGAAACTACCGATATTATACGAAGTAACGCCAATTCGACTCCACTGAATACGCTAAATAGTGTGTTTTTTTCACAGGGGTGATTGTATTGCTACATCTCAAATGTTGACTACTATGGCTAATGGTTGTACACAGTAACCGTAATCGTCTAAAGCTGTGTCAATAGTTTGTTTTAAATTATAATTTGCTTGGTTTTCTCAATTGTTATCCCTGGCTTCGTTATGTTTAAGCCACCACGACACCTTTTCATTAATTTTCATCGCCTGCTCGCAGAAAAAAAATGAGACGTTCCGCATATGGGAATTCGTGTAAATCACGTTTAATCAACATAATTCACCCACTTGCTTACCAGTTAGTTATTATTGTGCACACAGCTAATTTTTTTATACCACCGCGTTTATGTGCTTAGTTTTGCCATTAGCAAAGACCGCAAAAACATTTCTGGCAATTTCCGAAAAAAGCAGAAAAGTAGAATGCAAAAATATGTAGATATGTACATGGTTAATTTTTAATTATTTTAAGGGATGCTATAAGAAGTAAGCCCCTTCACAAAAATTTCGGATCTCGTAATCTTTAATTACCTATTGATGATTTCAAATATGTTCCGGAAATTGCCGAGGGGTTTTCTTACAGGCCGGAACTCAATATGGTATTCATTTGCCGATGCTCAAAGTCGAATAAGCCAAATCACAAACACCCGGTGAGGTCAACTGGTAAACTACGAAATATGCTGCTAATGTAGACCTCTTTCCAAAACCACTGCTCCAAAACATTTTTCTATCATTTTTAGTTGTGACATTCATCAGCCTGTCACTTCGCAGTGATTGAATGCCAATATGTTTTTCTGTTTGAAGCATAGAAAATTTATTTGGTTGGCATTGATTATTTGGGGAAATTCCTGACCTGACCGACTTCACTTCGTGATTTGATTGGTTTGACACCGACGAAATTACACATGGGCTGCAATGAGGCTTATGTTAGAAGGCTACTTATAAAACAGATCCAGTGGCTATTCGCTGAGTAGTTGCAGCTGCTGATATACATGTGAAATAGTGATTTCTGCTAAACACACATCATGCTATCCCAACAACCAACAGATGGTACAAAATTAGGTTCAGCAAAGTTCACTTCTTGGTTATTCGATCAAAGACTGTTTATAGTCTTTGATTCGATTAAAAATCTACAGAAAAAGACAACGGCATGTAAACCTTTTACCAACTAGCTTCAACGGCCTTGCAGTAATTGTCTGAAAACGTTTGGCCTTTTTCGCGATTTGACCTTGACCGGTAAGGTCTAGGTCAAAAATTTTTATCAGGTGCACCACTTCAGATGATCCTCCATACATGTGCCAAGTTTGGTTGGTCTAGCTTAAGCGGTCTTGGAGGAGATGTCTGGAAACCGATTCGGCGGAAGAAGAAAAAAAAGCGAGAAAAATAAAAAAAATAGGTGAAGAATTCGAGGCAATCCATCCCCATTTGGCATTTAAAATGTGGGAATAAGCTCCTATTACCCAGCACCAATCTAGTAAACATCACAACGCCTAACCAGCTTTCATTTGAGCTTGCGACATCGACCCAGTCCAACCGCAACATTAAACTTGGTTTTGACTTATCGAGACCATAGATTACTGTCTTACCAACGTCTTAGACATAGCGTTGAATATACGTCGGATAAGGAACATTGTTTAGACATTGCACTTAGTCGCAACCAAAACACAACATTCTGTGACGTATAATTAGCGCTTTTGGTGCAATGTCGAATATAGATGTCGAAAAATCGACGTTGGTAAGACGTCAAAATTCGGCGTCGTACAGATGTTGAACTCACACCTAAAAAACAAGCCTATGTTATTGCTCACCGGAAACAGTAAGCATGGCAGGTCACTTCGAAAAAAGACCAACAAGATGTGAGAATGTAGGAATTTCAAGATCGAGCAAGACCAACTGCTTTTGAAAAATATTCATTGAACTCTATATATCTCCATCACATTCCGGGTGACCTGATGACCCAAGATTGTGGGTACTGTGACGCAGGGCTTGCTACAATATAACTGTCGTTGATTAGACGGCAATTCTAGATTAATGCTTTCCCGCCGTCTCTGCTATGCCGCTTTCCCGAGGTCTATACAACCTCAGGAGGTAGGCGTTGCTTCGTCTTCTATTTGCAACCTTTTGCACAACGCTGATTAGACTTCGGATAAACGGTATTGTATAAACGGAAGGTAGACGTTGTTTCGACTTTCATAAAAAACCAAAACCCGGCGTTGATTTGCCGTCGGGTGCGACGTCTATGTAACTGAGCACCCAACCAGATGCGTTAAGGTCTTTGACCCCTCCAAAACAGAAACAATTACATAATCTGGCAAGGGAAGAAAATAATGCTGTACTACCACTAAACTATGCAAACAGTGCATACTGTTTTTTTGTCTCCTTTAATCATGCTTTGTTCCTCAGTTCGTTGAACTGTGTTGGCTTAGCGTAAGACAACACAACGAGTACATTGCTTCTTTGAAAAAAAGAGCCAAACCTATTATGCAATCTTTGAATACACTGAAGATCCGGACAGAAGATCCGGACAGAAGATCAGGACAGAAGATCCGGACAGAGCTGAACAAACGATTTAAGTGCCGGTTCACTTTTACGTGATAAACTGCCAAAGAAAACCCATACCGATATTTGTTAAACAATTTAATTATGGTATTTATGGGTAAAATCAGCGTTAATGAAAATGATTATCAGTCAGGAGATAATAGTAATAAAAGAAAGCGTGATATAGCTAAGGATAGCTAAGTAACGGTAACAACAAACAAAAAATACCATGAACGATCAGACAATAAAATGCCTCTTAATTATGGTAAGCCCCTAATACAAGCGGTGTCCGGAAAAAATGGCATCCGAAAAAATGACACCGGTAAAAATTGCACTGGAAAATATGGCACCGGAAAAAATGGCACTTTTGAAACAACGGAAAAAATGGTACCTTTGTTTCTTACATTTTCTAATATTTTATTTACTTCACTTCATGCTTTAGCAATACAGAAGTCTCGCTTATTACATATTTTACATAAAATTGTAAATTAAATTTCACTTAATTTTCATTTATCATTTATTTATTACAAGGTCCATAGTTTAGATAAAAATGTTCTCTTCAAGTATACTGCGTACGATTTATATAATTCACTGAATTATTTCCATTTTAACTGTTCGCCATAAAATGTTAGCATTTCTGAGTAAAACACTGCGATATGCATGCCTTTATATAAGAAGTATATCAAAGAAATGTCCGGAGTTAGGGGGAAAGGAATCCTTCGGATACGTCCGGGAAACGTTCTGGGTAAGGCTAAAGGACCATAAAGGAACCCCAGTGAGTAATACTATTACATAGATAAAACGTAACGTAAAAATTCATTACGCCCTAATGTAAATGTGTATCGAGTTGTTTGTATAACTTTTAAAAAGTGATCATATATGAAATGATTCTTTTTTAACTGAAATTCTATTTTTTTTATTCAGGATTTAATATACATGTGATGGAAAATAAAAGTGCCATTTTTTCCGCATGTTTAAAAGTGCCATTTTTCGGTGCCATTTTTTCCTACACCCAATACAAGCTGTCACACATGAATCCCGCAGAAAATTCCCCCCTTTCTTTAGCTGCGGAGAAAAGCGCCCCCCTCCCCATTGTTGTCTCACACAGATAAAATTCCCTCTGTGTAATACCAATTATTTACACATCAGAAATATGTTTATGAAGTGATAACAGACGCGAGGATTAACCACCACAAAAAATCAACGTGGATTTCTTCTGCAGTACGCAAAATAGGGGGATTTTCTCCGTACACCAACACGAATCCAATAGTGCTTATAATAATTGCACTGGGGATTAGCATTGGATTGAGTTGGTGATTAACAAAACTTCATCAGATCCCGTAGAAAATCCCTCAATCCCATAAAACTTAGTTCGTTTAACGAATCTTAGTAAGTTTTTGTATAAAATGCCTTCAAATATTAAAATATTGTTTAATGGAGTACTTCAAAAAATACCCAAGTTGTTATCCTCTGTGAGTTATTTTTTTGGTGCAGATTGTGCTCCTCAAATGTACTACTGAATTCAGTCACTAACTCTAGCCATTTGTAATCCCTAGTGCAATTATTAAAATCTTTGCTGTTTTCTTGCTTACTTATCTCTGAGCCAAACTGTGGCCCCCGATAACGCCTTATCTTTGTTATCACTTCATTCCCACTTGCAAACTTCGTTTGCAAATGGGAATAAGTTTGTAGTTTTTCTCGAAATTTCTGCCCTTTTTTTTTCCTTTTTTTTTTCTCTTTTTTTTCCGTCACGGAGGTTTCCAGAAAACTCCTCCTACGCTATTTGACGTAGGACGATGAAATTTGGCACAGCGATAGAGGGTGACGAGATGTCGTCAAATCCGCAAATTTTTTTGACCTTGACCTTGAAGGTTTTTCTGACCTCAAAGTGGTTTCCAGAAAACTCCTCCTACAGCGTTTGTCGTAAAAAGGCAGCATGTAGCAGAGACATAGAGGGTAATGAGTTGTCGTCAAATCCGTAAAATTTTTTGACCTTGCACCTCAGAGGTCAAGGTCAAATTGAGGTCAAAATACTTTTGGAAACACCTATTACTCACGAAAAGTAGCCATAAAGGTGCTCAAATCCCAGTGTGAATGCATAAAACGTACCCAGTAAAGGGTAAACTTTCATCACTAACCTTGACCTTGAGGGTCAAGGTCAAAGGTCACGTGATTTCACGCGTCCTCAACGACAGGTAGACTCATCTCGAAAACGGTGACAGATAGAGCGATTTTGAGCTCATTTTCGACCCTTTGGGCCTAAACAACGTTACATAAGAGGTACCTCGGTGACCTTGACCTTCTGGTTCACGGTCAATGTCAAAAACCGGAAGTTGACTATTATCTCGAAAACGGTTAAAGATAGAGCGATTTTGAGCTCATTTTCGACCCTTTGGGCCTAAACAACGTTACATAAGAGGTAACTCGGTGACCTTGACCTTCTGGGTCACTTTCAAGGTCAAAAACCGGAAGTTGACTATTATCTCGAAAACGGTTAGAGATAGAGCGATTTTGAGCTCATTTTCGACCCTTTGGGCCTAAACAACGTGACATAAGAGGTACCTCGTTGACCTTGACCTTCTGGGTCACGGTCAAGGTCAAAAACCGGAAGTTGACTATTATCTCGAAAACGGTTAGAGATAGAGCGATTTTGAGCTGATTTTCGACCCTTTGGGCCTAAACAACGTTACATAAGAGGTACCTCGGTGACCTTGACCTTCTGGGTCACTTTCAAGGTCAAAAACCGGAAGTTGACTATTATCTCGAAAACGGTTAGAGATAGAGCGATTTTTGAGCTCATTTTCGACCCTTTGGGCCTAAACAACGTTACATAAGAGGTACCTCGGTGACCTTGACCTTCTGGGTCACGGTCAAGGTCAAAAACCGGAAGTTGACTATTATCTCAAAAACGGTTAGAGATAGAGCGATCTTGAGCTCATTTTCGACCCTTTGGGCCTAAACAACGTGACATAAGAGGTACCTCGGTGACCTTGACCTTCTGGGTCACGGTCAAGGTCAAAAACCGGAAGTTGACTATTATCTCGAAAAAAGGTTAGAGATAGAGCGATTTTGAGCTCATTTTCGACCCTTTGGACCTAAACAACGTTACATAAGAGGTAACTCGGTGACCTTGACCTTCTGGGTCACTTTCAAGGTCAAAAACCGGAAGTTGACTATTATCTCGATAACGGTTAGAGATAGAGCGATCTTGAGCTCATTTTCGACCCTTTGGGCCTAAACAACGTGACATAAGAGGTACCTCGGTGACCTTGACCTTCTGGTTCACGGTCAAGGTAAAAAACCGGAAGTTGACTATTATCTTGAAAACGGTTAGAGATAGAGCGGTTTTGAGCTCATTTTCGACCCTTTGGGCCTAAACAACGTGACATAAGAGGTACCTCGGTGACCTTGACCTTCTGGTTTACGGTCAAGGTCAAAAACCGGAAGTTGACTATTATCTGGAAAACGGTTAGAGATAGAGCGGTTTTGAGCTGATTTTCGACCCTTTGGGCCTAAACAACGTTACATAAGACGTACCTCGGTGACCTTGACCTTCTGGGTCACGGTCAAGGTCACGAGGTACGTCTTATGTAACGTTGTTTAGGCCCAAAGGGTCGAAAATGAGCTCAAGATCGCTCTATCTCTTGGAAGTTGACTATTATCTCAAAAACGGTTAGAGATAGAGCGATTTTTAGCTCATTTTCGACCCTTTGGGCATAAACGACGCTACATAAGGGGTACCCCGGTGATCTTGACCTCCTCTATCATGGTCAAGGTCAAAAACTGCAAGTTGACCAGTATCTCAAAAACGGTTAGAAAACTAAACTTGATTTTTTGGTGCCCAAATGAGGTTACATTATATTCACTTCGATGGCCTCGTCTAAGATAATAATCCGGAAGCTGACAATTATGTTGAAACACTGAAAAATGTGTCTTTGACCAAATATGTTGTGTCTCTGCCCTTGCAAGTGGGTACTATTTCGCTACGTGTAGCGAAATTCGGTCTAGTTGAATATGTTTCTGATATGTAAATTCTCCGCTGCTGCGCTAAAGAGGATTTAGGGCATTGCGTTTTTCGGCGGGGGGGGGGGGGGGGTAGGGGGGCAATTTCTCCAGGATTCTGGCAAAAATCTAGGGGGTGGGGGTGGAAGATGTTCTACCTGTGTAGATAAAATAGGGGGATTTAGGGGAGAAAGGTCTCCGACAAATATATTAAGGTATCACTTACGAAAAAATTGTATTATGAGGAATAGGAAACGGCCGACAACAAACACAGAAAACTTGATTCGGTTATATTTATTAGCACACGAATACATGGCAAACTTGAAAGTGCATCAAATGATTTCTTCCAATAATGCCATGATAAGACATCAAGGGCTAACCATTTATGACAATGTTGAGCTCATTAAAGCCAGTTTACTCGCCTTCTGTTGCTTTGGGCTCGTTTTACATATTAATGCCGGTGGAAAAACGCTTTAAAATATGTTGAATGGTATCCCTAACAACAAAGGATTTGTGTGACAAAATGTCCGAGAGAATAGGTTTGGATATGGTTTAGAAAACGTTCTAACCTTTCTGCAACCAAAATAAAACGTTTCTGTAGTAATTAATAACAGCAAATAAAGCGAGGATATATACAAGCCAACAAAAGTGCGCTTTCGTTGTAATGGTCATTGGTGTTCATGGTTTATGGATCTTATGCATAGGTTTGGTGAATGGATTGCAGCTATTTTTACAGTTGTTGTTTTGTTAGCATCGGTATTACAACGCTACCCTTGAATTGTCGCAGAAAATTACGCTAGGCTGTTCCACGAAGTAAACAAACAGTCTTGTATGTGCCTCTCACCGTGCCTTCGTATCCTTCAGATTGTTTACAAATCAAAATGATGCTCTCTTGTTTAGATTCAACTAGAGTAAGTTGAGCAAAAGGTAAGATGCATAGCTTCCCCCAGCTCCTCCGCCCATTGACACACAGGCTTATCGTGGCTATCACAGCTGAATCGGCGCTTCTTGTGGGAGGCATTTAGGTCCGCTTCTTTCAGTTCTGATTCATACATTGAACTGGTTAGGCTAAACAATAATAAATAAATTAGCACGCGTTTAGGGAGAGAGAGTGAGAGGGAGGTGGATAGATAGACAGATAGATAGATAGATAGATAAATAAACAGATAGATAGATAGACAGATAGATAGATAGATAGATAGGTAGATAGATAGAAAGACAGATAGATAGATAGGTAGATAGATTGATTGATAGACAGATAGATAGGTAGATAGGTTGATAGATAGATAGATAGACTGATAGATAGATTGATATATAGATAGATAGATAGATAGATAGATAGATTGATAGATAGATAGATAGATAGATAGATTGATTGATAGATAGATAGATAGATAGATAGATAGATAGATAGATAGACAGATAGATAGACAGACAGATAGATAGATAGAAAGACAGATAGATAGATAGGTAGATAGATTGATAGATATACAGACAGATAGGTAGATAGATTGATAGATAGATAGATAGATAGATAGATAGATAGATTGATAGATAGATAGATAGATAGACAGATAGATAGAGAGACAGACAGATAGATAGATAGATAGATAGATAGATAGATAGACAGATAGATAGATAGATAGATAGATAGATAGATAGATAGATAGATAGATAGACAGATAGATAGATAGATAGATAGATAGATAAACAGCTAGGTAGAGAGAAAGAGAAAGTGAGAGAAAGAGAAAGTAAGAGAAAGAGAAAGGGAGAGAGAGAGAGAGAGAGAAATTTCAATAACAACCGCATAAGATAGAAGATTGCTGAATATGAATAGAAATGTTTTGGAATTCTATCAAATTTTCACTAGGTATTGAGTTGAAGGGGTAAACGGACCTCAGTCCTATTCCGCATGAAAAGCTCCGAATTTATGAGGCTGTTTCACCCAGTCACAAGCCGGGGAAATTATTCGCATGCCATAACTTGCCATAAGGCATATGCTGTTGACCGTTTTAAAAGAAAACAAACAAATGTATTTTATTTAGAAAATGACTGCAGGTTAAAAATATTTGGTATATTATTTTTATTTATTTTTGGCTCTTATCTCCGAAAACGGATTAAAATGTTGCATCAAAGACGTTTCTTTGACATTGGTTAAAATCAGGCTTGGTTGCAACCAAAAGCAACGTCTAAAAAGGTACTTATCCAATCTCTATTCAAATTTATGTCAAAACGTTGATTAGACCTTGATCTATGATCGCGACTTTTCAAAGCCAAATTACAACCACATTTGGTGGGGTCGACGTCGAAACTTTAAGTCGACGTTCAGTCGAAGTCAGAACGTGTACTGGTATTTATCCTGTCCAAAGCTGTACGTGTTACATCTCCCTTTGATGTCACTGGCATCTTGACATTACTTTTAACAATTCTTTTACGGATTTTTTTTTTTTTTTTAAGTCTTCTGGACCGTAATTGTTGTGATCTCAAGTGAAATTTTCTGCATTCGGTAGCGAAAACGGTTCAGCACATTAGAGCTGTCGTGACAACACACATATAACATGTTAAAATTAGCAACAAACTTACAGAAAGACAGATAAAACATAGACAGCTATAAAATAACAAGAGCTTGCCAATTATGAGGATTAAGCAGCTTAGTTTATAGAAATTTCTTTTTGAAAAAAATAGTGAACTGTCGGTTTCGACACTTATTCCAACACGTGAAAACAAATATGCCAGTAGAAGTGTAGGGAAATGTTGCTTCTTAGTTATCTGATACGCCGGAAGAAATTCAACACACTAACACAGATGTGCTAGTGTTATTGCTAAATAACCTGCCCAAAGCCTTCTGGATCAAACCCCATGATCCCGACGAGGTGTTGTAGTGCTACAGTGTGGTAAGCATCTCCACTACAGTGTGGTAGGCATCAACACTACTGACAAGCAATACAGGGAGAGTTTTTCGAGATAGGCCTATTTATAGTGTCTATACATGTACACATTGTATCAGACCTGCCCCTTATTTATTTAAATATACATTCTATGCTTTATTTAAAATAATGCATTTTTTGCGATCTTGCGATTCCATATGAAACGTATCGGTTCATCTATTTATACAAGCAGAACTCAATGATTTTTTTATTGTAACACTGGTAAAGGGTTTCGCAATGGTTATAAGGACTTAGTCCCATGAATAAAGAATGTAGTTAAGTTGAACAGCAGGGAGGCGGGATTCTTCTAGCGAAATTAATATGCTTTTTACGTTGAATTAAGTTTTACAGAGAAAGAAACATAACAAATCTATTAAAATTGAATTTATCATTTGAATTTTCCCCCTCTCCTAGAAAGTATTCATAAATAATAGAACATAACTGCTATTACTGGATCAAAACAGCTGCTAAAATTTAATTAAAGATAAATAAATTGATCGGGTGGATTTTGTTTTGCTGAGGATTGAGGGAGGAAGGGAGCGGTGGGTGGGTGAAGGCTTTTGACCTCCGGTTCAGGTTGGCTTAAACTGAGCGGAAAGCATCTTTTAGTATAGCGCAAGAGGTGTATCTGGCATTGCTAAACGCAGTGAAAGGGCAGACAAGGCCGAATGACAAGGAACATACATCTCTTACATTAAACTCTGAACAGAATAAACACTTAACCGCAGAGATGCATGTGAGATGTGGTTATTCCACTCTGCCAATATCATCAGCAATGGCATGAAATCGAATTCTATGGGTACACTGGAACTTAATGGTTTTACTTCACTTACAGAACAATCTGTTTTTAAGACCTCATCTTTATAAATGCTTTTTGTTTCTTTTGATAGGATGAAAGCATTTTGGCCAAACTTTAAGGATTTATAGCATGGAGATACATGTGCATGTAACTTTTGGGGCACTAAGTAGATAAGAAAGAAAACAAAGCGAGGTTTTGAAACTAAAGCTAAAAGTCCTTCAGCGAGGTTTTGAAACTAAAACTAAAAGTCCTTCAGTTACCGATTAGAAACCGTCGCAGTTAAACGCACTTTTCAATCCTATCTCTACTGCTTGCCACATCACCGAATGAGAAGAGCCACATGTTGCTGGTATCATGCAGGCTTATTGCTTGCACGGCAAGACACTCGTTTATGTTTATTCACTTTCTCATGTTATTAAACAAGAAACGATGTCAGTTAAATTCAAACGCACAATACAATAAATGCCACAAAGAAAGGCAAAAAGCTGACCAACACTTTACGCCTGCAAAATATAATTTTAGTTTTTGCAATTATCTTCTCAAAAAATAACAAGAAATGCAGAAAGATAGAACTGAACATAACATTTGGACCATTAATCTAGAACATCAAAGTAAAATAAAGGTTATGGGCACAAACAGTGTCACTAATTACTTGCATTTACAATTGCGTTTTTATTTATGATTTACCGAACATAAAGGTACCTGTGTAGGTATTCTGCATGCTGCTACCTGAAGCTTTATCCTGCATTTGTGTTGAATTTGTAAAAAGTGAACAACTTAATTGAATTGAGACATATTGACATATATAAAAACGTGGTGAAATAACTGGAGGTAATTGAGGTGTAAAAAGTTTAAATTGATAGAAATCGTAACCTAATAGTATAAAAATACCGCTTAGTTACGGATTTCTCGAGGCAACACATGAAAAAAGAAAGTTTTTTTTCAGGCATCACGTGTTAAGAGTTCATTCTCCTACTGTAGAGTCATATAGTTCATTTATTACGTTTTTATAACGCAAAACTATGGCATTGTACTTGCAATTTCTAATAGCCAAGCATGCAAATAATCACAGTCAGATGCCTATTACACGGCATTGAAATTGTGATATAAATAATAACTGTTCTTTGATTGTAGTGCGCATTAATTTTTTACAAGACGCAGTCTCATTTTCTTTGTTTCTGTCACCTTTTCTCTTTTTATTTTTAACGAAAAATTATTTGACTTTAGGTTTTTCATACTTGGAGTATGAAAATTGATAGACATGTTTATACTGTAGCGTATTTTCTAAACCAATAAATTCGAACAGTACCTATGTCTTAAAAATCTGATTGTTTGACGTTCCTTTGTGTGCTAAATCTTAGCAGACATTGCTTTCGTGTAATGTGATCAACGACAATATAGAAAAATGAACTTCACCTCATATGCAGTCGGGAAAATTTAACCAAACAGGCTCAATTTTAGCGTCAGTTATCGAGAAAAAGTTGTTCCACAGCGTCATTGACTTGATATGACAGTGAATCATGAAATATAACGTTAATCCCACGACTGACAAAGCAATGATTTTACGTGCGTTATACACATACTTTAAACAAACATATATAGCTATAGCGTAATACCATGAATGGTTTATATTAGTAGTAGGGGCATTAACATGGGCCGGTAGGCCCCATAGTTAAGGAGTAGGGTTTATGTGGTGGGAAAATGGCTGAAGCAATACAGTGACGTCATGATCTATTTATAACAGCACATACCTGAATTTATGCTGACGGGGTGTGCGTAGTGGGTAAGGGGCAAAGTGGTGGTGTTTAAATGCATTGAAGTATATATTCAGTAAGCATTTGGAGTGGGGGAGGAGGTATTGCTTGCAATGTAACTGTGTACTAATATGTTCCCCCATAGGTGTATAGTGATTTATGTGGTGGTAAAAATCAATAATATGTGTTTACCTGATCACTTTGTCGTTAATCGTATACGCTACTGATTTTTGACAGCGTACCGGTATTTTTCATAGAAAGAATTATCCATAAAAATGTCTATCATCATATTGCACTATTTGTTATTTGACTTGGCTTAAGTATTGGTGTGGGTAAAACAGAGAGTTGGAGAGGGGTTTTGTAAGCACTTGGAGGGTACAATTGAACAATAGCGCACTGTTCAAAGAGAGGTGAGTTTTGAATGTAAACTGTGAGATAGCTAGAACTGTTCAATGACCTCGGACACGAATGGGGTACATAAGGGGAAGCAAGAAAAAACACATTTTCTTTATTATTATTATTATTATTTTATTGACACATAAATACAATATATTTACAATCTATACATAATATACACGCACCCATAACCCATCCCGTCCATTGTTAATCACATTTGCGTTTTATACCAAAAAGCAGAGTATTTTGGCAGCATACACACAAATGACCTGACTCATTGGCCCAGCCAATTGCATGAATATGCTTGTAATGAACGGTTTACGGGTAAAATAACACCGCGCCAGCGACCAGTATTACAATCAATTGGTTAGATTGATAGGTTTACGGATTAATTAACACCGCGCCAGTGACCGGTATTACAATCAATTGGTTATAATGATAGGTTCACGATAAATTAACATGGCGCCAGTGACCATGCACAGCGTTAAATACACAAACGGCCTGACTTTATAATCTGTTCGTTTGCATGCCTGGTTTGCTGTGTTTTCTACTTGAGGGTATATTTACAAATATAAAGAATAACCCCCATTTATACATTAATTACAATTAATATGCACATTATATATTCAGTTACAATAGTTCAATGTCACTTCCTTTAACCCAACTGTTAAATGCTTTAGGCCAATATAGCCACTTTACATAGTACTGTTTATTTTGTCCCCAGTCCCTTCTTTAAGCACTTTTTCGAATCTTAAACAATTCATTGTCTTTCAAGTCCACTTTCTGTAGCTCTAATGGGTAGAAACTGCCTCTTATGGGCTCGTTATTTTAGGCTTTGATTCTATAAATAGGCACTTGTCCTCTTCTGAACCGCTAACCTATTAAGACCTTCCCTGTCCATCTTTGGTCGTATTCACGGGTAAACCTGTTTCTTTGATGTGTAATGCGCACGCGGTCATGGGGCTTGAATTTGTATCTTCTAGTTTTATGTTTGCCACCCAGCTCGCGTTGTGCAGTTCTACTGAAATATGTCGCTATGCGGACATCTTCTTCATTATTTTCTGTCACGTCGTTGGGAGCATTGTCTATGGTACTGTGAACTGTTGCATTATACATCGGCAAAATTCTGGAGCTGGTCAATGTATGTGAAGGCATTTTTGTAGGTGAAATACCGGTATATTTTAGACTTGATGGTTTTGATTGCCCTTTCACTGATGGAAGCCTTGTTTTCATTTTGAGCAAACAACTGGCGAATATCTCTGGATTTCAAAAGAGACTGGACGGCATTAGCAGTTGTCACTGCGTATTCTATTCGGTATTCTTTCTTCATTAAAGATGTCTTTGAAGACTTTAGCCACAGACATTCCTGTTTTGTCCTTCAATGGGCGCAGCCATATATATTTTGAGAATGTGTCTACTTCAACGAGTATATATTTGAATCCGTTGTTATCCTTTGAAAATTTCACCACGTCCATTAAATCTGCAGACCACTGGTCATCTTTTCCTGCAACAATAATGGGGGTTCGTTTAAAATGAAACCTGTTTGGTCTCTGCAAACTGTATGGTTCTTGCTGCTGAAGCCATTTCCATATTTTATATTTACTGATATCTTATTTTCCATCCTTCTTTACAAAGTGATATAGTTTATCCGGTCCTGAAAAACTTGCAGGCTTTGAAGGGTTAAAATATATATCTTTTAAATATTCTTCCCAAGATGTCATCCTGTCAACGGTGCATTAACAAATGAATAAGGATTAATCCGTACTTACTTATATATCCTCTTCATCCTCCTCCTTCTCACTGTCTGACTCTTCCTCCTCACTGTCTGCATCGTCGCCGTCGTCCTCCTCACTCTCGGAATCATCTTCCTCCTCGTCGCTGCCGCCCTCATCGGACTCGTCGTTCTCATTATTTAGAAGATTATCTAAATGGCTTTCGAACTGTCTCACAGCCATAGGTACTGCATCTTTCTCACCGTATCCCTTCTTTTGTAAGTTGTCTATCTCTTGCATGATTTGATTGTGTGTTACACCAGTAGTCAAATGAGGCATATTCTTAATAAATCCGCTATAGGTTTTTAAGAACACAGCCATATCTAAGGGTTTTAGCTTTGACTCGGCTTTTTCTTCTGCATCTTCTTCCTCCATTACCTAGTCAATGTATTTGTCAACTTTTCTCTGCCATTCTTTCTCATTCTGTTCTCGTGCCGTTCTCATTAAATTCTGAAAAACTGGAAGTTCGTCAGCTGTAGTAAATTTGGGTAACTCGTCTTCTTCTATTTTGACCTTTTTAGCAGGTGGTTGGCTTTCAGGACACCAGTTCTTGACATGTCTTTGCATATCATGAACTCCTGAGATCCGACTAATGATTCTTCAAAACTCTGTTGTTTCTTTAATAACTGGGAGCTCCGGAGCTCCAGTGCTCCAGCATCGTTATGATATCTTTGTATGTGTCTTTTTAAATTAAACGGTGTGCTTGCTGTGAAAACATCTCAGCTGCTAATCCAGAAGATACAAAAGAAGAAATATCAGGATATTTCATTCCTGAAAGACCAACAACACAACAAATTTTTGTACTCAACTGGATTGCAACTCAACAGATAGCATGCCTTCTTGTGACGACTGTGGACTTATGTTTTAAAATGTTCATGATATGTAAAGACATGTCAAGAACTGGTGTCCTGAAAGCCAACCACCTGCTGAAAAGGTCAAAATAGAAGAAGACGAGTTACCCAAATTTACTACAGCTGACGAACTTCCAGTTTTTCAGAATTTAATGAGAACGGCACGAGAACAGAATGAGAAAGAATGGCAGAGAAAAGTTCACAAATACATTGACTAGGTAATGGAGGAAGAAGATGTAGAAGAAAAAGCCGAGTCAAAGCTAAAACCCTTAGATAGGGCTGTGTTCTTAAAAACCTATAGCGGATTTATTAAGAATATGCCTCATTTGACTACTGGTGTAACACACAATCAAATCATACAAGAGATAGACAACTTACAAAAGAAGGGATACGGTGAGAAAGATGCAGTACCTATGGCTGTGAGACAGTTCGAAAGCCATTTAGATAATCTTCTAAATAATGAGAACGACGAGTCCGATGAGGGCGGCAGCGACGAGGAGGAAGATGATTCCGAGAGTGAGGAGGACGACGGCGACGATTCAGACAGTGAGGAGGAAGAGTCAGACAGTGAGAAGGAGGAAGATGAAGAGGATATATAAGCAAGTACGGATTAATCCTTATTCATTTGTTAATGCACCGTTGACAGGATGACATCTTGGAAAGAATATTTAAAAGATATATATATTTTAACCCTTCAAAGCCTGCAAGTTTTTCAGGAACGGATAAACTATATCACTTTGTAAAGAAGGATGGAAAATATGATATCAGTAAATATAAAATACGGAAATGGCTTCAGCAGCAAGAACCATACAGTTTGCAGAGACCAAACAGGTTTCATTTTAAACGAACCCCCATTATTGTTGCAGGAAAAGATGACCAGTGGTCTGCAGATTTAATGGACATGGTGAAATTTTCAAAGGATAACAACGGATTCAAATATATACTCGTTGAAGTAGACACCTTCTCAAAATATATATGGCTGCGTCCATTGAAGGAAAAAACAGGAATGTCTGTGGCTAAAGCCTTCAAAGACATCTTTAATGAGGAGAGAATACCGAATAGAATACGCAATGATAAGGGTTAGGAAGTTCGCGCCAATGCCATCCAGTCTCTTTTGAAATCCAGAGATATTCGCC
This sequence comes from Protula sp. h YS-2021, assembly GCA_949752745.1. NCBI lineage: Eukaryota > Metazoa > Annelida > Polychaeta > Sabellida > Serpulidae > Protula > Protula sp. h YS-2021. Next base: position 28,027,924 of record OX457029.1, read on the forward strand.
AGTTGTTTGCTCAAAATGAAAACAAGGCTTCCATCAGTGAAAGGGCAATCAAAACCATCAAGTCTAAAATATACCGGTATTTCACCTACAAAAATGCCTTCACATACATTGACCAGCTCCAGAATTTTGCCGATGTATAATGCAACAGCTCACAGTACCATAGACAATGCTCCCAACGACGTGACAGAAAATAATGAAGATGTCCGCATAGCGACATATTTCAGTAGAACTGCACAACGCGAGCTGGGTGGCAAACATAAAACTAGAAGATACAAATTCAAGCCCTATGACCGCGTGCGCATTACACATCAAAGAAACAGGTTTACCCGTGAATACGACCAAAGATGGACAGGGAAGGTCTTAATAGGTTAGCGGTTCAGAAGAGGACAAGTGCCTATTTATAGAATCAAAGCCTAAAATAACGAGCCCATAAGAGGCAGTTTCTACCCATTAGAGCTACAGAAAGTGGACTTGAAAGACAATGAATTGTTTAAGATTCGAAAAAGTGCTTAAAGAAGGGACTGGGGACAAAATAAACAGTACTATGTAAAGTGGCTATATTGGCCTAAAGCATTTAACAGTTGGGTTAAAGGAAGTGACATTGAACTATTGTAACTGAATATATAATGTGCATATTAATTGTAATTAATGTATAAATGGGGGTTATTCTTTATATTTGTAAATATACCCTCAAGTAGAAAACACAGCAAACCAGGCATGCAAACGAACAGATTATAAAGTCAGGCCGTTTGTGTATTTAACGCTGTGCATGGTCACCGGCGCCATGTTAATTTATCGTGAACCTATCATTATAACCAATTGATTGTAATACCGGTCACTGGCGCGGTGTTAATTCATCCGTAAACCTATCAATCTAACCAATTGATTGTAATACTGGTCGCTGGCGCGGTGTTATTTTACCCGTAAACCGTTCATTACAAGCATATTCATGCAATTGGCTGGGCCAATGAGTCAGGTCATTTGTGTGTATGCTGCCAAAATACTCTGCTTTTTGGTATAAAACGCAAATGTGATTAACAATGGACGGGATGGGTTATGGGTGCGTGTATATTATGTATAGATTGTAAATATATTGTATTTATGTGTCAGTAAAATAATAATAATAATAATAAAGAAAATGTGTTTTTTTCTTGCTTCCCCTTATGTACCCCATTCGTGTCCGAGGTCATTGAACAGTTCTAGCTATCTCACAGTTTACATTCAAAACTCACCTCTCTTTGAACAGTGCGCTATTGTTCAATTGTACCCTCCAAGTGCTTACAAAAGCCCTCTCCAACTCTCTGTTTTACCCACACCAATACTTAAGCCAAGTCAAATAACAAATAGTGCAATATGATGATAGACATTTTTAAGGATAATTCTTTCTATGAAAATACCGGTACGCTGCCAAAAATCAGTAGCGTATACGATTAACGACAAAGTGATCAGGTAAACACATATTATTGATTTTTACCACCACATAAATCACTATACACCTATGGGGGAACATATTAGTACACTGTTACATTGCAAGCAATACCTCCTCCCCCTCTCCAAATGCTTACTGATTATATGCTTCAATGCATTTAAATACCACCACTTTGCCCCTTACCTACTACGCACACCCCGTCAGCATAAATTCAGGTATGTGCTGTTATAAATAGATCATGACGTCACTGTATTGCGTCAGCTATTTTCCCACCACATAAATCCTACTCCTTAACTATGGGGCCTACCGGCCCATGTTAATGCCCCTACTACTTATATTAATACAAAACAGCTTTTAATAGATTCGATGTGGTTCATGAATTTAGAAAAGGTAGGAATAAGCATAACCAATAAAAACTGTCCTGAACTATTCGACATGTATTTCACACGAACAGATATTGCATACTTTTTAAGCAGTAAGCAGTTTGTCTAAATGCATTAGTTGCAACAAGGTGAATAAAAGAGAATAACCGCTCCTAAATTATTCCTTTAGAAAAAGAAAAGGAGATTTTACAAAAAAACAACAAATCTTACATTCAATTAAGAGTCAGCCAAGCAGCCTAGCAGAATCTTCGTCACGTGCCATAGCTTATATTTGGATCTGTATTCCTATAGTGAGATAATGTGACCAAAAAACATAAAATTAATACAAAAGAAGGATTACACCTGAGTGATGCGCCTTCACTTTAAGCTGAGAAAATGGAAGTGACTGTTACGCGTCTAGTCCATGTCAAGCAGATAAGCGGAAAACCATGCAAATAATTTTACGCTAGAATAGCTATGTACTTATTTATGAAAGGAATCTGTGTGTATTCGTTTTGGTAAGACAAGTATAGCGGGATCTACTGTAAGAGAACTGCATAATTTCACTTGGATGCTCAGATAATAAATAAATAATAAATCAAACCATTTCTGCAACTGCTATGTAATTTCAATATAATTTCTGCCAGGCTACTATGTGTTAAGGGTATGCGGGTGTATCAATCCAACTCCAAAAAGGCTCAAAATACTTTTAGCATATCTATTTGGATTGCATTTTATCAATATTCAACTGTAAATTTCATGTGCAATTTGCTCAAGTTTGCACTTATTCCTAAACTATTATCGAACGCATATGAAATATAAATCAAAAGTAGTGTTCTTTTATTTTAATTCCCAGTTATATCCAGTTATGCTTACAATTTTGGCAAACATAGAAATCTTCAGTGGTGTGCACATAGCTTCTGAACAGATTCCAACACTCCATTACAATGCTTTTAACAGAACAAAATATAAACTGTAGCAACGTAGAAAACTAATAACCCTTTAAAATATTCTTTGTTAAGGTGTGGGATAAGTACCTGAGTGCCGTTGGAGGTGGAGAAAGTTTAAGCCAAGATGCTTTCATTGAATGCATGAGGAAACTTGTGCATGATCCAACTCTGAAGACTACACTGGAGGGACCACTACCTCTGTTTTTCAAAGCAGTAGACTCAAACGATGACAAAATGATCAGCGGTGAAGAGTTCGAAAAGTTTTTTGGGGTAGGCATTTCGCTCCAGACAGTGGTTGGTGGAATTTCGCTTCGGCATTATGCTTTCAGAGAGCACCCACCGCTCCAGGTTAAATTTAGAAATGAAGAATAAAATCCTTTATTATTTATAAACCATGTTGCCTATTTAATCTTAGAAATCGTTCAAGCAGCGTGAACCAATGGTTTGCTTTTGGAGGCAGTACTCTGAATTTTTCAGAGACATATTTGTGAAGTACTAATATTTTCTTCAATGGTGTATTTTACAATACTTAAATGCTTTAATATCTAAAAATAATTTGACGTTTTTTTCTTTATACACAGATTATCGGATTAGACCCATCCCTAGCTACCGATTCTTTCAAAGCCATAGACGAGAATGGAGACGGACTTCTTTCATTGGATGAATTTGTGTAAGTGTTATTAAAATTTGTTAATGGAATTGTACACTCCAGGTTTCGATTCAGTTTTTAACTGGTTTGACTTTGAGTTATTTTTAGAAGCCTGAGGTATCATAGTGATTATATATATATATATATATATATATATATATATATATATATATATATATATATATATATATATATATATATATATATATATATATATATATATATATGTAGACTAGTGATCATACATTTTCTGATGTCAATGTCAGCCCTTCTAATAAAACGTCATTAAGGAATGAATTCCTTATTTTTATTTTTGACAAGTAGCAATTTATATCGTGATGTGTAAAAAAAATTTATGTATTGACCTTGATATGTTTCAAAATAAAATTTTAGGCACGCAAAGCTACAGTAGAAAATATTTACTTATATATAACTATTTTGATCTAAATTCGTCTATTTACGAAAATCAAATGTTATTTAATTTTAACTGCTAAACACTATTTAAAGCGTTAGTGTGGTTGTCTTTTTAAAACTTCTGCAAAGCCGCCCAATTTATTGGTTTTCAAGGTTAACACTTCTTTTATATTGCACTAATTTATTACTTTATATTGCACTAATGCAATTTTTAAAGATAAGATTTACACTCAAGGAGATCAATGGAAATATATTGTTCAGCTAATTATTGCTCTGATTATTTTTAAAAAGTGTGTTTAATTGTCTCGTTTTCATACCACACCCATGTAATTGTACGACAGCGCAAAATAATTCAGACTTTGTAAAAACATTATTTTCAGCGTGGCTGTAATCTTACTTAGTGCTTACCATTTTTGCTTTCTAAATGAAAATTTCTTTTACAAATTAAAAAAAAAACAGCGAACAATACAGCAATCTCGACACAGAAAGGTGACGTGTTACGATATCATGCCTGTTAGCACGATAACTATCGGTGTTATTGTAACAGCGGCTGCTTAACTCTATGCTGTGTAGAACTAATGGGGAAATATATTAAACGATATTAAACTTTTAAATCTAATTTTCTTTGTCTTTTGCTTACAGGCACGCTGGATCTGACTTCTTTTTAGAGGAAAACGATGAATCAAAGCCAACAAAACTCTTTTGGGGTCCTTTAATGTAGGAGTCTCAACAAGATAAATATACCCAGGATCCGAACAATTTACACCCTTCACTTTCCCCCCTGTCGTGTTTCACCTCATAATCTTTGACCCCGCCAAAACTGTTTTTCATTGTCGTGATCGTTATCTGTAATAATTCTGAAGAATTTATTAGTGGTTATTTTTTAAAGTTTTCTATGCAATGCATGAGTCTTCCCTAATATTGCTAACACTATCAGGAGGCAATTGCTTTTGAATGTGTGTTGTTATGGGCACAATGCATTCAAAATTAACCAAATAAATTTTATCAAAATTAAATCAATCCACAACATTGTTAATTTGACTAACTTTGATTAATAATATATAACCCTTTTCAACAAGTTAGTACTGGTTATGTTGGTTTTGGATGTTAGCACAATTGCCATAAATTATCGCGTTGTTGACTATATAGGCAGGTTATTTATCGATCTCATATACTGACTTGATATTCTGTTCATTTGTTATTATTGATGACAATTGAGTAGCACGGTGTTATCAAATAATACATTTGTTTCTTTATTAAAGGTGGAATAAAATTAACTAAACAAAACGCGTTTCAGTGTAAAACGACTGACAGTTTATGATAGCAAAGTCATCGATGCAAATTCTTGTCCTTGGTACCACGAAAATGGGAATATATAGACATATAGATCCTGACCAGTACGACCACACGTATCCTTCTTGGTATGACTATTTAAAACCTGAGCTTGAGTAGTGTGACTATATAGGATCTGGTGTTAATAAATATATCTTGATTGGTGCCACCTCAAAGCTCCTTGATTGCTGTGACAGTATATTTTCTGATAGGTGTGATTATACAGCACCTGAATGGTGCGACTATATAGATCCTTACCGGTGTGATAATGCAGAACATAACTAGTGTGACTATATAAATCCTGACTGGTGTGACCATATAGGTCCTGACTGGTGGAAATATGCAGATTCTAACTGGTGTGACTATATAGATCCTGATTTGTGGGGCTAAGAAACTTCACTAGTATGATTAGACAGAATCTAATTAGCATTACTACATCTATTTATTGTTTGTTTTCTGAAAATTTCGATTAAGTGCAAAAAACGGAAGTATGTATTCCTTTCACAGCTTATAATGAACTTAGCTCTCCCACTATGTTCTGTTATGGCCAGTCGACTAACAGCATCGAAGCAGACGATATAAAATATAAGCTCAAAGCCCCCCCACTATACTGAAAACTATTCAAAATAAAAGAATATGTATGCCTTTTTAAAAAAATGCATTTTCTGTGACAGCAAAAATAGTTTTTATATTTAAAAATCAAATTATAGACTAAAGATGCACTTTCTAAGAGACATGGCATACTGGAAACATATAAAATTTCATACATAGTTGACCGTTAGTGTAATTGATGTTCAATGCCATAAATTAAATCCATTTATTTTTATAAATTTGTTCTTCAGAGTGATATGAAAATAGGACTGAAATGAATAGATAATAGCCTTCTAAAATACTTTATTGGAAAAGATTGGAGGTTTATTCGCAACACTGTTCCGCTAAAATATTGGTAAAGTAACTGAACTTTGGTTATTCGAAAAAACTGCGCCACCTTGTTTTAGCTCAAAAGTGCATTCGAAATTAATGACGCAGTTCATTTTACATATCGTAAATTGATACAATCTCGTCTCGATGTGTCCGTCGTATACCCACGAGTTCATTCTGAACTTCAAGCAGCACCCTGTAGACTCATGTAAAATTTCAAAATTCTAGCGATTTGCGTTTTGACGATTTGTTCAAAAACTATTTACAGATAAAATAGAGAGAAATATACGGATGCCCCTGCTTACCAAAGTCTACAAAACAGAAATAAATAAAACACTATGAAGGTGGTACAAAAAATGTTTTCTGCGATGATAGCAAAATATTAGGAATCGAGGAAATCGCTTATTAGCCACTGAGCAAACATATTACATGTGACAATGTAACTCGGTAGGGGTAAGTATTAAAGGAATAACGTACGCATTAAGTAGCATCAAATTTTATCTAATTTGACATCCTGATCAATACTCTTTTACAATGTATTACAAAGTTTAGTCTATTTACAGAATTTCAATATGAAATTAAATTTTAGTGCAAACTACACATTGGTGTAGTTTGATTAGGATTGCTTAAACCTTTCACGTAAAAGCCAACAAATGAATGTTTTTGAATATTTTGGGATATGTACTTGATCGTGGGCTGTGAAATTGTTTTGTCTCATTCTCTCACTGCATTACACAATATAAGTTGAGTCAGAATTTTATTATTTTCTTCACACCACCAAAGAGGCAATTCAAACAATTAACAATCTAAGTACCAACTGTTTCATTAAAAACTTTAACATCCACTTCAAGTTCGAAAATGCAATACATAATTAAATAGCAAACAGACAGATCTAAACAAAGTTTACTGATGTACGTTATCTCAGCTCTGAATTTAATCCATCGACACAGACTGTATAGCAACTGACTGAATAGCCTTCCTAACAGATTGCTGGTTCATAGTTAAACCATTTGAGAGTTTAATCAAAACAAGCCATAGTGATGCATTTGTGTAATCTTTCACAGACATGAAGTTGGTCTACGAGTAAACTTTTACTACACTACACTTTTTGTGTACTCAGTGTTATCTTTAAAATAAAAACAATTAAAAACGGTGTCTCTTCAATTCAATTTAATTGAACTTTGATACGAAAAGTCAAACTTCTACATCGTCATAGTTATAATTTATCCATTGGTTTTGAAAACAAATCTCCCTACACCTCATGACAATGTGATTTGTTCTGAGAAACTTAAGCAGTACCGCAACACCCAATTCTTGTATTTAAGATTGCTTTACTATGTAGTTAATTTTATTATATAACGGTAGAAATAATAAAACATGTTACACAGTTGCAAAAAAGTGCACATACACAGATTTATATTGTAATATTGAAATGAAATGTTGTGTGAAAAAATATTATCTAAGCACAAAAACGCCATGCATACGTAACAAACTGAACTTTTCCTTTAAAAATCATGCAGTTATTACTATAGCACACTGAATCATTTTCACTAAGAACTGGCCTTTCTTGCCACGTGATTAACTGAAGTTGCAGAGAGTAGATAAAGTGTTCAAATTGGATAACGTGATAAGTGTTGGTTGTTTCGTACTGAAATAAGCATGTGAAGTTCGATACCTGAGGAATATTTATTATGTCAATATTTACAGAAACTATGTATTTTATGACACGTTTCAACGGTAACGAAATTAAATATATATAAATTACGACAATGCTCATAGTTTGAAGTTGAAGCAATCTGGCATAGACTAGACTAGTCTGGCATGAACTAGATTTTTACAAGCCTCCTTCGTGAAGCAGCGCATAGTTTATTAAAAGCGAGGAGTTGCCCAGCAGAACCTTTGCATACACCTGATACATGTTCTTTGATAGACATAGTGCTAGGAAAGATTATACCAGCATTGCGAGCTGAGGAATCCAGTATTACCGTTGTCTACTCTATGAAAATTATATATTTTCTATCAGAGGACTAGCTTGCTGGACGTTGTCATCGGTTTTTGTCTGCATTTAGCTTTAACATATTCACAGTCATCCAATCCTGTTTTCCCAAACACTCGGCCCCATTTAAGAAATCTTATCCTTGAGACTGTGGTCGAAAGACAAAATGTGTCAAGTAACTTGCAGAATTTGTTGTCTTTAGTTCCTAAAAGAGAGCCTTGAGGTTCTTCATAAGTTGGTTTGCTAGTTTCAAATTTCATAGATACACGTATCTTTTGGGATCTTCCATGATAGTAGTTGTCAAACCTTGTCTTGTTTTTTTTTGGCTGCAGGAGCTCAGACGCGAATTCAGGATGCTGTGATGAACACTGGCAAATGCCGTGAAGTGTTTTAATAAACCTAGGATCATGCCACGGCGTTCGTCACTGTGAACAAAATGTTACTGGCAACGTCAAATAGTCCCGTATCGTCCTGTATTTTTTTTCTATAGACCGATTTGATAGCATTTTAGTAACAGCGTTGTCGAACTACTGCTTTTTTAATTATCTTCGATAGAAATCGTATGTTACTGACTGGTCTGGTTTTATCTTTACTTCTGTCAAGATTGTGCTCTTTTTGCAAACCATTAATCCTAGTGGTTGAATATCAAGTGCGATTTAAGTAACTGCAGAGATAATAAGTCAAGACAACATGTTGCAATGTAAGCATTGGAGATATATCTGTTGATAATGTTGTCATTTTGGGGTTCAGATTGTTGGCGTTGCGCATCGGCTGGTCCAAATAATAACATTCTTGTGCCATCCTCTTGTGAATTAGTTTATCTTTATCCACAAAATTGATTAAATTCATTAACAAGATTTTCATTTGCATCCGAATCCACCACATAACTCTCTTGGTATTTTTTCATAAACTTATTTAAAACTTTGAAAAGCTTTTTCTGATCTGTTCAACATTCCACGATTTTGTCGTAATATATCAATCAATCATTGCTCTATGTAGACGTTTATCGCCATTTAATTCGGATTTTAATATAAATCTCAAGCTTTGTCATGAGACTGGTTAGTTTTCCGTGCATTCATGGTTGATCATTGGTTTTATGGCTTTACTGTTGTAACCACCTCTTTTCTTGGAGTAGATGTAGGTTATGTTTATTACTTTATTTTGATAAAACACTATGCAAGGGTCAAAACGTGTCAATAGGTTTCGGATTTCAGATCCGATTTTCCGTATCTGCACTCAGCATCGGCTTCAGACTTCTGTACTTACTATAGTTTTTTTCTTTCTATTGGATATTTTTTCCAGTCAGTGTCACAGTGTCAGTTAAGTCTCATGAATTCCTTAAGAAACTGCTCTAGTATTAGGCCATTGTACAGGGGAGGGGGGGGGGGGGGTATGCGATAGATGACATTAATTACGTCTTGGTCTAGGTCTGAACACTGGTAGATAAGTTTGAAAAAAGTAAAAAAGTAACGTTTTTACAATTTTTTAAAATTAGACATTCGGTGTTTAGGGGTCTTTCTAAAATAAGTCATAGGCACGCCTGATACCGAAACCATAATTTAATGCTCAAACGCTGGAGACGGCAGGCCGTTGTTCTAATCACTAATAATTGTACAGACCGACGTTTCAAACCATTAATTTTAGGCCTTGCACTCTGCCAGTCTAGTCAAAATTAAATAGATTTTCAAAAAACGTAAAAAAAAAATTCGTGTGAATTAGGGTCAATCGAGCATTTTAGCATGTTGGCATGTTATTCTGTTGACTTGGCTACGCGTATTGTCCTTTGCAAAAAACAAAAAAAACACGAGGGATATACGCTGCTTGGTTTTGCAGGAATCGCCCAAAACCCCATTCCATTTAATTTCTTTATCGAATTCACAGACAAATTCTTTTTATTTGTGCGTTTTTTTTCATTGTCTTTACATCCTGTACGGTATTTTTTATTCAAATCATCATTATGCACATCGATGCAATCTACGGAGAAATATTTTATCTGATCACGGTTTACTTCATGTGTAAAGATTATTTATGGTTAATGCTTACTTTTATGTAATCTACTTTAAATAAGTAAAATAATAATGATAAATAATAACGTTGGTTGTTCCAAATTATAATAAAAACATTTAAAGAGAATATTTATAAAGCACAACAATAATAACAACTGTTTAACAAACAATGGAGCAATAACGTACTCTTAAAACCATTTATTCACTAACATCACCTGTTCAAATGTGATTATAAAAAAATACTTATAAGTGCACTTTATTAATATATCAATAAAGTAGTGTAGAAATGACAGTTCCACCACACTTTGTGACGTCATACTGTCTGGACAGGAAGTGTTGTCTGGACCGGAAGTGACGTCATAGGCGTAACCAAGGCGTAACCATGGTGATAATGACGTCATCAGTCACGTGACCAATGAAAAGCCAATGAGATCAATGAAGACAATGAAGCCCCGCCCACTTTCTGTCTATCATACTGTCTGGACCGGAAGTGTTGTCTGGACCGGAAGTGTTGTCTGGACCGGAAGTGTTGTCTGGACCGGAAGTCACGATAAGCGTTAGGATAGGCGCGGCCATCCATGACTCGATAATGACGTCATGATGACGTCATAATGAGGTCATACAGTGACGTCATCATGTCTGGACCGGAAGTGACGTCATCATGTCTGTTTGTTTCTATCTGCTTCAGTTTTTGGATGGAGCGCGCGCGCGTGTTGGGATGACGTCATGATGAAAGGTAAACGTCAGAGCAGAGTGTGCGTAAACGAAACGTCATTTTGTTTTCGTAATTTGAAATAGCGGACTTCCGTTGAAGTGTGGAACTTATATTTGTAACATGTCGCCATTTTAACTGTGTAAAAAGTGGAAAAAGTGGGATAACTTTCGTTATAGTTGACCGATTTACATGAAAATTTCACTGTTTGATTCAGTTTTATATCTAGTTTTGTTATAAAGTGGTCACAGGCTATTTACACCGGTGGCTATATGCATTTTTGTAACATACCGCCATTTTAACTTTGTAAAAAGTGAAAAATTGGCATAACTTCCGTTATACTTGGTCGATTTACATGAAAATTTCACTGTTTGATTCAGTTTTATGTAAATTTTTAACATTAAGTAGTCACAGGCTATTTACACCGGTGGCTGTATGCATTTTTGTAACATACCGCTATTTTAACTTTGTAAAAAGTGAAAAATTGGCATAACTTCCGTTATACTTGGTCGATTTACATGAAAATTTCACTGTTTGATTCAGTTTTATATCTAGTTTTGTTATAAAGTAGTCACAGGCTATTTACGCAGCTGGCTGTATGCATTTTTGTAACATGCCGCCATTTTAACTTTGTAAAAAGTGAAAAATTGAGATAACTTTCGTTATACTTGGTCGATTTACATGAAAATTTCACTGTTTGATTCAGTTTTATGTAACGTTTTAACATTAAGTGGTTATAGGCTATTTACACCGATGGCTGTATGCATAATGTGACATGCTGCCATTTTAACTTTGTAAAAAGTGAAAAAATGAGATAACTTTCGCTATAGTTGGTCGATTTGCATGAAACTTTCACTGTTTGGTTCAGTTTTATATCTAGTTTTTGTTATAATGTAGTCATGGGCTATTTGCGCAGCTGGCTGTATGCATAATTTGACATTCGCCATTTTAACTTTTTAAAAAGTGGAAAAGTGTAATAACTTTCGTTATGGTTAACCGATTTGAATGAAAATTTCACCATTGAATTCAGTTTGACGTCTTAGTTTACAGTAGTTTGCATAGGTGGGTTGTTGGATGGCGCGCGCCCACCATTCAAACAGGTGTTTGAATTATTTTTACGTCAAACTATGGTTCAACAAGTTGTTTAGCAATTGTACAACAATTGTTCAACAAGCTGTTGTTCAACATGTTCAACATGTTGTTGAACATGTTCAACATGTTCAACAACATGTTCAACATGTTCAACAACATGCTCAACATGTTCAACATGTTGTTGCACAAGTTGAACATGTTCAACATGTTGAATATGTTCAACTTGTTCAACAACATGCTGTTTAACAAGTTGTTCAACAAGTTGTAGTTCAAGCAAAGAAAAAACAAGACATATGTTGAATAGATTTATTAATACACTTAAATACACTTAAATACACTTAAATATACTTAAATATATACAGCTTAAATCTATAACAATATTATAACATTTATTGTAACTTGCTCAAATATGCCATACTTGGTAAAATTGCTGAGTCAGCAATTTTAGCAATTTTAGTTTGGGATTTTTGAGCAAGTTACACACCATATTTTGATTACATCGAAGTAACATAAAAGGAAGAGTGAGACATGCATTTCATACCTATCAAACAGAAACAAATTCTGCTGAGTCAGTTTTTTTTTTGGTAAAGCGCGCGCCTGTTCGAATGACGTAATTCAGACGTTATAATGATGACGTGATGACGTCATAATGATGTCATGATAACGTCATAAAGACGTCATGACGTTAGACTCCCCTAAGCGGCATACCCCAACCCTAGGCGTAGACAACATGTTCAACAACATGTTGAACATGTTGAACTTGTTGAACATGTTCTTCAACATGTTGTTCAACAAGTTGAACATGTTCAACATGTTGTTCAACAAGTTGTATATAAGGCTATGTTTAAAGGCTTTTTCATCATTTGAAAAGTACATGTTGAACCGAAAGGATGTATAAATGCAACATTTGTTTGAAATCTTACAATTGGCCACAAAGTCTTAAAAGGCACTTAAAGAATGCTCACACTTCAGAAGAAGAAGAATTGGAGATAGATATGGAAAACCCTGTAAAACCACCTATCACTGAAACTTTAGATGAGTCTTCTATGGAAAGTCAAAGCGTCAACATGACTGAAAAGAATGCACATGCTTGTACAGAATGTGGTGCGTTATACAACAGTCAAGAAGCTTTGTTCAAACATATGGCACATTGTGTTGAGGGTGATGATGACGGCAGCTCTGAAAGTGAGTCAGAAACAGACTCTGAAAGTGAGTCAGAAACAGACTCTGTTTGGTATGATTTGGTTCAAGAAGTCTACGATGAACATGATAAGAAATTTCAAGAAAAGGTTTCAGAATATGAAGAACAAGGGCTTGAAGATGCGCGTGACATAGCAAGTGATGACTTTCGACCCATTTATAAGCGTCGACTTAAACAACTGTTTATGAGACTATTCAAATATGCCCAGCGTCTACAACAAAACGAACATTATGAAACCATTTTAGAAGACTTCAATTACTTTGTTGATGAAAAACATTACGAGTATTCAAAGGCACTAAAGGCGGCTATAAGAAGAAACGATGCATTCTTTGAAGAGCTTCTAGATGAGGAGGAGGAAGATGAAAGCAGTGACGAAGAAAGTGATATGGATGCCAGTGAACAGAGTGAAGCAGATGAAGAAAAATAGACTTATTTGACTAAACATTATAATAAAGACTTTGTAAATCAATAAATGTTATAATATTGTTATAGATTTAAGCTGTATATATTTAAGTGTATTTAAGTGTATTTAAATGTACTAATAAACCTATTCAACATATGTCTTGTTTTTTCTTTGCTTGAACTACAACTTGTTGAACAACTTGTTAAACAGCATGTTGTTGAACAAGTTGAACATATTCAACATGTTGAACATGTTCAACTTGTGCAACAACATGTTGAACATGTTGAGCATGTTGTTGAACATGTTGAACATGTTGAACATGTTGTTGAACATGTTGAACATGTTGAACATGTTCAACTTGTTGAACATGTTGTTGAACATGTTGAACATGTTCAACAACATGTTGAACATGTTGAACAACAGCTTGTTGAACAATTGTTGTACAATTGCTAAACAACTTGTTGAACCATAGTTTGACGTAAAAATAATTCAAACACCTGTTTGAATGGTGGGCGCGCGCCATCCAACAACCCACCTATGCAAACTACTGTAAACTAAGACGTCAAACTGAATTCAATGGTGAAATTTTCATTCAAATCGGTTAACCATAACGAAAGTTATTACACTTTTCCACTTTTTAAAAAGTTAAAATGGCGAATGTCAAATTATGCATACAGCCAGCTGCGCAAATAGCCCATGACTACATTATAACAAAAACTAGATATAAAACTGAACCAAACAGTGAAAGTTTCATGCAAATCGACCAACTATAGCGAAAGTTATCTCATTTTTTCACTTTTTACAAAGTTAAAATGGCGGTATGTTACAAAAATGCATACAGCCACCGGTGTAAATAGCCTGTGACTACTTAATGTTAAAAATTTACATAAAACTGAATCAAACAGTGAAATTTTCATGTAAATCGACCAAGTATAACGGAAGTTATGCCAATTTTTCACTTTTTACAAAGTTAAAATGGCGGTATGTTACAAAAATGCATATAGCTACCGGTGTAAATAGCCTGTGACCACTTTATAACAAAACTAGATATAAAACTGAATCAAACAGTGAAATTTTCATGTAAATCGGTCAACTATAACGAAAGTTATCCCACTTTTTCCACTTTTTACACAGTTAAAATGGCGACATGTTACAAATATAAGTTCCACACTTCAACGGAAGTCCGCTATTTCAAATTACGAAAACAAAATGACGCTTCGTTTACGCACACTCTGCTCTGACGTTTACCTTTCATCATGACGTCATCCCAACACGCGCGCGCGCTCCATCCAAAAACTGAAGCAGATAGAAACAAACAGACATGATGACGTCACTTCCGGTCCAGACATGATGACGTCACTGTATGACCTCATTATGACGTCATCATGACGTCATTATCGAGTCATGGATGGCCGCGCCTATCCTAACGCTTATCGTGACTTCCGGTCCAGACAACACTTCCGGTCCAGACAACACTTCCGGTCCAGACAACACTTCCGGTCCAGACAGTATGATAGACAGAAAGTGGGCGGGGCTTCATTGTCTTCATTGATCTCATTGGCTTTTCATTGGTCACGTGACTGATGACGTCATTATCACCATGGTTACGCCTTGGTTACGCCTATGACGTCACTTCCGGTCCAGACAACACTTCCGGTCCAGACAGTATGACGTCACAAAGTGTGGTGGAACTGTCATTTCTACACTACTCAATAATAATTTTAATGTAAATTTCTGAGATGCATCAATCGAATTTCACGTTATTTTCACAATGGGAAAATGCTCATTGATGTTTTATATTTTGATATTTTGGAAATTTCAATGACAAAAATAAAAAATAAATTTAGTCTTAAAGTTTAGTAGACTGGAGACTTTTGTTAAATATATCAATCACAGTTGAAACGGTAAAGTCATTTGATAGCATAATGTCTCACTTTTGATTATCATGATAACAAAAAAACCTCCCAGAAATATAGACGAACAAAATATACATCCTGCTTTTCTTAATTTCCTGCGCTGCGGAGAAACTAAATTTACATTATAAATCCAAGTTTTAAGTTGTTGAATGTTGACTAACGTACAATGATGGTTTGACCAGATAAGTGAATTGTTTAGAATCAGACATTATTTCCACTCCAAGGTTATTACTTAAGTTTTTGAGATGGTGTGGTTTTCTTATTGAATTAACATTAACATTGACACACAAGAAGAAAGGAGTTCCAAATATTTCCTATTATATTGCCTCTTATGGCAATGAATAAGTCATAAAAACAGGCAAAGTAGTCACTCTAAGCTTATATTTTAATATACACAGTATTGAATTTACGAAACTGGTAATTATATAAACAAGAATATTTAAATAGAATATTAGAAATTGCTACATGATGGGTGTAGTTAGGCTTGTTTCGTTCAAGGAAAGCAATAGTATTTAGGAGCTTTTAAACAGTTCCTTTCGATCAAAACTAAATCCATTAAAGCAACTGAAGCAATCAAGTGCAATGAATTTTTTCACAAACAGCTCTGACATAATAATTGTATTCCAATGGGCTTCGGCACTTTTCTACCAGGCCAATGCACTCCAGATCAGCTGGGAAGAGGGAGTCTATAAATGATGTATGTATATTTATGAGTCGATCCATTGGTTTTAGTGCAAATGTTCTAGAAGCTTGCCTCTGGTGAACATAACTAACAAAAAATATTTCTGTGTGGCAATACTCAATTAAAAAACTGTAATGCTTAATTAATCCTTATGGCAAGTGAGAAATTCATTCTAAAAACAAACAATTTTGCGGAGTTTAAAGCTGTTGACGCAAAACTGTGATCTGCTGGGAGATAAATAAAATTTAGGTCAAGGTTTCGCTCGTCGATTTTTACTGTATTTTTATGTTGTAAATTGTACTGAGTGTTTTTGGCACATTAATGTTACGTTAATTTACTCCTAAGCAGGTGTTTATCCATCTTGAGTGGTATTAAGTCTGTATTCTAGAGCAATTGATCTAGACACATGCAAAAATGTTATATTTAATTACAATGAAACGGCGCTTGTTGTGAACATGTTCCTATGGAATGCCGTTTTCACATTTATTAGTTAATTATTGATATCAAAAATAAATTTTTGATCTCAAGAATTAATTTTTGATCTCAAAAAATCCATATTTTGATATCAAGAATTAATTTTTGCTATCTGTAATTGTATTTTTGATATCTCTAAATGTATTCTCGATCTGAAAAAATATTTTTTGATATCAATAAATATTTGGAGATATCAAGAAATATTTATTGATATCAAAAATGATTTAATGATATCTAAAATTGATTTTTTGAAATCAAAAATTCAATTCTTGAGAGCAAAAATGAAATATTATAGTGCAAAATATCGATTTTGAGCTCAATGATTCATTGTCCTTTATTGATATCAAGAATTTATTTCAGATATCATCATTTCAGAATGAAACTATTTTAATTTGTATTTTGAAAACTGCAAATGATTTTTTGATCTCAGAAATTGATATT
The DNA here is from genome assembly GCA_949752745.1 of Protula sp. h YS-2021. Taxonomy (NCBI): domain Eukaryota; kingdom Metazoa; phylum Annelida; class Polychaeta; order Sabellida; family Serpulidae; genus Protula; species Protula sp. h YS-2021. The sequence goes on from OX457029.1 coordinate 28,044,904, forward strand.
TTATATCAAAATATCAGTATTTTTGTAATAAAAAAATTAGAAGCGCAGATCCATAAATTAAAAATGACTGGCTCTTGTATGCAGAATCTTTGTTTAAAATTTTTACTGTACAAAAAGGAAGCAATTCTTGAGATCAAAAATTGTATTGTTGCTATTGATCTCAATAATTCAAGTTTTCATCTCCAAAATTCAATTGGCGATTCGTTAAATTTTATGCAAATGTGCCTCTCCCTTAAGATTTTTTAAGTTTGTAAATTTTATTTTTTGATCTCAAAAATAAATTTTTGCTGTCTAAAATTCAATTATAAGCAAAATATAAATTATTGAGATCTACATTGAATTATTGATATCTTTAATTATATTCTGATGTCAAAAATAAGCATTAAATGTTAAAACGGCATTCCATATGTTCAAACGTTCATCATGTTATAAACATATTTTGTGGTATTTACATAAGATTAAATTACATTAAACTCGTGACCTTTACATTACATTAAATATGTTCAACTCTGCAAAGGCACATCCGATGAAATTAACCCTGCGATGTTAATAGTGAGAGCATGAATGTTATACAAATTACATAAGGTTGAGTTATAAGAATGATATTGTAGTGGCATAAGAATCATGCTAGTGACATAAAAATCACAAAAGAAAACACGAACAATTGCCTTGCAATTTGCATGTCATATCCTTTCGGAAGGAATAAACACTGTAAAAATTGCAAGTATGCGCATACAGTCACTTACTTCCAACGTCTGACAACCATTCCTTGTGTTGGGATAATACAAAAACCTCACAAATTATGTTGTGCATAGCTGGGCATACAACCATTCCAAAAACTATCGGACTATAACATCAAGAAAATATGTTAATGTGAACACTTAACGCTACCACTCCCACTCCAACCACCCACTCCCACTTTTAACGACGTTATGAAGTGTATTTAAAAAAACCACTGATTCTTTATTCCAGAAAACGTTCTTTGATTAAATGTTTGATAAATTAAATATTTCTTGTATATTATGTACGTTTGTAAACAGTTTTGATGATCAGATAAAAACATGAACAGAATTTTGCGATCTAGTTCTGACAACAAAGTGTACTTCTAAGCGTTTTATTTGTCAAAGTAGATTTATTCGAAGGTTATGTCACAGTTTCACTTCATTCTTTTTTTGATGTTATTTTTGGTGCAATGGTATCGTGGTTACAGGTTTAAAAATGTCAGTAATTTTGAACAGTTTTGGAGAAGTATATTCTGACACAACATTTTACTAACATGAAATATCCATTCACTTTTCCATGGTTTGCTAATGAAAATTGAAAAGTTAGAAAAAATGCACTGGCACTTAATCACCACGAAAAGGCAATAAGAGAATATAAAGATTTTGAAACATTTTAAATGTGTCAATAACAAGCAGGATAAGAACATAGCAAGTTTGATGTATTAATATCTTTAACAGTTTAGTTATCCTGTAAACCATAATTTGTTAAAATGACACATCCTGATCGAATGTTGGCAAAAATTGTAAATCCTTGAGCAATGAATCCAATCCGGTTAACTATGCAGATCCTTTTCATCCCGGCCATCTCCCAGTTTCTGCGATTTGGCGAGGGCGCGGTTTCAATAATCTTTTTTTTTTCACATTGAATATATGCATTAGTTGTAGAAAAAAAAAGAAAATGGAAAGAAATTCTCATGATGATAATTCAGATCAAACGAAAAACTGCAGGTATTTCGGCACTTAGGTCCCACTTGCAAACATAGTTTGCAAATGGGTATGCTTTGCTAAGAATTCTGGCTGTTTATTCCTTCCCTTTTTTTTTTCTTCTGTCTCGGAGGTTTCGAGAAAACTCCTCCTACGCTATTTGACGTAGGACGATGAAATTTGGCACAGAGATAGAGGGTGATGAGATGTCGTGAAATCGACAATTTTTATTACCTTGACCTTCAAAGTCATTGTCAAATTGAGGTCAAAGTTTTTTTACCTCAAAGTGGTTTCCAGAAAACTCCTCCCACACGGTTTGTAGTAGGAAGACGGCATTTGGCAGATACATTGAAGTACCCCTCTGTGAGCCGTTTTTGACTCACAAACGGGGCACTTCCAAATAAATTAAAAAGAATGATTAAATTAAATAACAAATGTTTATTGATATAAAAAAGTGCAGTGGGGTGTACCGGGGTCTATTACGCCAAGAAAAGCATTTTGGTTATTAGACTTAAGAACGATAGTCACGTACCATACATGATCGAATATCCACAACATAACATATATCTGACTTCATAATATAATTTCTCAATCAACGTTTTATCATTCAGATATGCACTTCTAGCTTCTGCCGTATAATATTTTCCGTAGCTTATATACTTGTAGATCCTAACAAAGACACTTATTATAAGAGTGGGTAACAAACAGGTGACAACAATCAAAGGAGTAACAAAAGGGGTTTTACAATTATAAACATACCATAACTATTATTAACAATAGAAATACCAATTATAGTAATTCCTATGAGCATGCATTATTTAGGGACGACGCGACATATCTTATTTAAACAAAATGGAGGATTATAATTACTCTAATCCTATTGATAATTGTCTGTTGGCACAAGAATTGAGTGTACAACAACATAGAGGATAATGAGTTGTCGTGAAATCTGCATAATTTTTTTACCTTGACCTTCAAGGTCAAGGTCAAATTGAGGTCAAAATATTACTCAAAACCTATTCCATCACAAAAAAATTACTGGATATAGCGCTCAAATCCTTGTTTCAACACGTGAACGGTGTCAGTCGGCAGTAGCATCGTGGCTAGGATCTCGACATTCAGTGTCAGGGTCAAGGTCATGTGACCTTTGAATATTGAAATCCATTAGAGAAAAATTGTCCATTATCTCGAAAACAGTTAGAGATAGAGCGATTTCGAGCCTATTTTCGATCCTTTGGTCCTAAAAAACGTTATACAAAAGGTACCTCGGTGACCTTGACCTCCTTGGTCATGGTCAAGGTCAAAAACCGGAAGTTGACCATTATCTCGAAAACGGTTAGAAAACTGAATTTGATTATTTGAGATTACATTACATTTACTTCGATGTCCTCGTTCAAGATAATAATTCGGAAGCTGACAATTATGCGGAAAGACTGAAAAATGTGTCTTCGACCGGATAGATTGTACCATTGCAAGTGGGTGTAATTTCGCTACGTGTAGCGAAATTCGGTCGAGTTGTTTTTATTGAGGCAATATATTCGTGCTAACCCAAAAAAGTTTTCGTAACTAAACAGTGTTAATACAGAAACAGGTATGAACTTTAAAAATTACAAACAGATTCAATATCACTTCTCACATCATGAAATGATCCAAAACTTCATCTAAACAAAAGAGGTTTAATGATAAAAGAAAACGTGTGAATAGTGACAGACAATGAACAGGTACAGGAGGCTACTCGTGTCAGTCAGGTTACCCATTGCTTATTTCAGAGTGATATATGATTGCTTTCCTGTACTCAACACACTGTTCTTTCATGTTATATATAAGTGTTTTATAGTTATGTTGCTATGATGCTTAGGCCGGAAAGTCCGAACTTTGTCCGCACAGGAAGTGCAAAAATAGCAGCATATAATCAAGAACCTGTAACTTGTTATTGTGACTTACTGCTGAAGTTAGCATAAATCTGCAAAGTTCACTGAAACTTAATTGTGTCAAGGTTAAGGAAATTTAGGTAAAATGTGATGTTACCTAGCCAGGTTATTTAGTGAGTTGTAGGTGGAGGGGGTGGGGGTGGTAACAGAAGAACGACCTGTGTTAATGTATATAAATTGGTTGTGCTCGTGATCATTCATATCATTATGTGGCTTGTAGTGGGTGCACTGAAATGGGAATGGGTAACTCTAAAATCTGTATCAGTTTTGGTAAAACACATCATCATCAGTTCGTGAATGTAAAAGTTTCATGGTCCTAGGGCTCATAGTGTCAGGGAAGAAGGAGACACAAAAAATCAGAAAAACTGTCAAGAAGAAAAAAAGGACGAACGGCTGCTCGCACAAATTCATACTAGAAGCTCATTCCGTTAGCGCAATGTTAAACACTTGACAAAAATTAAAACGCAAAAATACTTCCTTCAATGGGTTATTTCTTGAATAATATATTGCAAACAACACAGCTTGAATACGTCTTATAAGCCGAGTAGTGTTTGGTTGTTGTTGACTTAAAAGTTTTATTGACTGATCAGGCATACGCCTTGTTATCCATTTACGCAGTGAGAGCTCGCACAAAGCTCACTGAGCAAATGTATATTCTGTGCTGTCGTTAAATACTACGCATTTACTTGCAAAAAATACACTCTTTTCACATGGCGTTTTAACAAAGAAAACGAAACCAAAGACGAAAATAAAAAGTGACATGCACATGTTCAGATCAAGCTCTTCATAAGTCCCAAGTTTCATGGTCGTAGGGCCCATAGTGTCAGAGAAGAAGCAGACACAAAAAATCGGGAAAAGTGTCAAGAAGAAAAAAAGGACGAATTTTGCTCGCACAAATTCCTATATAACCCTTGCAAGCCAAAGGCTTGTCAAGTGTTAATTATTACAGTTTGTCGCTCTGTCTATAAGCTGGTCAATAGAGCTATCTGTATGCAAATCACAACTTTAAGCCAGGTAATCACGTTAAATACCAACTGCCTTGGCCTTTACCCAGCAAAAACCGACGTCTTTTTTGGTTGAAAAAAGGTTGGATTTTGGTCGCAACGATTTCACAACCATATTCTGACCTATTTCCCCAAAACCCGACATTATTCCGACGTCGAGGCGACGTTGGATTTCTGACGTCATTCCGACGTTGCAAAAACGACCAAAAAGCGAGGAACATTATTATCGCTCACCGGAAATGGAAGTCATTTTGAAAAAGAAGAAGAAAAAACCTAATTTTACATGAAAATTTTAGAATTTTGATGGCGCGTCGGTATTTTTCTTCCTAGATTGTAAAAATTTACATGGAAAATGCTTTCGTATGTATTTCACAACAGCAGTTGAATGATTAGTAATCTATTAGTTATATAACTTTAGTCAGTTTCAGGTCGGAATCCGACGTCGGTTCCAAGTATATATACAACCTAAAAACCGACTTAATTCCGACGTCGGATTTAGGTCGGAACCCGACGTCATTCTGAGGTTGAAAACCCGACGTCGGTTCCATTTCATATACAACCAAAACCGGCACGTCAGTCCGACGTCGGAAACATCGGGTCACGACGTCGACCCGACGTCATCTGACGTCTTAATGTTTGCTGGGTATCCTTCCGATAGTATCAATTTTGATTCGGATGTAGCTCACAGCGGTCCTACCTTCTTAAAAAATCCTGTTTGTTGCTTATTATTTTCATGACATACAAATAAGTGGACTAGGATAAGCGGACAAATAAACAGACCGAACCACCGTAGAGGTTGGCTGTTGGACAACAACGTAAAATCACTTCATCCAAGTTTAGAAACGAAGAAAAATGTTTCGGAGCTCAGTGCCAGTCCGTTCTTCACTACCACTGCTTATTTTTGCATTGCTATAGTGGTTTATTTTCGCTAAAACTACTCAATCTAACCTTTAAAACGAAAAGGGGTCTCATTGCCACAGTGGTTCCGAGGACCCGAGTTGGCAACAATTCTGACCTTTAGTCAGTACGAACCTGTAAATATTCAAATCGTTGATTTTTCACTCACAAGCCGTTCAGCTTTGTAATTTACGTTCTACATGATAATAGAAACACAAGTATAAATGAATAAATAATAAACAAACACAATGAATAGGGATGAGGGAACAGAAGGCATGTGTCTGGGGAATCTCTAAGGGAAAATTCTCAGCCCTTTCCCGTGGAGGAAGTGGCGGGGGAGGGGGGGGGGGGTGGTCCTACGCCGTGTGTGGAAAATTTTCCTGGGAAAAACCACGGGGAATTTCCAAGGCTACAACCACATGTGCTCCTACTGCTACTGTTCCAGCTCCTTCACCTGTTGAGGGCACAGAAGGTTCAAAATGGATAGGGTTGCCGGCACAAAATGGTCAAAACTGAGGGGACCACGGGCACATCGTATTGAAATAGAACAGGCTATATGCGTAAAGGATGAGGAAAAAAAATCATGCAATTCGCAAATCATGTTCCAATGAAGAGATCACTTTCTGTTTTCATGGCTACCATGACTTCCTTTCCATCTGCTCTGCTCGTGCTTGCTCTTGCGCAGCAGAACCGACACTGTTATTCTACTCATATTACTACATTTTTCACTCGTGGCCTTTTAATTTTTAATTGTAATTTTGATTTTCAAATCAGCAATATACTTTTGATCTTGATAGATACGTTTAAAAGTCATTACACAATTGCAAGCCTTAAAACACGTAAAACTTCTCAAACTGTTATGAAATAAAAAGCGTTTGTTCTATCGCTATAATCAGTTGCCGATCCAATGGAGGGGGGGGGGGGGGGAGGTCCAAAGAGGGGGAGGGGGTTCAGGGACTGCAATTACACGGATATTACTGAATACGGACGCGGGACTGAATCAACCTGCAAATAGAAAAACCTCGGAAGTTGGACCACTTAAAAAAAATGCCACGCACCATAAAAATTGAATGACTTCGGTTTTATATCCGGCGGGGCTCGGCTGCTGTTCAGTGGTGATTACCTCTCACTTCAACGCGCCTCGTGGTGAGATTAAAATGGTAAGTAAAATACTTGTGCTCAAATGCTCTTACATTGACATCTAACGTAGAATTAGCAGTATTGTCAGAAAGAAATTTTTTGTTAACTTATTGTGAACTGAGATTATAAACCAACAGCACATAGCCTGTTTTTTTTTCAAGTATTCTCCTAACACACATACACACACGCACACACACGCACATACACACTACTGATATCACACATGATCACCACACTGAGATGGCAAGCCATTACAATATCCATGACAACAATCCAGTGACAGATGACTATGGGGTTACGAGTTTAAAAATATAACTATAATCAGTGATGTCTTCAATTTCATGAAGTTGTGTTAGGATAGGAATAGATCATGAACTGGAGTTTTGAGGTGACCGTTAGGGAAATAGCGAGAGTGGACTTGCCCACCGCCAAAATGATTTTTTTCCAAGTTCTGTTGTGGTTTTGAGCAATTATCGAACAAAACAAATCGCCGCCACAAAATGGTGATCTACGGCTGTATTGAAGAATATTAACCATTGACCTGGCCCCTACACTGCGTGCGATGTACCATCTCGGCCATGGAACAAGACAGATAATTTCCTGTTCAGTGCATCCATTGTTCTGTTATTAAACTGTGAACCATTTCCATCAAAAAAAAAAAAAGAAAAAAAAAAAAAAAAAAAAAAGGATTACCAATGGCGCAAGAAAAGACTGAAGCTGGCGGAAAGGCTTAAACGCGGGAGATGACAGTATATAAAGCGCGCGTCGGCTTGCAAGGAGCACCGACTTGAACGAACACTGCTGCAGCCAGTAAAAAAAAGAAGCATTACTCAACTTTTCAAATATCCTTACGCGTCTTCGGATATCTTCACTTTTTTGAACGCCCGTCAAAAGTAATAATAATAAATAAAACAACCAACATCATGTCTGATTTCTGGCTTAGAAAAATGAGAACCTATTTCAACAGGATTGATTTCGACAAGGATGGAGCAATCACAAGGAAGGACTTTGAGGGTATGGCAGCGAGATTCATCGGCTCCGGAAAGCTCAAATCTGAGCACGAAAATGATCTCATGCAGACCCTTTGTGCTGTGAGTAGCCTCGTTTCCCTTCGTCTATTTGTTTTACTCAGTGGTTATATTATGTGTGTTATTGACTCCCACCGTGAAAGTATCAGGCCATTTCATTTTCACTGAATGTGACTGTCTTTTGTTTTTTGTTTTTTAATTTGCAAACAACGGCTCGTGATTGATGCAGAAAGTCTAAACAACCATTTAAGCGTCAAATGCACCAATGAGAAGTGATTTAATATCTTCTGCACTAGGCAGCTGTGCGACGACTAGCACCAAGCATACTGCGCGTAGCAGTCATGCTTCGCTGCTGCAAAAACGAAACACATTTCTCGTTTTGTGTTCGTTTATGTGTCACAATTGTTCGTGGGTTAAGCAGGGATGAGGCTTTCAAATATTAAAGCGTTTTTTAACATTTATTTGTTGATGTACATCTTCGAGCATTTATTTTTCATTATAATTCTAAGTTGTTGTTAATCTTACAGAGTCAGTTCGTTTGAGCAATACATTTATAAATCTCTGACTGCATTCTAAAAACAAACAGTTTTAAGGATGAATCTGGAATTAAAATATTTAAATGTCACAGAAATCACCCAGTAACTTGAAGTATGGCTGGAAACCGAGCTGAAAACAAAGAGTAATTCTTTATGGTAAGACAAACTGGCATGATTCTGCGCGTATTATGTCCTTCTGTACCAAAGGAGCAGCTGACCAATTAACTATGCTTAAATTCTTTCATCAAATGTGAAATTTGGAAAATGGAAAAGACAAAAAAAAAAAAAAAAAAAAAAAAAAAAAAAAACAGAAAAAAACACACACTATCAATATAATTCAAATTAGGTTTTTGATATAGAAGCAAACTATGATGTTTTTTCTTACACAACATATTTGACAAAATACACAAGGATAGCAATCTACAGGGATCTTTCAACCTTGTTACTTTTTTTTCTTCAGCTCCAGATTTTTTGATACTCTTGGAACAAAGTGACCCATTCACAATAATCCCATTGGCTAAAAAACGGCAGTAACACAAACATGTTTACCCTTCAGCCTATTAAGGCAATTTTTCTGAGCAGAAGACTTAATTTAAAAAAAAGAAGAAAACATAGCAAAACTTGGCCCATGGCAGGGGTTCATTGCGGATGCTGATAATGCGTTTGCAAGGAAAGAGGGGAAATAAAGAAATGCGCACGTTGTTGGTCTCGTCCTTTGTGTGTAGGTTCCTGGAGTTCAGTTTGTCTCAGGGAGGGAGGGAGGGAGGGAGGGAGGGAGAGAGTTATAGAGAGGGAGACAGAGAGGGGGGGAAAGAGAGAGACAGAGAGAGAGAGGGAGCGAGAGAGAGAAAGAAAGAAAGAAAGAAAGAAAGAAAGAGAGAGAGAGGGGGAGAGAGAGGGAGAGAGAGAGAGAGGGAGGGAGAGAGAGAGAGAGAAAGAGAGAGAGAGAGAGAGAGAGAGAGGGAGAGTGAGAGAGAGAGAGAGAGAGAGAGAGAGAGAGGGAGAGAGAGAGGGAGAGAGAGAGACAGAGAGAGAGGGAGAGAGAGAGAGAGAGAGAGAGAGAGAGAGAGAGAGAGAGAGAGATTTTTTAAAGTGATGGTCCAAGTTGAGTTTGGGGCTCTCGGTGGCAAAGTTATCATCCTGTTCATTGCGATATAAAGCTGTTAACGAATTAGCACTTGTGGTCACGGTAAGAATCACATTTTGACATTTGATTAAAATAAATGCGGAATATTCACCCGCTCTGTTATTGCAGTTAAATCTACTTGAAACAATAATTTTGTCATTTTCCATCTCTGCACAGCAGATCTTGGAAAGATAGCGCAAAGATTTTTAAGGCGCCAAAGGCGTGAGCAGAACGGCTAAACATGATCTTAAGATAAAAACCCGAATAACAAACTGTCCATAAAGCCTACCGTTCTGATACTGTTGTTTGTGAATGTTTACTCCTGTTCAACATTTAAGTTTGAAAGTATTTATTTAGACTTTTGCTTTACTAAAATTAATTTTTACATATTAGGTACGGCATTTCAGTTCATAGCAATTTTATTATTCAAAAACTTATGACTGCCAACCACAATTTTACTGTATTTTTTGTTATTTATTTATACATTAAATACTTTGTACCTTCCGAAAAGTACCATGTGTAAAGGTCTTATTGCACACTTAATGAGACGGAAAAAGCTTCTGCCAGGTGAAAATCTGTCAAATAAAAATGTACCTAAATGGGTTTTTATGTCCAAACAGGAAATTGTTGTCCAACAATTATCAATGAACACTTTCCCCGGATTTTATCACAAAGGTTTACGAAAGTTCACGGGTGGGGAGTAGACTGTCAAATAATTCACCAACACCAACCACTCCCACCTCAAAAAAAGAGGAAAATGAATAAAAGAAATAAACCAAGATCTAAAAAAACTCTTACAATAATCAAAATATAAAGATGACTTAAATTTGATCTTCGAGCTCTGAAAAAAAAACAGGCTGCCTTTACTCAATGCCCATGTTGCATCTTTCGTGGATTCGGAAAATATTAAATCAAGGTTTATCAAGAGTACGCGTAATGCTTTCACGGATCCACCTGTGCTGAAAGATCGCCGGAAGAAACCACCTCACCTTTAGTCAAAATCTGATCTCTTTGGTCTATTGCACATCGGTTGCCATAACCTCTTCCGCAGTTAAACGGCTGTGTGCAGTTCACAAATCGTATGGTAATACCGTAAAAAACAAAGCGGTTGTAAGCGGGTCAGCAGCACACGTGCTATCATTGTATCAAAATCTGTGACGAAAACTGACGAACAAAAATCAGTGACTGTCTGTAGTGACAAGATGGCTGTGACAATTTGCCGGGGGAGCGCAGACATCTCAGCCTGATTAATGCTAAAGACATATGCGTTCTGCACTTATCCATACATAGGGTGATTGATAAACATCCGTGATGAACAGCGTATTAATTCACAAATGAGCTGCTGGTACAATTAATATTCTGTGCTTGGATGGTCTGGAAGCAATTAACCTACCGAGCCCTCTTCGGTGTGGTGATTTGCTATTCAGGCATTGTCTTACAATGGCTATGGTATGCTGATTTGGAACAGCAAATTCATGATAAATACTTCACCATTGCTTAATGAATTCCGGTTCTTAATATGGTCACTCATATTTCAGTGGTACTGATATTTGTCGTTAGCTATTGTTGCCAAGGCCCCGTGACATTCTAAAGACTCGCACACCTATTGGTTTCTTGTACACAAGTAGGCCACTATAATCACGAGGCTGGGAGGGGGTGAGGGTTCTACTTCTACTCTTACTACTACCAATACTGCTACTACTATTTCTACTGATGAAGCTGAGGAAAATGGTGACAGTGATGACGATGATGATGATAGTTGTTATGATGATGATGATGATGATGATGATGATGATGATGATGACGATGATGATAACTAAGTAAGTAAGAGGGTCATCCCATCTTTTATATGTTATTTTTCAACCTTTTCCTTATTATTTTGTCCCAGAAAAGACGTTTCTCTATACCATTGAATCTTACATTTTTATGACAACAACGGTTTTGCCTCGTAACACCAAATATATGAAATTTATTTTATGTCCGGAAAAAGTTGGAAATGCTGGTGTTCAACGCTCTTTACCTGGCCTGTGTTATATTTTTATATAAAAAAAAACAAAAGAAAAAAGGCCACCTAAAAATTCTTTGCATTTATGGCATTTTATTGACCACTTGTATTGTCTGCTTAGAAAGTTGTTTACATTTAGTTTTTTTTTGCTGTTTTGGCTTGGCTGGGAGTCTATCTGTTTAACGCTCTGGCAAAAAAACTTGTAGCCTAATTGCTTGTCTCTGCGCCCTAAATGTCATGTCAGGTGCATAGTTCCGTTACCATTTTTTCCGTTACCATTTTTTTCGTTACCATTTTTCCTACACCCGCATATTTTACACATTGCCCATCATTGTGAGAAATCTTTCAGTTCTTGTACAAAGAAAAGATTTTATGTATTTATTTCCTGACTGCGAGGGGGGAGGGGTCGTGGGGGAGGGAGCACATGGTTACACCTATTAATAGTCATTATTCTGAGACCTGCAGACGATAAAAAAACTGTTGATTTGATCGTGTGCAAAAAGTTGTAGCAGAAATTGTTGAATTGCCCTCTGTGAATTGTTGAGATCCGATCAAATATCTTAGTATGGCAGAGTTTGGCATATTATGGTATAATAAACAATATTTGATCGAATTAGAAATTGTGAAGGAAAGTGCATTCAATTTGCATCCGTTCAATCACAAGAGGCCATATAAACGTCCACTTCAGTGGCCTCCAGGTAGTGCCCCGGAGGGCGAAGCGCGTTTGGAGTTGGGGGTAGGGGGGGAGGTGACGGATACTTTTTGCTAATTTCGACGTGTCTGCGAATGAGGGCCGGTGCCCTGGCGAAACACCTTCCCTTACGAAAACAAACTCAAAGAGTAATTTCTACACTTACTGTATTTTATGTGCAGTTTGATTTGCGGTTTGTTTCAGTTTGAACTGGAATACACATCTCTAAATCGGTTGACACACATATTCTACACGGCCCATAACGGACAGGCTCGACCTCGTCTTTGGTTACCCATTGTTTCCTAAAAAGTGACCTCATAAAATATGTAAAAACAAAAATGTCATAATCTGGAAAAGGGACAGAGTTATTTCTATTTTTAAGTAAACACTTATTATTTAAGTGTTCACGGAGAACTATCCAATCTTCGTTACATCATACAATCGTTTTGTACTCACTAGAAATGAGTTAATGGTGTAATTAGAGTTATACCATATTTATAAACACAGATTGATACCAATCCTACACGTTATTTAGTATCATCATCTGGACCATAAGACAAGCAATTTCCTTTTCTTTACCTTGATGTTGCTTGGCCCATAATACAACGGCGATCAAAACCCGAGCCAATGAGAAGTAGATGGCAAGTGGCAAACAGGAGGCTGCTACCGCTCAACCAACGGAACAGCCGACAGGCGCGAGCTTTGACAGTACAGCTATAAAAGCGCATCCCGAGTCGAGGTTCAGGCACCTGCTCGAGAAACACTGCTGCAGTCAGTGAAAGGGGGGAAAACAGACGTCTTGGTCGGCCCGTCAAAAAATTCAAATCAACATCTCTTAGGATATCTCTTTGGAAGTTCCCGGTTCACAAAAAAAAAAAAAAAACCGCCACCATGACAGATTTTTGGCTTAGGAAAATGAGAACCTATTTCACTAGGATCGATTTTGACAAAGATGGGGCCATCACAAGGAAGGATTTCGAGGGTATGGCAACCAGGTTCATCAACTCAGGGAAGCTCAAATCCGAGCATGAAGGAGACCTCATGCAGACCCTCTGCGCTGTAAGTAGCTGCCTAACCTTTTGTTCAGGCATCCCTTTTGTTACGTCACGGGCCTAAGCCTTTTGGAGTCATTTTTTTTTGTATAGGCACGAAAGAGAGTAATATTTAATGGGGGAAAAATATTCTGTATCAATTTGCAAGTATTTATTTCATATTGTGGAGCAAATTAAAAACCAAAACCCCAAAAAATTCCTGGTTTATAGGTGGTCTTTTTTAAGGCCCTGCCTTACATTTTTATATGCATTAATTGATTTCTTATGTATAAGTTTGCGATAAGTTTAAGATAAGTTTACCACAGCTGTTTCATATATACCAAACATCTTTTAAATAAACCAAATCCTTTACAATGGAAACTGAGCTTTAAATGACCCAAAAACCTCCCGAAAACGATTTTTCTTGGTAATCAGTTTAATTTAAAATAGTTCTAGGCAACTAATAGGAAATATTTGGTCAATATTTGCTTGTGCCAGGCTCAGTGTTTTTTTAATGAAAGGTTTTGCAAACAATTAGCGATACACGTAACAAGAGCCCGTGGGTTATTGCACGGGAGGTTCAAGGAGCTGATGAACTCCTTCAGTCAGTCTTACATTAGATGTATAAATAACCATTTCATCCAAGTTTGACCAGGATGGTTGTGTCGTTGGGAGTGCAATGAACCATATCAATAGATGATACTCGAGGAATGAAAAAAAATGATGACGTGGGAGCAGCCTGGGATGTTACATCTGACAATTGCTTTTGTGTCTTTAGTTAATAAGAAGTGTCCTAATGAAGATGTTTCTACTGTAGTTGCAAATACAGTAGAACCCCGGAGTTATGACCACCAGTGGGACAGATCTAAAGTGGGCCGATTACTGGGGTGGTCGTATTTATGCGATTCTTCGTGATGTGTGACAACTCAGATGGGACCATTGAAAAAAAGACCTTTTTCCCGAGATCGTCCCATTTGCGGGGTGGTCCTGTCCCGATCTTCTCCTGCATATGGTCATGGGTAAACCCGTCGTTTACATGAAAGCGAGGCTTGGAGCACGTAGTTTTGCTGCCCTTTTTCGTTTTCATTAAAAGTTCTGTTTTAACACGTTATGCAGCGAGTTGAAAGATACTGACGCATTTTCGAACATTTCTATAACATCATAAGACGACAATATTTCAGCATTAATGAACTTTTTCGAATGCTGCAAAATACAAAGAAACTATGTAGCAGCAACTTAAAACTCTAAACGGTAGTGTTTGGTGTTTCTAAAATGTTTGGCGTCCTGCTGTGATGAATAAAATCTGACTCTAGCCTAAACTATAAATAAGAAGTCAAACCTATGCTGAGAGACATTTGTTTGCTGGCTATTCAGCAAGCAGGCACCCATCTTAATAGACTGGCTACGTTCTTCAGAATATCCTATAGTTAATACAAAATAAAATCTCCTCCTGGGATTAAACCCAGCACTTAAAGTAAACATGTGGCGTAACGCGCAACGCACGCTGATACTTTTGAAGTGAGGATTTTTAGATAAAACTATCGTGCTTCTTTCGACTGGGTTGTGGAAGAAAGACAGAGTAAAAGAATTGTGATAATAGATCTTGCAATTGCTTTTTCTATTCCACCGACTTATTTAAATTTTGATTTAGTTAAATCCCCATAAATATTCATTCTACTCTTGCGGTCTCATATGAGTCTGTTTATTCCTTTTGAATAGCATGAGGGGAATTAGCCGAAGAGATGAGATGGCTTGGACTAAAAGCTTCAGGTTTGGACAAAGTGCCACCATCAGTTAATGGAGCTCATTATTAGCCATAATACTTGAAGTTTGCGTTATATTTGTCACAAACACTAGAATAAAGCGATAGCATGGATTGATCAGCTTCAGTAGACGTCAGAGCTGGTCCTCAAATCGTTTTGTTTATGACAAAGCTGTGACAAAGTTGTCGCAAGTGGTGACGGCTGGTGGGATGGGGGGGGGGGGGTACAGGATATAGTATTTTCATACTAGTTTTTCTTGCAAATTTTATTCTTAACCAGACCAGAACACAAAAAATTAAGATTCAAATAAGAAAATACTGAAATAGCTTTTACGCTGTACTTGAATGTATAAAATATAGATTTTGCTGTCACTTTAAAATGAGTTTGAAGTTGATGTTGGATTTTGGCATAAAAAGCCACACCCCTATTTTGTGATAAACATTTGTGGAGCTGGCAAGTAGGGGGTCTAGGACAATATCCCCCAGACAATACCTCTCGCCGGATGATACCCCCCCCGACAATACCCCCCAGACCATACCCCCCTAGGACCATACCCCCCCCCCCCCCGTGCCAATACCCCCCCCCCCCGCCATCATTTTTTTCTTCAAATTTTCATTTTACAGATTTTCGTTAACGAACAACAAGCTAATAAAGTTCTGTGATCTGTAGCTAGAAACTAAGTCATTTCGCTATGATCTAGTTGAAAGGGCTATAATTGCAGTTCCACAACTCATCTCATGTGATTCATTGATAAACGCATAAAAAAATGCTCTATGATCTAGTTAAAAGGTTTATGAATGCAATTTAATGCGTGCGTTCCATAATTGCAATTATCAATTTACTCCCCAATCATTGCAGTTAATTGTGCTGCATTCAGTTCTGAAAGACGTGGACTATGAACTTGCAGGTTTGACTGTGAATGAGACACAGACTCGATATATCGATGTAAAGATTAAACATAGTTTTTGACAGAAATAAAACATGTCGCTGTAAATAAAACATATCGCTGTACTTTTTCTTTTAATGTTGTTATACGTTGAAAATTGGAAAAAAATGATGGTTGGGGCGGGGGGGGGGGGGGGTAGGGTATTGGCAGGGGGGTATTGGCACGGGGAGGTGGGGTATGGTCCTATGGGGTATGGTCTGGTGGGTATTGTCGGGGGATATCATCCGGGATTACAGGGTCGACATTTTAAAAATGCAGAAAATATAACTAAGCAAGAATTTCAGTATTACTTAGCAGTGATTGAGTGTAGCTATACCAGGCAAGCCCTGTTAACTGGAAACACATCTTTTGGTTGTCATTAATGATTGAATAATCAGCAAACTAAGATTCATCGATGTGGAAGGAATCAAAATAGGAACTATATTTCTGTATCGTTTGGGGGAGATTTGGTGCAGTCTCATCATGCAATGATTTGCCCCCCTAGTTTTTAACCAACATTTTTACAGACTCGATAACCTAATTTCAGGCACTCATGTGAAAAAAATATCCGTTGCGCGTGATATAAAAAAGTGTTAGTTGATGTATTTAAAAAGGCTAAATATAGCACTCTTTTCATCAAAAAGGTCCCAGCGTCCAATCGTTAATCTGAAAAATATCTCCGGCAAAACAGGGATCACTACCGAGAGCAAAATTACGCAAAAATATAATAAAGTCAAAATGCAGAAAAGATGGACACAGTGTTTGAATACATAGTTAACACATGACAAGCCTTTGGCTTGCAAGGGGTTTTTTATTTGTGACAGTAATCGTGATTCCTTGTGCCATCTCCTCCCATGGCACTACGGGCCCTAGGGCAACGAAACTTGGGAATTAGGTAGAGCTTGATATGAACGTGTGCATGACACGTTCTATTTTCGCCTTTGATTTGGTTTTTTTTTGTTTAGAACGCCATGTGAAAAGAGTGTATTTTTTGCAAGTAAATGCAAAGCACAGCACAGAACACACAGTTGCTGAGTTTTTTGCGAGCTCTCACTGCGCAAATAGATAACACGGTGTATGCCTGATCAGTCAATAAAACCTTAAGTTAACAAAAACCAAACACTACTCGGCTTATAAGACATATTCAAGCTGTGTTGTTTGAAATATATTATTCAAGAAATAACCAATTGAAGGAAGTATTTTTGCGTTTTAATTTTTGTCAAGTGTTTAACATTTCGCTAGCGGAATGAGCTTCTAGTTTGTCAATTTTAATTCGTGACTGTGTTTGGAAGTTGTGTCAGGTCTGAGCTCCTGGAGCTCCATCGTTGTCCAATTCGTGTTGATTCTTCTCAAAATTATGTTTTATTCAACGGAATATGAGCAACTAATTATTAGCGTAGTTTAAGAAATGATTGTGATGACAAGGATTTACATATTCAAGCGTATATTATAAATCAGTTTCATGGAATAAATTTTGAGTACGAAACGTTGATCCTGCAAGAAAATAATCAAATAAAGAGCTCGAGTTAAAGTCTTATACAACTCGCGTGCAGACTAGTAAGAAAAAAAGGTGAACAGCAAAATGCCTAATTTATCTTAAAACTTAAAATCAATAAGCCTTTGGGATTTAGAATCAGTAGCGTAATTACTGAGTGAAACAGACAGAAAGCTCATTTGAGACAGGTTGCTATTATAGTGAGTTAAGGGGTGAAGCTTGGCTCCTTATCAAAACCTTACTTTTTTGCATTTTAAAAGCTAGAATCATACCGTTATGTGAGATTACAGCGGTGATTTTCAAGTGCAGCTCCTGATTTCGGCTCCCTGTCAGAAGTCATTGCCTGCTCTTTCTCAAAAATACATGTCATTGGGTGGCTTGAAATTTCTTAGAGGCTAGAATTAAAGATTATGGTGTCACCCTGTTGGCGGTTGAGTGTTGACCAATTACCAGCTTAATTCCGGTCTAGTGTTGACGAAGTGACCAACTATAGCGCCTTCCTAGTGTTGACGAAGTGGCCAAGTATAGCGCCTTCCTAGTGTTGACGAAGTGACCAAGTATAGCGCCTTCCTAGTGTTGACGAAGTGCTGTTTTAAAATTCACACTAGTGTTGCCCTGGTGCAAATTTAGCTTCAGCCCAATGTTGGGCTAATATATATGTCCAGGTATAATGCCTTGATTTATTTAATGATTTGTTCTATTGAAATAAATTTGATTCATTATTGCGTGGGTTCTTAATAAATGTACGGGATGCCTTTGCTTGGAATGTTAGCATTTAATACATTTTTACGGCTGTACATCACCAAACAACAACAGATATATTAAAGTGAATTTTAGATATTTATGTTTTATTATGCCGAGGTATTTTAGGCATTTTAAATCAATCTAAAAATATCTAAATATATTTAACTATACCTTGTATTCTGTAATTAATTATTGCATCTGAAATTCACTCAGGGATGTAATGAACAGTAATTATCACAGATATCAAAAGCATTCGGATATATCATTGAACAGTGTCTCGATATTTGTAATTCAAATATACGGAATACAATTATTATCATAGATTGATAGAAATTCCGAATAAATGTGAAAATGGCAAGCCGTGCACGCGTGCATTGTTAGAGGCCTAAAGTGATGACTGAGCCATGTGCATTCGTTTTAAAGTTTTCTAAAATAGTACAAAAGTGAACAGATATTTAACGCAGCTTTTTCTGAAATCGAGTGGCAATATCAGTTTCCATTCCACTTTTATTCAACCGGTAGAGCTGTTTCAGGTCAAGGGAGCGCTGCAAAGGACTTCCACATGCTAGCGGAGAACTAGTTTAAGGACTTCCACATGCTAGCGGAGAACTAGTTTAACTTTTTTGTCCGTTCTACGGAAGTGGGTTGATGTGGCGGATACAGCTTTCGGGCAAGGGGGGGGGGGGGTTCAACTTGGGAAACTCGGAGTTAAACAGTCAAACATATTTCTGCGAAAACACAGAGTTTAACAGTCCATGTTTTTTTCGGATTTAGGAGGGTCGTTGCAACCCCTGTACCCCCCCCCCCCTTGGATCTGCTGCTCCGCCACTTGGTTGATATACTCGGGCGTCATAATCGCTCAGAGGTGACGGTGAGCTGAGTTTCTTAGAACGTTGGTCAGGTAATACCAAGACCCCGGCCACCACTCCGATTCTGACCTAGCTAGTCGAATAGATTACATATAACAGAATTCAAAATTAACGTTTTTAGAGTATTCCGGTCATTCCGTAAGATGTTATCAGTTTTTTTCTGGTTTTGCGTTTGAAACAGGTGTGGGACAAGTACCTGAGTGCAGTGGGTGGTGGAGAGACTATCAACCAGGATAAATTCATTGAATGTATGGGCAAACTGGTGCATGACCCGAGCCTGAAGCCGACCCTGGAGGGACCACTGCCGCTGTTTTTCCACGCCGTAGATGCCAACGATGACCACCTCATTAGCGGTCCCGAGTTCCAACAGTTCTTTGAAGTGAGCTGTGAAGAAATATATATATATATATATATATATATATATATATATATATATATATATATATATATATATATATATATATATATATATATATATATATATATATATATATATATCTGTGTGTGTGTATTTGTAGGTACGCAAAGGGGCAAGGGGCGGGGATTCATTAATGCCGGACTAAAAGCTCCCGTTTTGCACTTTAATCGAGTTTTTCCAATCTTACAAAAATGGTAGCGATATTAGACTGTATATATACTGTAATATCAAACGCAAAAGTATTTTCTAATCAGAATATCTGTGGAAATAAAACTTTTCAAATTACAAAGACGGCCAGATGAAACATTTTATTGACAGATTTTGGGCCTTGACCCGGCGCTTGCTCCAGAAAGCTTCAAGGCAATCGATGAGAACAGCGACGGTGACATTTCCTTAGAAGAATTCGTGTAAGTAACTTGCATAGTAAACCAAACTGGAAACAGGTCACACGAGCAGGGTTCTTTGTGAATCCTCAACATAAATACCAAAATCGACTCGTTTGCTCGATTGATCTGTTTCTGGATTAAATTTTGAATTTTTTGGCGGCATATTTTCTTGCTCTAAGCTTCCTTTGGTTTTATTAGAAAATGTTGTTTTTTTTTAAATTTCTTTTTGTGTTTTTAAAAAACGAGGAAATATTCTCTATCAACTATGTTTTATTAAAATGAATAGTTTTGGTTTTGTTTTGTACATGTTAAAAATTTTATTAATTTTGTATGTCAAATGTTATTTAAGATCAAACTATGCATCAACGTATTGCATTATTTTCGACAGTAAAAAATCCAAAACATATTTGAAACGTTTGACGACCTAGCAACGTTTCATTCTCAAAGTAGCTCACGTAATTCCAGTTTTCACTATGAAGTCTGCGCTGTAATTTTTACTGTTGACAGCACTGATCATCACAGCGTGCACATTTCACTGCTCAAATGCAATTCAGACCGTGCTCAAATGCAATCTAGTCAGTGCTTAAATGCAATCTTAGTACTGCAGTTCATGAACTGTTTTCCAAAAAAAACCTCTGTCGGGGATAAGACACGAATGGGAGGCGTTCTGTGCTTCTGCTGCAACAACCTGTGTTGTAACGAATGGGGAGCACAGAAAGGCCGCCAAGAGTATTTTTATTTAACTTCAAGAACTCGATCTGGATCATTACTTTTTAAGCTTGTTAAATTGTTTCAATTGAATTTTATTTTTATTTAAATTAAACAAGAAAAAATGGAGCTAAGCTGGGCTAAGTGGTTTAGTGTCATATGATTTTCCTTTTGCAGAAATGCAGGATCCGAGTTTTTCTTGGAGGAAAATGATGAGAGCAAACCATCCAAGCTTTTCTGGGGTCCCATGTTATAAGTAACAGACAGAGACTGCGCATAAGGTATATGACTGCGCATATACCTTACCTATCCATGTCATCAGTATCTGCGTTGTACATGCGCAGCCATTCACATACCTGAAACAATGAACATTTCTGTCAAGACTTAAATATGAGGTGGAGTTTTTTTTCGAAGCTCAAAGTACTTTAGGAGACTCTTGTCTGGACATATCGTTGGATGAAGAGTGCCTTTTAGCGTAAAAGTATTCATGAAAAACGATAATACGGGTGCAAAACAGACTCAAAATCGTTGTACAAAAGCATGTCAATATTCATTTCAAAGTTAGGGATTTGTAACGTGTAAATAGTGCGCAGGTAGCTTATGTTTGTGTTTAACGTTTAATGACAAGTAGAAGCCCTTTAAGTTACCTTATCTTGCCATGTTGTTGTTTATGTTCGAGCGATCGGCCGCGTCATCGTGACAGTGCTGTACAAAATTGGAATGCACTGCGCATGCGCTGGATTTGCAGAAACACGCCATAGGTGTAGAATGTTAGATAATGATTAAAAAACCGGGCGATAATCCGAATGGTGAACAGGTAAATAAAAGGGTGAAAAGAGTAAGTACGGTTCTTCTGTGTCGTAATTAATGAAAAAATTACCTGAATGCTCAGAGATATAAAAGGGGTTCGTAAGCAATATTGTGCTGAATAACATACTTTGCAAACTAATAAAGTTCGTGAATCTTTGCTCAATGCCATGGTGTATCTCACTGTTTACAGTTTGTTTTTTCTTCTGCTTAAGTTGTCCTCAGGGCACTTTTTCGCTGATATATTAGCCTTGAGTGGATTTGAAAAGGCGCCGTTAGAAATTTCAAGTTTCAACTATTTATTGGTACTGAGGAAACAATCAACAAACATGAAGAGTATACACGTCATGCCCCTAAGATGCTGGGGCTATTCTCAGATAGGATATGGGAAAACAAGTGCGGGCATGCCTAAAATTTAATCAACAACTGGTCGAATTAAAGCTGCTATCCTATCAATTTTTTCTTTAAGGCGTATGCCTAACCGGCTTTGTTATACGAATGACGTGACTTCGAGATAATCAATCGATTATTTACCACACACACACACACACACACACACACACACACACACACACACACACACACATATATATATATATATATATATATATATATATATATATATATATATATATATATATATATATATATATATATATATATAACATAATATTTTTTAGTTATTAAACTTGAGCTGCCTATAATGCAACCATTTGCATAAAACAGACTCTATGAAACACAAAAAATGCAACTGACCTCAGTGATTCCAAAATAGATGAATAATTGTTTTCAACCCTCCACTGTTAAATAGGAATTTCAAACATGTTTTTCCGCTTGTAAATCTAAAATATTTCCTATCATAATGGATTTTTGCTATGGATTTTTTCCATATTCCTATGAAAGTGAAAATGAGGCATAAAACACTATTGAAAATAAAAATAATATGTTTAAATTAAGCCGCAAGTAGAAAACGTACGCATTGGACGTATATGAACTCCATACACGTACTGCACACGTGCTGGGATCTTATCTATTACACGTGGCAAAATAACTCCTATATCTATACACAGGCTAAGCAATAAGTTATGAGCTGGATACAAAATAATAGATTATGCCAGCACATGGTGATAGTTTTGTTGTAGATAATTGATAACAGTCATCTATAATGCGCCGAAAATTGACCATTTATGTGTGTTTTACGTCTCTGCTTGCTGTTCTCATGAGGCCAGGTATCTTATAATCAGGCCATAGAGTCACAAGCGTGGAGAACTAGACCTATTTCTCTACTCATAGATATGCATAAACTACGTCTACGTCACTAGTTCCGAGGTGTATACCATCTTAAAAGAAAATGGGAACATTATTTTATGCCACAGGAAAATAACTGACTTGCCCCATCAATTGATCTCCTGCGCCAACAAGACACGGACTATTTTTCTGATACTATTTCAGCCTGAAAATGCTTAAATATGGCAGTGCTATTGTACCAGTTCGTTGCCCATTTGTTCAACATTTAAACCTGTTAAAAAGGAAAACAGAAAACAAATGTATTTCAATCAATGCTCAAATTTAATTAAAGGAAATCACAAGAAATATTCCCCGGTAAATGAGACCACCTCACACACAGGAACACTTTTCAAAACTTCCTTTCATAGATGCCGGAAATTGGGTCCCACCTGTAATCAGACCACTTAAGTTTCACTCTACTGGTGGTTCTTTTTCCGAGGTTTCCGTTATTAAATAAGGCGTGCAATAAAGAGCAGATCAGACCTTCTCAGAATTCTGATTGCATCAGAAAATGCGACTACATTTCATCCGCAGGTGATTCAATTTCTATAATCTGGTGTAAAACAATTTCTTTCCTTGACACCCAATTTTTCTTGTGTAGAAAGCGAAACAGCAAATTATAAACTTCATGTTTTATTCAATGTTTTCTTCTGTATATATTAAAAACACAAATATAAAATTGATCTTCTGCGATTGATAAAGGAGCGATTGGTTAAATCGACTTGTTTTCTCCAGGACAATAGGCATTGAATGTAAAAAATCTTAAATCGGATAAAACAGCTCTGAAAATGTGCATCTTGTAGAAGAAAATGCCGCTCCGGGAAGCTTGGCTATCACTTATAACTAAAAATGTAAGGCTGATGTCCAACTACCAGGCAATGCAGACCAGTATGTGCTGGTGAGATACAATGGAGCCATCGAATGAAATACACTTACTTTCTATTTTAGGCAGGCAGAGTATCCATGGCAACTGTTGCTAAAGTAACCTTGCAGCACAGTAGCAAAAAAAAAAAAAAAACACGAGCTAAATTAAATTTGACAATGTACGCAAGTGCCCAAAATGTTTGAACGATTTATTTCCGCCTGCAGATTTTGTTAACGAGGGTCAGGATGACCTATGCAGCATATAAAACAAATGAAATGTGGAAAACCTGTTTTTTTTTGTAAGAAAAAAAAGCTCCCTTCAGTATATCTATGACATATGCAGAGAGAGAAAAAATAGTACTACAATATGAATATTTCCAAACATAAGGAAGATATTAAAATTATTTGTCAGGGGTTTAAAACTTCATTTAATAATTCTTGTTCAGTTTTTGATGAGTTGTTGTTGTTCACTGGGATATTAGTTCTTTCCTCTAGTTTAAGCATTTGCTCTCGACACGGGAATAAAATTAGCCTCGGGTGGGAGTTGCTGTTCTTACCTCTTGCGTTACATCAATCACAACATGGGTGTGTTATAATTAGGCAACCACCAGTAATAACTGTGTTGGTTACAAGGCCAGCTGGCGGAAATGTGTTCCGCTGAGCACAGATGGCAGGACGGGCCATCCACAGGTGCATGCAACGCCACAGGTGGATCTGGATAGTGCGATGATATGTTTTCTTACATGCCTGACCTAATGGCGGTTATTGTGTATAAAATTAACAGCACAGCAATAACACCCAGGTGCTGGTATTTTTTTTACCAGCGGCCCCAGTGTTACTACATAACTAGCATCAAATCCGTGGGGAAGTCGTTTTACACATCGTCATAAAATGAGGAGAGAGAGAGAGAGAGAGAGAGAGAGAGAGAGAGAGAGAGAGAGAGAGAGAGAGAGAGAGAGAGAGAGAGAGAGAGAGAGAGAGAGAGAGAAAAGAAAAAGAAAGACGTGCTCTTTACAACTGGGTTAAAGTTATACACAACACCATTTCCTTAAAATAAATAAATAAATAAATAAATAAGTATAAAAAAGATTGCCATTGAGTCACAGTGCTTGGTAAAATGGTACAGATTATTTTTATACTAAATGTTAACCAGAAACACACCTCCTTCATAAAAGCCTTAATTATACTTTCTCATTGCATGTTTAAGATTCATATTTTACTCTAAGCCAGTGGATGCACATTGTACATACACATTTTGTGCAAAAGACGACATAGATTATCCCAATTACCTGGTATCCACCTATCTTGTTTTAATACTCTTTCAAATATTGTACAGACTGACAAGCTTTGAGGTATTTTATTTATTTCATTTTTTAGGGATGGGAGATAATGGTTTTCAGCATAATTATGTTTCAAATCAGACATGATCTGGATGGAAGCCACCACTTAACAGCGCAGTGTTCAAGATAATACTTGTAAGATTGTGATGAAATGCCGGAGAAAATCCAAGTCAACTTTAGCAGCTATCTCTGCCACTTCTTTAGGGCTATATTTTAGAATCATCGTCATTTGCAATTCCAGGCGATTTATCAAGCAAGTCCCTCCCTCCCACCAAACTGTTTAGCGTCATGAAAAACTGTGCCAGCACGAGCATTGACAGAGATGAACCCTTTCAACACACCATCTTCACAGAGTGGTCATTTTGCATCGTTAACACAAAACTTTATGTTTTTACCATGTAACGATAAAAATTGAACCTGGGCACTGTAAAAGTTAAGTTCGTGCAAAAAAAAAAAAAAAGAAAGAAAGAAAGAACTTCGGTCCAACGCAGACTTTTGCAATGCCGAACTGACACCGCGTTGCCCCTTTTTCGTTTATTTGATGTGAAATAAAGAGATGTAATACAATTATGTATATTGCAAAAGTGATCTTGGAATTTTATAAATTTTATAAATACAGTCATAGAAATTCGCCAGGAATCACAGTCAAGCTGAAGTCACCGGGTAACCATATAGTTTGTGTTGACCATATCATTAGCCTTACATGATGAAGTCACCAGTTGATCATATCGTAGCTTTATTTTTAAATGCATCAATGCAACAAACCTACATAAGATAGCAAGAATAAAAGACATGGGTCTACCAAATCATCTTTATTCGTTAGAGTAAGTTAATACATATTTAACATGCTTGAAGTCATGTCTTTACACGGGTAGGAAAGGTGAGGGAAGTGGGGAGAGTGGAGTGTGAAGGGACATAGATCATTGGGCCACCCAAAGGTTGGTGTCATTTGCAGACTAGTTTTATGACTTGTTCAATCTTTGAGCTTTTGTGATTGACACATTAATGAATAACTTCAGCAGCAGGGAATAAATAATTCGAGATCATACAAAGAAAACACATACCGAGTCTTTTATTCGACACGTTATATCAGAACATGCATAATCTACCGTTCTTTCTGTCTATCAATCATAATGCCATAGTGATCTGGGCGGTTTGAAAAGGAAAAAAAAACACTGATAGCGCAAACCATGAGTAATACACATTAAATATCTACTGTCTTTGTTTTCTTCTTTTTGTGTGCGCTGGTATTTTTTTGGTGAGACGGATCCATGCTGCTAACAGAATGAGAACTCTTTAGATAATACCAATACCTTTCAGCAGAGCGTTGTCAATTGTGTGTTATAGCGCTATTTGTTCAGTCAGAAAACATTCATAAATTTATATTTTTTGCGTCCTTTCCAAAAACTTTTCAACACTTTAAGCGGATTATGGTGTGGATTAAACTATTAATGATACACGACAGCTAGTAAACTGATAACACGATACGGCATATTGATATAAAACTACACATACATTGCCAGAGGTTCAGTCATTCATTTAAAGAAGTGATTTGCATTTTGAGACAACAGATAATACAAGTCAAAGACACTGCTCCCAGCTGTTGTGTGCTTTTCTATAGGCAGCTGGAACTTCAGATTAGGACCATCATTAGAGGGGAGACTGTCTCAATTTTTTAAATCGTTTTGTTGGCCTTACAACAACAGTCAATTATCCCGACTATATTCCTCTAGCTAGATATTAAAAAAAAACTAAACTCCAATCTTATTCACACACATACACACATGCATACACACATACACACACATGCACAGACACAATATATAAATGTGTTCGGTGTTGTGTAACTCAGAACATAGCACTGAGTGAATTGTTTTGTTATTACTTTAGATAAATACCTTTGAACATATTTACAGGGGTAGTAGATATTACCGGGCGGGAACAGCTGGGCTTAAACTGAACTTCGATATCATTAAAAAACTACGAAGACAAGGATAATTGTTCACACTGGATAATTAAATATGAAATATGACGAGCAATGTTTTCACATAAAGTTGATTGCAGAAACTGTGGAAAATAATTCTTTGAAAACATAAGTAAGCATTCAGATCTTTGACGATGAAGCTTGGTGACACAGGCAATCAGTGTATTTCCCAGGAGTTTGTGTTTTTAAGTCATGTCGAATTGCTTAGAAGAACTTGATAATCCCTGGTGAGACGTGCTTATTCTGTCTTCGGTATAATTGTGCACTTTTAAAAAAATAATTTATAGTTAGATAAGAGAGTGCATTTCGATAAGAGGAAACATTAAATAGCATTGGGTGTGACAAATTATACATCTGTTACAAGCGCTTAAGATCAAAGCAAGTTAGGATGTAATTTTACTAATCATATTTTATATTTTATTGCGGGAAAATGTATGAATACTTAATTGCGTAACTCAGCAACTTTGAAGACATTTCACTCGGATAATTGAGAGAAAAGGTTTAGTATTCACACAGAGTCTAACGATCGAAATTTCATTAAGAATACTGATGTAATGATTAAAAAAAGACTAATTGTGGAGTGGATTTGCGGAAAAGTAAATCGTTTCATATAGCAGTTAATCGTAGCTATTCTTTTAGTTTAAAATGAACAATAAAAGGAACTGAAGACATATCATATCTAATCGAATGCATCTATGGAATATTTAGGGTTAAAATTAACGATGGAATCGAATTTGCGTTTTTTACAGAGGTTAAAACTCCTGACCCTCACACTTCCAATAAAGCAAGGTTAGGAGAGTAAGAGATAGAAACTGCAGGAGAAGAGAGAAAGAGAGAGAGAGAGAGAGAGAGAGAGAGAGAGAGAGAGAGAGAGAGAGAGCGAGGGATAGAAAGAGAGAGAGAGAGAGAGAGGTACAGAGACAGAGATAATCCGACTTTTCAAAATGCCCTCATTCAGTGGTAGCGTGTACGATCGCGTCAAAGTGTGCTTACGAAACCAGACAGGACACAGGGCCGATATGGCGTGCAGTCAAATCGTCTCCTGGCTTCGTCGCCGATCAGAGTTATTTGCCAGCCTTAAATTCGGTAAGTTACCTTTTGATTAAAAAATGACTTTCTAGTGTCATTAAATGGTTCATTTTATTGGCAGGTTTGTATTCAATTTAATTCAATTTGTGTTTATTATTATTATGATTATGATTATTATGATTATTATGATTATTATTATTATTATTAACATTTACGAACTTAAATTGGCCAGCCCTAAGTGGCACAGGGTGCTTTACTTAAAATGTCACCTTTGGCAATTTGAAATTCTGTCAAGGTGCAACTTTGTTTTATTTTGGCGACAATCTCTGCAATACATTTAGTGACAATGTGTCGTTCGAGCACATGGGTTTACATATGGCAAATGGAGGGAAATAACCATATGTTTCATTTTTTGATAAGGCGTGGTCAGAGTAGTCAGATGGTTAACCCCTTGGTAACACACCATCGCAGTCCTCGAAGGGAGACCTTTACATTGCAATAGGCTTTCACTAAATTAATTGATAGACAGTAAAACTTGCCTGCGGAAAAACCTGTATAATATAAACAACTTTCTAATTCGGACGAAATATTTCAATCCCGTTGAATTTTCCATTAGTTTCTATGCAATAAGAACCTAGATAATTCGGACACCTCCCTATTCCGGACACCAGACACAATTTTTTCCTACCCAGTTGTAGGTTGTACTGTATGAATAACCCTCGTTATTTGGATAAGCAATGGCGCTATCTTTCATTGTTATTTGTGTTTCTCCACGATAATGTCAAAAGAATGCTACAACAAGCAGGACTGCTTCTGTTAGCGAATATTTCTTCCCAGTTGGACAACGTCCGACTATGGCCAGGTTGGACTACGAATTGCTGATCTTAGTTGCACTACGATCCGGTATTCCAAGTTTGACTACGGTTTGACATTCCCAGTTGAACTACGTTTTTTGCTTCCAGTTGGACTACGACCTAAATTTTACTTTTACACTGAAACCACTTCACTTTCAATACACGTATTCGTTTTAATTCTAAAAAACCGTTCCATACATGATTCACTATGTTTCTTATTGTAGCACAGTAGCACAGTAATAAAGCAAAGATATTCGTCTCTGTCAATGAATGCAATAAAATATTCGAGACAGGCGAGAAAAGTGGCGCAAGCTCGACGGATGTATTTGCAAGCTGAAGACGGAATACAATAATGGTGCTCGACGTTTGAAAGCTTATTGAGGTGCTATTGTTAATGTGGTCAAACAGTTCGATTGAACAATTTCCGAATTAAATCTAATTCAAACGAACACATAAGAAAAAGGAACACATAGAATGTACCAATTATTCACGATGCGGTTTAGGATTTTAGCCTAGAAATCGTTTGTTGCCTTAGCTCGAAAAGTTTATTGCATTCACGGACAGAGATAAATTTTTCCTGGAAATGGGGAAGGGGAGGAACGTCGTATCATATATGTTAACAAATTGAAATTTGCAAGTGCATTAACATGCGCGATCAAAACAAACGAAGAGAAAGGGAGTAATTTTGAGACCAGAAACGGTCCGCTTGGAATACCGATTTCGCTAAAAACTCCGCGTTTCCCACGAAAAGGTTTTTTTAAAATTAGTTTTCCCCGTTTAGAGGTCGTTTTAATAGGGTTTTTTTAGATGAATACATTTTTTGATGATGTTGAGTTCGAGGCCCTTATTGGGCGCTAAGGTGATTTAAGGCCATGAGTTTCAATTTTAGGCACTTATTTTCCAATTTCAAACCAGCCACATGACATTTGACACCCTTTTAAACTTGGCTTCATATAGGAAAAAAGCGAGCCTCAAACTAAAACGCCAGGCTTAAAATCACCTTAACTCCCAGAAAAAACTAGAAAAACGATGCGATTGAAGATAGAACAATAAACAATCGGAACACTGTTGCATAGATACTTCCTGGCATATTACGACATTGAAGGGATTTCTGCAGAATAGCCCTCTGTATTTTTCTTCGTTACCTGCGTCTACATTGAGTTAAACAACAGCTCTATAAAATATAAATTTCCAAAACTCATTGGCCCTGTTTATTGATTGGGCAAATGAAAAAGAATGTTTAAAACAGAATTTTTGGAAACATCCGGCCCAAATCTAACACTTTTGAACTGTGGCCGAAATGTCTCTAGCCAAAATGCTACTGGTCCAAATGTCGCTGGCCCAAATGTCTCTTGCCCAGATGTCACAGATTCGTCCCAATGCTGTCCAGATTAACCAGGTTTTACTGTATTTTTCACAAACAATATTTATCGACTTTTGCGAGCTAGGGCAACATTGAAACTAATTGATTTGGAATCGACCAATGAAATTAGAGATAACTAAAATCAGTTAAAATTCTATATGTGATACTGACTTCACCAGAATCTATGTTATAAATATTGCAGGGCAAAATATCTCATCAGGTTTCCTTTTCACATTAGACTTAGTAACAAACCTTAACATTGTCCAGAAATATCAAACACAATTTTCTTTCTCAAACCAGCAATGGGTCTAACGTTCAATTTGTTCCTTTACCCTTTACTTCTAGTGATTGTCATATTTCAAACAGCAGACAGCGAATCTGTGGTCAGAATATGGGTGAGATGTAAAAAAGAAAGCTGCTATTCACACCACAAGATTTGAACTGAATATCGTTTATTTTCGAGTTATTTATGAAGTTGGACGGCGCCCTCAACGTTTAAAATAGTCACTCGAACAGGCGAACAGCCTTGTCCATGTCCGTTCAAAAATCTACTAAATTGTTTCCATAAATCGAATTAAGGACCTCCAGCAAATTGAACGTAAGAACCACTTTTGCTAATCACAGTTGTCATTTTGAACCCCCAAAATAAGACCGGTGTAATGATTTTAAGTGACCCCCTATCAGGCTACCCACCTGATAATTTGAATTCGATTTCTTATTACCGGGGGGAGGTTAATTCAAATTCGATTTCTTGTTACTTCCGGGGTAATCTGAAATTGAATTTGTATTACTCCATTGTGTTATATTACCCCACTGTCAAAAGCTGTTAACGTACAAAAAATCTTTTATATTTCTACATTTTTCCACACATAAATAAGCTAAAATGAAATTTTTATTTCATCAACTCTTCATCGCGAGCCAAACCGGACGACCTCTTCAACACTGGTTTTGCACAATTATATGCAAGTATTGGACTGATATTCTACAAAAAAGTTGGTACTGTCGCTCACTCAAAATCAAAAGGCTTTACTACTATTATCTATCAATGTCTTTCAGTGTCTGGTAATGTCACACATTTTTCTGAGTAGGTTAATACCCAGCTCTAAGCTGCTAATCCCAAAGTGGCAGAGCGATGTACTGAGTAGGTTTCCTGCATGTCTATAAATAGGAGGTTGATTTTGGTTGTTACATGCAACTCTAATAACTAAACGAAACAGAAGGAAAATGCTAAAAATTGTAAAATAAAGTCAAAAGGTGGAAATAAACATGGAAATGGCTAAATAATAGTAGCAAAATGGCTGAGCAAAGCAAAATTGATATTTTTTTCGATTACGTAGTGAATAATAAATATCCAAATCAACTGTCCAAAAATTAAAAGGCAAACATTCGTAGATTGTTTAAACACTCAGTTTGGTTTTCGTTGAAGAGTTGATGAAATGAATATTTCATTTAAGTTTATTTTTGTGTGAATAAATATAAAAAATATGAAAGATATTTGTTTTTCTGCGTGTTAACAGCTTTTGACATGGGGCAAACCTAAAATCAGGGGGTAATACAAATTCAAATTTAAGTTACCGGTGTAGGTAGCTTGAATTCGATTTTAAATTGCCGCGATGGAGGAAGATGCCATAGAAATACGGGGCTAATATGAAATATTTACATCAATAAGGGCATAATCAAAACAACAGTTAGTGATTTCCAAGTACAGGGATTATAATCTGCTGTTACTGAGGCTAGATGCTTGCTATTGAGTGTGGATTAAAAGTGTCATGTACAGCAAAGGCCTGCTTGAAATATCACAGGGAACCGAATGGCAGTGTGAAGTTGTAAAATAGAAGAAATGCATCTCCAGTTTTAATTAGAACTTCACAACCACATTAATTGTCCTTTAAGCCCGTGGAATCAACTAGATAATTTCCTCCTTTCCCTCACAAAAACTCCCTTTACTCGTATGCAAGGAGCACATATCTCACCATTAACATTCAAACTGAAATCATGAAAAGCGCAAAAAAGATAATATCTGTCACCACAGGAAAATGCACAAATAATTAAATGAAGTAGGAAGTCAGACACATTTAGGAAAAATTGTTAGTAAAATTTTTCAATTTTTCAATGAGAATTTTGGCAGAATATGCTAAAATAGTAATCTTATTCATATGCGTTTTCTCTGTTTGTTATAAAACTGTTGAAGAAAGAGAAAAATGAAAAATATATCTTATTTAACGAATATCATACGGGCACATTAATACAGATAATTATGTACTCATATATCATCAAAATTATTTGAACACGGAAATCCAATGCATGAGTGCATTATACTCTTAGGTGTGCCTCACAGCAGTGCATTTCACTGGGTAGTCGTACAAAATAGTAAAAAGTGCGCTTTGAAGTATAATAATCTTGGATTTAAAATAACTTATTTTAATGTGCGCTTGTAATGTTTAAAGCTCACTGTAGACACAACACAAAGGTCAACTTAAGAATCTGAACGTAGCAGGTCATGGTTCCACGGAAAATCCTGAAGAGCTGAAACTAATCTTTTAAAATCAACTAATGAAGCCTCATCCACAAGCGTGACAGCATGTACAACGCATCTGTCTTCGCCAAACGGAAGCCCAAGACTGGTTTGATGAGAACGACACGGAAGTCTCCAAAGACCCAAGTAAAAAAGCATATACTGCTCATAATAAATAAGTACTGGGTGACAATGCACAGGGCTACAGTTAACTGGCACTACATGATGGTCTGAAAAATCTATTTTTAGATCTCGGGCTGGTGGCACAAACAAATTTTAACGCAGACTGCACAACGCTACTTCCTGAATTTCACTGTTATCTATAGCTGGTAAAATACTTGCACGCGTCATACAGAATCGGCTACTCAAAGACAGTACATAATGTATATCAACGATCTCTATGCGATTTTGCAGTAGCCACAACACTACTGGTATGATCTTTGCTATGAGGCAACTGCAGGAAAAAATCGGAAACATAACATGGGACTGTACACGCGATTTGTAGACCTCACAAAGGTCATCGACACTGGCAGCAGAGAAAGGCTATGGAAGCTCCTACTCAAAGCAGGCTGTCTAGATATAATCATCATGATGATACGCGTGCTCCATGATGACATAATACGAAGAGTGTTTTCTCAGCCAGACTCAAAATAAACACTGAAACGAAATAAGGCTGTGCCTTCGCTCCCACCACTTTTGGAATACTGTTCTCATTGGTGTGCAGATTTGCATTCAGCTACCTTGACACAGGCATGTACAAGCAAGTGCATTCTGATGGCCTAATACGTTCTTCAGTCTATTTAGATTTGTTGCACACACTAAGGCAGACGAAACTTTGATCCGTTATCTGATCTTTGACAATGACTGTGCCTTGTCTGCTCACAGTCTTAAAGAAATACTTATCATTACAGGCTTGCTGTCTCGTCATTTAGAAACACCGACATGTAAAGAGTATTTGCTACTTTGAAAGCATCATTTCATCCGATGGAAGCACAGATGAAACGATAACCTCACAGCGAAGGTCAATTCAGCGTATGGTAGGTTATCGCAAAGGCTTAGGCACAATAGCGGCTCCAATTGAAGACGAAGATAAGCGTTTACAATGCCTTCGATATATGTACACTATGGTACGTGGACGCTGTATAAAAGGGGCATACGCCAACTAGACTTCTACCACTTGAGATGTCTCCGCTGAATATGTGGTATCAAGTGGCAAGATAAACTACTAAACAGCGAAGCCTTACGACGAAGTGGCAGCAAAGGTATAGAAACCAAACTCACGCATAGTAAGGTACCCTTGTCGGGATATGTTAGGCGCATGGCTGACTCAAGTATTCCAAAAGCTATTTGCTATGGCTGAGAGGTGGTCCCTATGTGCGATACAAAGATGAGGAGAAATCCAATCTAAAGTCGTGCCATATAAACACAAAGTATTGGGAAAGAGAGACCCGGTGAAGGGTTTTGTGGAGACACAAGTGCAATCAACAGTGAAGTTTCGCGAAGAGAAGAACAGATGATTTGGCAGAGAAGCGTAGTCTAAGGAAGATCCGAACTGACCCAACAACAGACGGTTATAAGGCGAGCGGGAAGATGTGTTACATCGTTCCTTCCACAAGACCGATATTGCCTGATGCTCACTCATCGGAACCGAGGAGAGACACCACGCAGAGTATATACATGACTGCGTTATACTCTTAGGAGTGCCTTGTACGAGTGCATTATACACAGCACCTGTACAAAATAGTAAACGGCATATTCCCGTAAGTTTGTCGTTTACTTGTGTTGTTTTAGGTCGTTTTAGAAGTTTCTTTTGAGTCATTTTATAAACATTCTACGCATATAAACTGTATTTTAGAGTTTTTAAATTAAAAATAGCGGACACACTGCTCTCACTGTCTTCATTTTGTCAGACTAAACGTCCCAGGTTCCCTCTGCGATAAATCTACGCCTGCTTCGATATCACATAGTACTCGGTGAAACTTTTAAGTCGCATTAAATTTTCTGACAAGGGAAGTCCTATGTTGTATTTAAATTGGCTATCGATGTCAGTCTTTAAGTTCGATTGAAAATATTTGAAATGGAATTGCCGATGCTATATCTACGACACAAAAACTAAACCATTTAGACTATATCGGAGTTCCAAATAATGACTCTGTATTTCAATGATAAACGGTTTGCTCCACGCAATACAAATGTCAGCAGAATCCATTATCGACCTTCACATTAATTAAAAAATGGTTCGTCTTTCACATTCTTGAATCATTAGCGCAGCCCCAGTCGGTATTCATTATCAGATAAACTATTAATTCAAAAGACAAATCAGACGTTATATATTTTGAGCGACTGATAATTACATAGAATCAAACTGTGTTTTATTGTTGTCGTTGTTATTGAAAAGCTATTTCTGCACCAAATTTGGCCTCTTTGAACTGACTGCTAAAAGAGGCTATGTCGGAATCAAGTGATCTGTAAGTGATTTGGCATACATTATTGGCAAATTTAGTGTCTGCAAAACTGCTTTGGCAAAGCCGGCGATTTTGTCTTCATGCAATCAGATTTTGGGTAGTCCCTTGCATAACACACGTCGTCGCGTTTTCACATGCTGTAACTATCCTTACCGGGCACTTGGAAGTTTCAAATTTTCTTACTTCTTATCGTCGAAAATTCGAGCTCAGTTAACAAAGACGTTTTCTGGAGAGTCCACCCCCCCCCCCCCCAAACAAAAAAAAAAAGCCCCGGAGAACCCCTCCGCATTTCGGGAAGTGCGGATAAACGTACTCCCTACCAATTTTCCCTGTCCGGAGAAAATGCCCCTGTAATATTTTTTATAGACGTGCAGAATGAAACAGCAAACCATATTTTATCATCTTTATATTCGCTAATAGAAATGAAGTTTATAGGGCAAAGGCGACGGGATATCTGGGCAACGGCCAAGAAAGGTTCGGTGATAAATGTGATATCGGCATCTATAACTCCTGGACCAGGAACGGCTTTAAGTATCGTTGAAGTTTTGGGGAGTGCCCTTCTCAATTTTGTTCACATGCTTATTGTGGAAATTCAAGACAATTTTTCAACCGCGGCATTTTTTTAACATTTCAAGAGTGTGTGTAAATGAAATTAGATAAATTTTACTTTTCAAACTTTGTTACATACACCAATACAAGACAACAAAAACATGCGGAATTTTTGAGATCTAGGTTTTTTTCGTTAAATTAAGATAACTTCTTTATAGAACAGATTCTACTTCTTCTTGTACTCTGCTACTTGAGTTGTGTGCAAACAGGGCACATGCAAGCCAATTAGGGGATTAGGCAATTCCCAAAGCAAACAATGCTGCGTGGTATAAAATTAAATGGAGTACATATTGAAGGGAAGCAAAAAGACGTTTGATAGCACATTCTGCGCATGAATCGCCTTTTGATTACGGAGATCTGTTAGAGGTAAATGCAGCTGGTCATTCTAAATTTGAATTGCGCTTGTAACTCCCGCTTTGGATTTCATCTTTGGATTTCAACTCTGTCTTTGGATCAGAACCATAATTGCAATAGGCATATAACAGCAACAATTACATCGACGTCTCTGGTTTTATCCTTGAAGTTATTACAATTAATCGTTTTATATATTAAATGCATCAATATAGGTTTAACATCTCAGCTTTGAGCTCAACTTCGGTTCTCAATTGATTCTGTATATAAACCGCCAAATTTTTACTTGCACCATAATATGTAAAATAAAGGAAAAAATACTATTTCCGAGGGATATCATTTCCGAGAGAGTTGAAACAACCAGCGATATTCTTGCAAACCTCGAGGATAGTTTCAGTCTGAACCTGGAGAATCCGATGGATCAAACCAAATACGCGAACACTGTGGAACACTGATCATGATCTGCGCACAGCAAACGAATTCGATGAAGGTTAGGAAGATAGTCTCTCAGCCGAGATCAACAGCAATTAAGTGATATCGAGGATATTGACGAATAAGATATTGAAGATCAAAATAATCTAGACTGAATGAAGCGCTTATCTATGCTTAAAAACTGGAAACATTGTGATTGGTGAAATATTTGTGTTTTTACCGGACATTGTGAACATTGAAATGGAGGTACAAAGTGCAGTTGTGAAATCAAAGTGTTCTGCAAGACAGTCAACTATTGATAACGTTGATTTAAAGAAATAAAATTTCACAGTTAAAAGCGTGACTCCGGCTTTACATACTTATTTAGAGTGTGTACTTTATTTGTGGAAGAATTAAATTGCATTATAAATAAACGATTTTTAATTTAAATGGTCATTCTGATACAAAGATGTTAATATAAATAAAGTGGTATTATGCAAATAAGTGAGTACGTAATCAATGTTTGTTGTTATTGCTTGTTCAGCAACATTCAAGAGTTTATTATGCTCCAATAATGTCCCAATATAGGACACCTTGCTTGGAACCCCACAAATACGACCCATTTGGGCCGGTCTTGCAGGTGTTCGTATTTCCGGGGTTCTGGTGTATTTTAAACTCTGATATAAAATGCAATACTGGAGCGTATTTACATGTGCAAATTCAGAAATTATTGGTGTGATGTTTTGAATTTTATTATAAAAATGATTTATTGACAACCAATTATTTTGATATTCGCAT
The DNA here is from genome assembly GCA_949752745.1 of Protula sp. h YS-2021. Classification (NCBI taxonomy): domain Eukaryota; kingdom Metazoa; phylum Annelida; class Polychaeta; order Sabellida; family Serpulidae; genus Protula; species Protula sp. h YS-2021. The sequence continues at coordinate 28,081,984 of OX457029.1, forward strand.
TGATGGTTTTGTTACTTTAATCAGTAATTCAATTATTGATATCAATACTTTAATCTACGATAACATAACTTCAATTCTTTGATATTTCAATAAAAAATCTGATCTATTAAAAACTGAATTTCATTCCTGATTGATGAAAGACTCATCTTGATAAAAACGTTGTTTTACATCAACAGGTAAATATGAATGCCATTATGAGGTTTCCAATACATACCAAGTTAGATCAGTAGAAATCGCTTATTCTTGATTGCAATTCTGATACTAACACCAGTAACCATAAAGCGATTAAGCAAGTAAATAAATAAAGAAAACTAAAACTGGAATCTCACAAAAACTTTGACCCAGTATCAGTCACTTACTGTTACTTCGCGAGTCTGACATCTTGTTGACTCGTAACATTAAGTAGCATTGTAGAGTTTTACTTGCTTTTATTATTATTTACGTAGTCTAAATAATACAGCATAAATTTCTGGACACTTTTCACTTTTCAAGACCATCCACTTGAGTGAAGTGGCATTTGAAGAAAACATGTCCGCATTGTATTGCACAGGTCCTCCATGGCGCGGCTGGTACATTTTTATGAGTTTTATTTACGACACAATGAGTAAGAGCAACCTGAGCACACGCCCCCCCACCCCCCCCCCCCACCACCATAGAGGGGATAGCTGGTTTGAGTAGTTACATGTCTAGAGAAAAAAAATCAGCAATGTTTAAGGGCTTTTCAACTTGCATTTTACCAAAAATGTTATTGATATACTCTTATCACTGTTCAAATGAATTGCTTTTCAGCAGAGGTGGGTGGTTCCTTTCCATTTCTCGCCAGCCCTCATTCTCGCACCCTTGCATTTTCCAAGACCGAGTACTTCCTGTCCCCAGTCCAGAATAATAAACGCCCAATGAACATTTACATTTAGTGGATATTTTATTTAGATACCGTATATCTTTAAATAACAGACATATCTCTCATTGTTTGATAGATGTCTCTAATTCAGTTTTTTTATTGTTGTTGACGTTTAATGAAATGTAATTTTTGTTCTAATTGAATCAGGGACATTTCTAACCGAATTAGAGCTGTTCCTCACTGTACAGATCATTTTATTGGCCTCACGAACTTAGTTAAATATAGTCCACCACTAATTCAACACTTTTTAAAGAGATATCTTAATTGATTAAGAGATATCAAACATTGAAAAATGTTCAACTAAATTGGACATATTTCTAATTGATTTAAACATGCCTGTTATTCAGAAGTTTAGGGATATGTGTGTTTAAAGCTTTCTCTAAATTGATTACCCAGTGAATATTCCGACGATTCCAAAGGCGATTTGATACTGGGACGTCGAACCGACGACATCGCAACATTAAATCTGGTAGTAGTTTGGTTGTGATTCGACGTGACCGCAGATCAAAGTCTAATCAATGTCTGTGGTAGAACGTTGAACAAGCAAATATTAAGCAAACGTTCTATAGACGTTGCTTTTGGTTGTGAACAAAATGTCACTTTCTCCAACGTCTAATGAACTTTTAAAAAATTCTATAGACGTCGAAATCGATGTTCTAAGACGTCGGGTTTATAACTAAACAACAAGCGCTCATGTTACCACTTACTGCCAGTGTCAGCCAAGGCAAGTCACTTCAAAATTATACCAAAATAAAGACACGGGTGTTCCGTTCTGTTTTGTCCGCTGTACCGAAATGTCCGCTAATTACAAGCTGTTCCAAAATGTCCGCTAACCCCGTTCCAAAGTATCCGCTCGTTCCGTAATATCCGCTAACCCTGTTCCAAAGTATCCGCTCGTTCCAAAGTGTCCGCTAACCCTGTTCCAAAGTATCCGCTCGTTCCATAATGTCCGCTAACCCTGTTCCAAAGTGTCCGCTCGTCCTGGTTTGTCCGCTAACCCCGTTCCGTTTTATCCGCTGGTAGTGTCCGCTAAATCTTCAATTTTTAACCCAACCTACTTTGTTTTGTGACTTTTTTGTGACTATGTAACATCATGTGACATTATGTGACATTATGTGACTTTATGTGACTATGTAACATCATGTGACATTATGTGACTTTATGTGACTCTGTGACATCATGTGACATTATGCGACTTTATGTGACTCTGTGACATTATGTGACTCTGTGAGATTATGTGACTCTGTGACATCATGTGACATTATGTGACTCTGTGAGATTATGTGACTTTGTGACATTATGTGACTTTATATGACTCTGTTACATCATGAGACATTATGTGACATCATGTGACTATGTGACATCATATGGCTATATGACTATGTGAGGACTATGTAATTGCTATGTCAGCATAATCAGTCTAAATATGTATGTAATTATCAGACTGTTCAATAGACCAGCTCTGTTGGCTCACTTGGTAGAGCAGCGGACTCGATCGTTAGCTGAAGATCGCTGGTTCGATCCCACCTAGGGGCAAACATAACTTTTCGTTTCTTGTTTGTTTTCTGTTTGTTTTTTGTTTGTTTTTAACATGGCCATATTTCTATGCCTTTTTTCACTGATAATATTTAATTAGTCATATTTCAGTGGTTCTATTACAGTAAAAACTCATACACACAAAGCGTAGGAATAAGTATATGAAAGCCCTCAGAGTGTGGGAACGATCAATAAATTTGAGAACATCAAAGGCCTAGACCATGCGAACGATCGATAAATTTGAGAAGGAATGGGATTTTCCCCACGCTAAGTCTAATGTTATATTTTATGTTATAGTAGTGGAAAAATGGTGGTTCGAAAGCACATTTAACAAATGTAGTTTTTGGAAAACATATGATGCATAAAATAAGTTTGAACATTTTACCATGCTACTAATTCGAATGCTTTGAAGTCATAGTAGGGGGAAAACGATGCTTTGAAACCAACTCTATCAAATTTCGTTTTTTTTGACAACATATGATGTATAAAAAAGTTTGACATAAGACATAAGTTTTTTTTGGTGAGAAGAGCACACCATTCAAACATATGTTCGAATGACAAGCCCATTCAAAGACGTGTTCGAATTTTTATTGGAACATATTGCGTCATGGTATTGTTCAACAATTTTTTTAACAAGTTCAACAATTGTTCAACATGTTCAACATGACTTAAGAACATTCGAATATAAGTTTGAACATGGTAAAATGTTCAAACTTATTTTATGCATCATATGTTTTCCAAAAACTACATTTGTTAAATGTGCTTTCGAACCACCATTTTTCCACTACTATAACATAAAATATAACATTAGACTTAGCGTGGGGAAAATCCCATTCCTTCTCAAATTTATCGATCGTTCGCATGGTCTAGGCCTTTGATGTTCTCAAATTTATTGATCGTTCCCACACTCTGAGGGCTTTCATATACTTATTCCTACGCTTTGTGTGTATGAGTTTTTACTGTAATAGAACCACTGAAATATGACTAATTAAATATTATCAGTGAAAAAAGGCATAGAAATATGGCCATGTTAAAAACAAACAAAAAACAAACAGAAAACAAACAAGAAACGAAAAGTTATGTTTGCCCCTAGGTGGGATCGAACCAGCGATCTTCAGCTAACGATCGAGTCCGCTGCTCTACCAAGTGAGCCAACAGAGCTGGTCTATTGAACAGTCTGATAATTACATACATATTTAGACTGATTATGCTGACATAGCAATTACATAGTCCTCACATAGTCATATAGCCATATGATGTCACATAGTCACATGATGTCACATAATGTCTCATGATGTAACAGAGTCATATAAAGTCACATAATGTCACAAAGTCACATAATCTCACAGAGTCACATAATGTCACATGATGTCACAGAGTCACATAATCTCACAGAGTCACATAATGTCACAGAGTCACATAAAGTCGCATAATGTCACATGATGTCACAGAGTCACATAAAGTCACATAATGTCACATGATGTTACATAGTCACATAAAGTCACATAATGTCACATAATGTCACATGATGTTACATAGTCACAAAAAAGTCACAAAACAAAGTAGGTTGGGTTAAAAATTGAAGATTTAGCGGACACTACCAGCGGATAAAACGGAACGGGGTTAGCGGACAAACCAGGACGAGCGGACACTTTGGAACAGGGTTAGCGGACATTATGGAACGAGCGGATACTTTGGAACAGGGTTAGCGGACACTTTGGAACGAGCGGATACTTTGGAACAGGGTTAGCGGATATTACGGAACGAGCGGATACTTTGGAACGGGGTTAGCGGACATTTTGGAACAGCTTGTAATTAGCGGACATTTCGGTACAGCGGACAAAACAGAACGGAACACACGGGCAAGATTTTTCCCACCCGCTTTCGCAAAATATTCATGAAAATTGACTTCATACATATGCTGCATTACCGGATGACCCAAAGCTGGAGCTACTTTATGGATTATCACGGCCAAGCTGGGGCTACTTAATGGATTATCACTGCCAAGCTGATGGGTACTTTATGGATTATCACTGCCAAGCTGAGGGTACTTTATGGATTATGATTGCCAAGCTGAGGGTACTTTATGGATTATGATTGCCAAGCTGGGGGTACTTAATGGATTATCACTGCCAAGCTGGGGGTACTTTATGGATTATCACTGCCAAGCCGTGGCTGCTTTATGGATTATGATTGCCAAGCTGGGGGTACTTTATGGATTATCACTGCCAAGCTGGGGGTACTTTATGGATTATGATTGCCAAGCTGGGGGTACTTTATGGATTATCACTGCCAAGCTGGGGGTACTTTATGGATTATGATTGCCAAGCTTGGGGTACTTTATGGATTGTCACTGCCATGCTGGGGTTACTATGACGTTGTTGTGACCACAGTAACCTTATGAAATGTCCCTATCATGATGGCAAACCCCAGATTATGTTTTCCCGACGTCTATATAAAGTCAGGAGACAAACTTTGTTATGACTCCCATTTACAACCTTTTCTCAACGTTGATTAGACGTTGGTCCAACGTCAAGTGAGACTTCTAACTAACTTTGTTCCAATGTCGGAATTTGTGTGGATATATCTTTTTAGCAATAAAGATATCTTAAATTATTTGGTATTTATTATTTAAACATGTCATTAAATGTCGAGTAAAATTTAACACGGCATTCCTCGGTCAATATATGTAAATTCCTTAAAAATTATAAGGTAGTGTCTAACGTGGTTAGGACAAGAGAGTGGGATGTGCAAGGTCGGGCATAAAAGACAGGCCTCAACTCCGGACTGGTACAGGAAGAGGGGGAGGGAGGGGAGGGAGGGAGGGGGAGGGGAGGGGGGGGCGTCTCACAAGATAGGACGGATGACACCAGTCTCAATTACACAGGCAAGAGATGAATAGCAAATTGTGTCGTTATTTGTACCATATGAGTCTCCGAAGCTGCGTCCGCGATTTGTTCCATGTCTCGTTCTGTCAGTGATAAAGGACAGCTGTGACACGACCCGACGGTAACATAAGCGGTTCAATGAGAGTTACTTATTACTCATTACGCACTTTGAATAAATCTCTAAAAAATGACAAGTCGATGGTGTGCTAAAAACAAGGCTAAATGATACATTTTACTTTACTATGTTTCTATTTAATCAAGATCAATACAAAGATAAGAATTATTATTTAAGTCAATGGAGGTTAGCATTTGAGCATTGCGCATTAAGCACGCATGACAACTCCCGGATCTGTTGGTTCTTTCAATGACAGTCGGACAGATTATAACCTGTAAATTAGTTTTATACGAATGAGGTTAATTTTATTATGGAATAAATGCCCAGTTTGAATTAAGAATAACACTTGTTTTGCTGGCTAGCTGACGTCAGAATAATCTCTTAAAATGAATGCTCATCCGGAATGAAGGCTGATGTTTCGAATGATTTACTTTCATGGCGTGTATCCGCAGGAACAAGGACACTGCTCATAATGACTGCAGATAAAGCGTTTGTGACTCAGCATGGTCAACTTTGATGTAAACAATGACGTTCTTGGGGTAATTAATCTACGAAACACAAGCAAGGATGTTTGATGACAATTTCTTCTGCTTTCAATGACACAGCAAGGTTTTTAAACATCTGATCAAACTGCGACATCGGGTTGTGGCGTAATAGCAATAGTGTTGTTTTTATTGAACTGGATCGTTGTTTTTAATGACACAGGACCGGAATAGTTTCAAAGTCTAATGTCGCTTAATATCCGGTTATCAGACTCATTTTAACGCAACAATGAAATGGATCCTTTATGCTCCAAAACAGTAACCATATAGTAAACATATGACAGCCAACAGTTTGCCATATGCCCTAGAATGTCAACATATGTGATTTTCTTCTCGTCACATGAACACTTATCAACTCATTTTTTTCCTTGTTGTACGTCGATGAATTTTCTGCATGTTACTTTTAGGACTTCGCAATTGGGCAGATATACTTATTAGGACGTCAATTAAGTTATAAAGGTCCAATAAACGTACTGGGACTTGTTTTTTTTTATCAAACCATACTTGTTTTAAAAATGGCTCTTTAAACAGGCATCTAGTCAAATTACTCTTTCAGCAGCGAAACAGACTGGATAAAACTAAATATCCATATAATATACAATATAATAGAAAAACTAATGAGATAAGAGAGCGAGTTACAGTACACGTATAATGAAGCCAAATTTATCCGATTGGGAGAAAAAAGCGTATAAGCGGGTGATCAAGGTGATCAGCGAGCCTCGTGGTGGCCGGAGACAGCACGACAGTTTACAGCTAGAACCCTGGTTCCGTAAGAAATCGTCGCTTCTTGGGAAGCTCTCGCAAGGTTAGTTCAAAGGTCAAGGTTGAAAAATTACACTAGTTCCGTAACACTCGGTTAGAATGCCAGTCTGGTAATTACAAGGATCCGGCTTGGTATACGGGTGATCGGGAATTTCTTTGACAAAAGTTGACCTGATATGCTATAGTAAAACCTAGCCAATCCGGACAGCGTTGATTTTGACAAATTGGTCCGGATTAGCAAAAATACTGAGGCCATGCTATAACGGTTTGATTTGTTTACTAAATGAATCATTTTTGTAATGTAGATAATCTGTCCCCATTCCCCCCTGCAACGTTTCCCGATGTGCTGCTTATCAAAGCAGCAGAAAATAGGAGCCCTCTCCCCTCAGTTTCCAATATTCTATTATGTCATTATTTAATGCCACCCAAGACTGTATTTTTTAAAAGTTTAATTAGACTGAATCATCGATTGCATCTAGAGAAAACTGGAAAATTGCAATCAATATGAATTGCAAACAGAGGACTGGGTGTTCAATAGATTCCGTGTGAAACAATCGGTATCCAGACATTTGGTCGAGCGACATTTAACATAAACTGGCATCTACGGCATTTAATCGAAATAATTGTGGGTGATATATTGACTGGTCAAATATAGAAAAATTATTGAGTGCATATTCATGTAATCGATTGTTTGTTACTATACCTCTTCACTTACGAATATCCCTTGAATATTCCAGGGTTCGTTGTTAAAATTTTACATTGCGAAATAGCAAGATTGTTTTAAAAATGACTCTTAACTATGTTTGAAAAAAAAATGACCCATAACTATGGGACAAATGAGAGAGTGACGTCACTGAAAATTGGACACTTTCTATTGGCTGATGGCTTAAACATCTCGCTCCTTTTGGAGCAAATGCCGGAAAAGGCCATCACATTACATAAAGATATTTTACATATAAAGCAAATAAAGTGGTAGCAACCAATGTTAAAAACCATTTGATGGAGGCAAATGACAATGAAAGATGACTGATGAGTGTTTTTAGAACAAAAACTACATAAAAAGAACACATTTTGTATATAGAAATATACCAGTAAAATGCGTTGAAAAAAGGGGTTGGGAGCACGGCTACAGGCTTCCCTAGTGCAAAACAGGCATCCCCAACCAACCACTAACTCGGGCTTTCGAAAAAAAAACCGTTATTCACACGTCCCTCCACCAGAAACGTTACTCAAACGCGGAAGGGTTTACACTTATATCTTTCTTTAAACTTTAAATGAACAGTATCAGATATTTATATTTATAACCAACGTGGGACTTGCCACGCGTTACGGGAGTTACACAAAGAGCACTAAAAGGTCCTTTCACCAGTTTGTCCGGATTAGACGATTTGTTCATACAGCAACCCCACAGCTGGTCTGTACAACTGTGTCCGGTGTTCCAAATAAGGAGACGCCATGGATACGTTTATTAAGGTTTTAATTACAGTATATAGAACCAATGGAAAATTAAAAGGGACTCGAATATTTTGTCCGAGTTGTGGAGTTACCCACATTATACAAATTTGTGCACACTTTAGGTATTACTTTATATGAGAAGGATTTCAAATACAACGCCTATTTACGTACGGTATTAAAAACAGAGTGGTAACTATTGATATGATAAAATATTACGAAAGGCATTAGTAGTTTACACGCGTAACGCTTCAACAGTCTAACAGTTTTCTCACAGATGGCGTACATATTTTTAACAGATCGATGACAACACGCCTGCCGCCAATTCATATGAATTGAAAAATACAACAATTCACCTTATCAGGTTATTGCGAAGGAAGAATTTTTTGTGGAAAAAAGCTTGGAGATTTTTTGTGGGTCAGCTATAAAGCAAATAAAACCAGATGACAGCCGAATTTATTTACTTCTTGTGTGGTAAAATGTAGTATCAATGCACTTTCCAACTGCACTTTTTCCAACTGGACACTTTCCAACTAGACGTTTTCCAGCTCTTTACCAACTGGACATTTTCCAACCACGACATAATTTTTCAAAATTCAGGAGTGTATTTTACCTATTTGAAACTGAAGAGCGAGTCATCCATACAAAATAATGCAGGGGTCTTATAAAAATATATAAAAAGGGCTGTTTTTAAAAGAAAACATAATCATGAACAGTAACTTAACTGAAATTGGCCATTGAATTTGTAATAAATTGTGAAAATGACAACATTTATTTCCTTTTGCACTCCTTAAAATGCCCAGTTGCAAATAGTTAGAAAGTGCCCGTTAGGCGATCTACTTGCTGATGCGCGGAACGCTCTTTCTCCTGCATATTTAAATTTGGATTAGATTAGAGCACCAGGATACATCTATGTTTTGACCGAAAATAATTTTTTGCACAAAAATCGATGAATATTGGACAGAATATTCAAATTTGGCTAAGCAGTGGTCCTTTGACGGATTTAACTTCCAGTATTTGGTGCCTGGCTTAAATCGAGAGGACAAGTTTGAACGCCAGTTAAAAGTTTTATATGACTTGGGCAAGTGCTGCAATCTGACTGGCAATTTCAAAGTCAATAATTTGTCAATAAGTCAATGTTGACCAGACAGCGAAAGTCCATGGATATCGCAATTATTTGTCACCAGTTTAGCCATGTAGCAAAGCTATATTAACTTATAACTAGTCAACATTGAAAAATACCCATGCAATTATAAGGATAAGGATAACGCGCGAACCGCTTAGAGCTTTAAATGGGAGATAAGCGGGTATTTAAATGATCCATTGACAGTTACAGTTTTCACCTTTGCGATAATTTTACTCACAATCCGTATCTTTTCTTACGCACAGGAGAGAGAAACTACTGTATTGCAAAAGCAGTTCATTGAATGTTGAGGTAAACCCGGCAGAATTCCCGTGAGGTCATTCTTTATTGGCTATCTCTTCAAAAGAGACTTTTTATGAAATAGGTAAATGTTACATGCAACATGTTAAACGATTACCAACAGGTATGGTCGAAAAGTGCATATAAAAGGATTTCTTGAAATTTTACTGTTTATTTAATAAAACGAATAAAAGTAACATTTTCATTGTGAAACGGACATAGAGAAATGAAGTCCGTTGTTGCAACATAGCACTTGGCTAGGTTATGAACTGGTGCCGTGCACTTAATTATGAATTTCCTGTATTCCCATAAAAATGTTAGGAGAAAATTGTAGTTTACAATCGATCTGGAAGACAGTGAAAGCTACAAAGACAGGACTCTTCTTTGTATATGTAAACGCATGGTTACTGCAAGAAGTACGACGCATCGAAAACCAGTACACCAAACAGAACTCAAGATCTTCGGTTCGGTGTGTTTGCCTTGAAAAAAAATCATTGTAGATTTCTGTTCTTTCCCAAGTTCCTGCTTTTCTTTTGCAATCTCGTATTCAGAATTGTACATGAACCACCCAGATATTTATATAAATAGCCATATAACAGACCCCCATCTGCCTCAACTCCACGCATTAGTAATTTGGCCAAATCAGCTTAGTGCAGGAGAGCAACTGTCATAGGGTGGGGGGGGGGGGGGAGGGGGGGCTCCTCCCGAGCGCCTAGCTGTCTGTTGCCTCCTCCAAACCAGCGCTTTTGCCAGTAACCAGACAATTGCCAACTGGATATTTTTCAAATGTGTTGTTTTTTAATTTCAAGAAGTGCGTTTGATTATATTTTTTATTATTATTTGCTAATAAAGTTCTGTAGTATTTTTGTCTTGAAGTGCGAATTTGTCATAGAGATTATCACGGAGATATTTAATCAGGTGTTTATTCACACGCAATAATGGTGGTTGTGGGAGGGGGGGGAGGGTTCTCTGTTATTTATAACCAGCCGGGAAGTGCGGCAAACTGAATCCGCATGTCTGTCAGGCAGCAGTATTGTCATGACAACGAGTTATGTTAAGATGTTTTGTTTTTTTGTGTGTTTGTGTAGTAATCTAGAAAGTGATATTATTTATTTCCTTCACACAGTCTTTATATTTTGGGCAAAAATTGCTGCGGTCGAAAATGTTCAGTTAGCAAATAGCTGGAAAATGTCCGGTTGGAAAGTGCCCCAGTTTTGCTTTTGTCCATCACATGTCTGTATCATAACTTTTCATACCTAGTTGCCTCATGATAAACATTTGTTACTATGTGGTTGAACATGTATTTAACCATGGTCAGATTTGACTATGTGGTTAAGGTAACATGGTTAACACATGCGAACACGCACAAAAATCGAATATGTGGATCAAAATGACAGGAGCCAATCGTTGACTTTGCTCTTGGTGAATTAGTGGGTATTAGTAAACAGGTAAAACAGTTGTTTCAACTCGTAATTAAAACAAAGCTGGTCTGAAGGTGGCGCCAAAAAGTCGGCCACGGGAGCGTGTTATATTCATAATCGCTTCAAATGAATGAATGGCCCCCCCATCCCTCCCTTACAGAAAGAACGGTTCAAACAGATCACTGGAAATTTCTTTGTTTCTTAAATGAGCCCGCTCATGTTGAGTCCTGTTTTTTGTATCAAGGTTTATAATTACGTTTACATTACTTACAGAAACACTAAATAAACAGAGAAAAAGCCAAAGAAGGCGACAGATAGTTTAACTGCCAGTTCAGAGTTAACCTTTAAAGACCAAATTGTAATCAGGGTGTGCTTGTCTGTGAGTCCGCTGTGGCCGGATTGTAGGTTTATCCGGCTCGTTTGCTGTGACTTAGAACATTGAGAAGTTACTGGTTCACTCAATGGCATTTTGAAGTGATAAAAATGTCTTATTTTATGCCTCCAGAACTGAGAGAAACGGGTGTATGTGGGGTGGAGGTATAGCATTGTTTGATTTAGTTACTTTTGCAAAGAACTCGTTGGTTTTTGACGTTGTTGAATGGGCAACTGGAACTGTCCGTATTGCACTGTGTAACACAGGGTTTCACGGGTTGCCTGCATTGTATACAAAGGGCTTTGATTATGTAGAAAATGGTATTTTACACAGAAAATACATAACAAAACACAATAAGTAGGATGGCATGCATATACCTGTTCGTAATATTAATTTAAGAAAATGTTTTGATACAAACCCCAGTAATATATGGCAAAAATGGCATTCCATGCACTAATTAACGGCTTATGGGCGTAATTTATTAGCGGATATTGGTCGAAAAGAAGGATGGTGTTGACCCACTCAGAGAGTACCATAAAAACAAAAAAAACAATTATATCCAATACATTAAGTAAGGCAAACGAGAGCACGTGTCTGACTTGACCTTACAGACGAACAGAAGATCTGGTAATGCTCTTACTGGAATCCTCTGGTTGAGCTCTGCAGAGCCCTGTCCTTTCCTTTCACAGTGTCTCTCTCCGGATTTTATATTATCTTTCTATTTCATACTTCTCCTTTTGAAAGAATGGTTCGATACATCTCCACTTATTTCTTTCATTTGGTCACTAACCGTGGAAAACCAAGCTCTTCGGTCATTTTTGTAATCGCGTGACCACTGTCATACCACAAGCTTCGGTTCATTTTATGAGAAAACGGTTTGATGTAAAAACACTTCCTAAACTCTATAAATAAAGTCAAAATTTTAATTTGCATGTTTTAATATTAAATTACAAAATTTTAGAACGTCCAAAAACAGTTCATTTTGGGCATTAAAAGATTCCACCAGTAGACAGGAAGAAAAGAGCAATTAAAAAATCCATTTTACTGATAAATAAAACCAGGTGACTTCCGTGCAATTGAAGTCAGGATAAAGGGTAGTTTGGAATCTATATAGAGGGGGCTGGCGAGTCCCGAAATGCCGGCGAATGAGTTTGGAGATACGGCGAATATCGTGCAGAGCGCCAGGTGGATAATTGCGCAATACAAAGACCAGCCTCGAGCCATGCGAAAGATGTCGCAGGACATGAAAACATTATCAAACTTCTTCCGAATGAAGTCCGATCTGCTTAGAAAACTGCCACTGGGTATGCTCTTTGTCTTAAGATATATGTAGTTTCGATGTAGGAAACTGTAGGTAGTTTCCGTGGCTTTGCGGCACGTTAAGAAAACCATTGGAATGTTTGTGTAGCTTTTAATGGTAAATTCGTTAAAATACGGGAATATCTGTGTGGCTCGCACATGGTAAATCGGTGAAAGCAGGGAACCAAAAACAAACGTCATTTTCCAAATAAATCATGGGCTGCTGGATTTCCCAAAAATTATATGCGGATATCTATGGAATGCCATTTTTACATTTATAACGGAATTATTGATATCAAGAATTAATTTTTGATCTCAAAAATTGATTTTTTGATATCAAAAATTAATTTTTGATCTCAAAAAATCCATATGTTGACATGAAGAATTAATTTTTGCTATCTGTAATTGTATTTTTGATATCTCGAAATGCATTCTTGATCTCAAAAAATAATTTTTGATATCAATAAATATTTAGAGATATCAAGAAATATTTATTGATATAAAAAATGATTTAATGATATCTAGAATTGATTTTTTGAGATCAAAAATTCAATTCTTGATAGCAAAAATGAAATATTTGAGAGCTATGGAATGCCATTTTAACATTTAATGCTTATTTTTGATGTCAAAATATATTTAGAGATATCAGTAAATCAATTTAGATCTCATTAATTTATATTTTGCTATCAATAATTGAATTTTAGATTAATTATGACTCCGCCCGGACCGCCTCTGGCCTCAAGATAACCTGCTTCACCTGAGTTACTTTTTTTATACCAAGTGCCTCTCCCCTATTTCCGGGCAAATTCTCTCGATCTGCTATAACTCCGTACATGGCTCGTCACCGGACTACCTACGTGAAATCCGAAGTCCCTATCGTCCAATGAGAAGTCTCCATTCCCAGGACAAACTTCCTTTAGTTGAAAAACGTGCCAGGACAAAATTTGGCGAAAGATCGTTTCAGAATGCGAGGCCAATTTTACAGAATAAGTTGCCTTTCAACATTAGAGCGTCGAAATCAATTTCTAAAAGACGCATTTATTCAATATTGCGTATGACTTGTGTCTCATTATCGGTTTTTAGTATATTCCTATTATATTTTAGTTTATACTTTAGAATTGTAAAACGTCGGATGAGCCAGGTTGTATGAAGGTCGGCAAAATATTAATCTAGAATCGCAATCCAGACAGTGACAATGTTACGCACTTTAGGCCTAGATAAGCCATCGTAGATTAACCAAAGAACAGTCGCCATTTTGGATTTGCTCTCGGAAATTCTTGTTGACACAAAAATACAAAACTACTTAACCGAACATCACTAAATTTTGGACAACGCTTCACCAGAAATGCCAGCCGCATCTTAGTTCACATTAATAGATAGGTTAACCATCTGAAAATCATGCTTGGAATTCGAAACACAAAAAACAACAAGTACTTGGTGATTGGGAGCAAAAATTGTAAATTTATTCATTGAAGCCGCAGATAATAAACATGTCATGCCATTGCCCAACTCTGGTTGATAAAGCCTAGTAACCCTCCGGTATCCGGTCCAGTTGGGGGCAGTTCTGTCTTCGGCGACTTGTTAATAAAAACGCCACATCGACATATTGCAACATCACATGAACAGCACCACACATATTACATCAAGAATTGCGGACATTACGGCAGCAAGATTGATCAGGGTTATTTTCCATGAAAGCAAAGAAATCTTTACAGAAATTTATTCCCATGGCCGATCAAAAGAAGAGTTCTAATCTATTGAATGTTTTAGTCTTAAAATAAACTATCTATGGTTTTTTGTCGATCTGGAAGAGGCCCGAACAATTACCGATTCATGATATTGCAAAAGCCGTTCAAAGCCCAAGCCCGATCAAGAGAGTTTTTTTCAAAGGGGCATTCTTGTGAAATAATTCGAAAGGGTGTAAACATTGCATGTATAAAAGAGGAGTTCTATTCATTGAGATAAAATTATTCTAATCATGGAAGACTGCTTAGAATATTGTGACTGCAATATCTTATATGAATACAGAACGATTTTCATTTTATATCTGAATTGATCAAGATAGCCGGCTTTCTGAGGAAGGTCTTAATTGCAGAGGAGTTTTTATTTCTGGATGCAGGGGAACCCTGGGTTGTGACCACCTTACAAATAGGACCGCTTTTCGATGACTCCATTCATTATGAAGAACATCATTAATGAGGCAAACGCGGAAAGGGACTACTTTAATATAGCCTCAGTGGTAGTTTTGTTTCCGGAGTTCCACTGTATATAGTGGGGGGGGGGGACTCGGGTGGGTGGATATGTGGCGGTTGTTGTGGACTAATTGAATAGCAGTCTGTGTTGCTCATTGATGCTTGTGTTGAGCTACACTCGATTTACATAAAGAAACCATTCACATATCCCGACAAGTTTCCACAGAAGGATAACATTTAATCTTCAATTAAAATATTTTTGTTTTGTTTTGTTGAGGGAAGATAGCTGCGTAACGGTCAGCATTATTTCGCAGGTACTAATCATAAAAACAATGTTTGCCTGGATAAACAACGAAGCCGCACAACCTCTGTACCAGTATTCCACAAATGTGATTTTGTTGGATTTGCCAGTTTATGATCATTACACATTGGTAATTACCAATACAATGATGGGATTATCGTCAGAGCGGTCAGCAAATACACATTATTGATACCTCACGATACAGACTCTTGTTTTTCACTCTCTTTTTTGTGCCGTTTTATTTTTATTGGCAGATCGTGCCAGTGTTCTGTTTAGCACACCTCTTGCCACCGATAAACCTCTTTAACCAACGACCCTGGTTTTAATAAAAGATATAATTCAATATTTATGAATTTATGATGGCATTCTCCACGTTTTTGCGTCCATATGCAAAGAGATTCGTTTTGACTACCGCTTGGTACCCAGATACTCTATCTGCAAGAATTTTTCATTGAAAAAAAATGAGGCCCTTTTTCTATGAAAAAAACTGAGGGCTCTTTGAGAATCAAGGTAGCTGCGGAATGGTGACAGACGATTACAAAAGGCATAAATAGGAGCAAAACATAAATTGGCTGTGATTAGGTGTAAAGAGGCAGTGATTGACTGTCAGTGATCGCTAAAAAGATACGTGGGTGATTGAAGATGTACTAAAATGAGTTGCTTTTATTGTGCTCTTCTTCAATAGGGTGGTTTATTAATAAACACATCTCTTCCAAAAATAGATAATTGTTTTCATTAGGTCCAGAAACGATGCTTGTAACCCATGAGGCTTGGATACACATAGCCAAAGGCGAGCAAAATGTGATTAAAACGTGAATAGGGTTTCAAGTTTAAAATGATATTTATGTTTTCAGAATATTTTTCCAGTAAAGATAACCACACGGATTAAAATTTTGAATTAAATACTATCTTTCATATTGATACCACTATCATACAACCGTGTAAAGGGATTTTGGAAGGATATAAAATTGATTATGCCTGGATTTACTAGTTACGAATTCGTGGTTCAAAAACTGAAAGTACCACCAGGGAGTAGATCTCCCCATGATATCAAAAATTTGGATATCTACTTCAGGAGGAAATCCACGACCTTCAAAACTCTACCAACAGGTGAAAATTTTGAGTTCATAATGCCGGAGAATAAAACTGAAAAAGAATCAAGAATCCATCGTGGGCTATGAGTGCCATTTTTGAGGTGCAAGTACGCGGGGGTAGAGGCTGTATGAGCTGGTCTAAATAACAACGAGGGTCATTAGGAGCTTAAATATGGCTTATTCTGTTATGAATTATGCATTTTGATCAGAACATGGCCCAGTAGTCACCATTAAATCGGCCCTTGCCAAATAAATTTGTTAATAAATCCTATCATAAAGCTGAAGTGGTCAGACCCGAGGGAGGGGGGTGGCGGGGGTGGGGGGCACTCGCGTACAGTTGTGTTATATATGTGTCCATGACTTTATAAATGGCCCTCGAGTGCTAAATTAGGAGCGCTAAATTTAAAAAGTCCCCTTTTTAATGAAACGCGGAGTGAGCTTTAGAACGACCCCCTTTTGTGCGAAACGCGGAGTACTGAATGAAAACTACTCCCCCTCCCGCACTCTTTAATGAAGTTGGCAGTCTACGCGAACAGCGTCTGGCCTCATTCATTACCCCCGTTCTCAGCGTTTCTTTTTTTGGACATGCATGGCAGCACAAATAATACCAAGCGCCCCCTCCCTCCCCCGCCCAGGGGGTCAGACTCTCCTTGAATACTACAAAAAAGTTATTCGTGCCACATAGCACATCTTCGAAACATAATAATGCACTAATTTTGTGTTATACAGCGGTATAATGGCATCATTTCGTTGAAATAACCTAGCCGTATTTTTTAAAAAATATTTTCGTCTCAAGAATGAAGTATGCCTAATTATAGCACGAGAAAGCCCAATTTACTCTACAAACTGACCGGAGCAGACAATTCAAGGAGCCGTAACATAATGGCTGAACATTTCAATACAACACTTTGTTAAGAAAATATTAATTGACAGACTGGAAAGAAAAATCACGCCTCCACACTAAAAGCAGATCCTTTTGACCTGGTCGTAAGTTTCAACACATCTTTACCTAAAATGGTCAAATAAACACTTATCATTTTATGTAGACGGTTAAGTATAGCATAAAATAAAGATTTTTTTTAATCTTGAAAAGTGTTTAGTGGCTGTGGTGCAAAGTGGATTGATCACACACATTGCAATTTTGCTCATAAAAACACCAAGCCTGCTGTGTCAGAGGTCCAATATATGGCTTTTTTTAGCTTGTTGTTATATTCAAATGACCAATTACATTGTAGCCACTTTTGCAGATTAACCACGTACTACTAAATATATTTTTTATCATTCCATGAGTCTGTTGGTGCCAGAAACACACACAGTAAGAACATAACGCGGAAGTTAAGTTCTGTTTGTGGACAAAAAAGGTGTATTCTTTGAAAAGGTTTATTCTGACAACGAATATCAAATTCAAAAAATCTCTCTTAACTTATGTTGTCAGAAAAATTATCTATATTCACTGGCCCTTTGGCACCTTTAATCAAGCTGTACTTGTTATGAGCAATTATGAATAAATAATACTTTACAAGCAGAGCTTATAAGGTAAGCTCTGCTTTATAAGATATTCTAGGATATCTTTACCCCCCCCCCCGGTGTTGAAGATACCCTTGGTCAACGGCAGTAACTGAGAAAGGTCAAAGGGACCTATGTGGATTAATTTGTGAAAAGCACAAGTAGGTGAAACAGTGGTAAAACTAAGAAAATGCACTATTTTGATCCATAAACAGATCTCGAGTTCAACACCTGTAATCGTGTTAAGTTATGTGAACCTAAATGCCACCATGTTATGACTTTGCTGTGAAAATGTCAGCCAGACAATATCACGATTGTTATTATTATATTATTAACCAGACTATTATTTTTTATTAATCATATCAATATTAATTCTTGATTATTTCGTAGGTAATTAAAATTCGGTCCATAAATTAAAAAGCACCACTTCATTATGATTTACTCGTTCAATTTGCAATAAAATAGATAAATTGTGACGAATTTGCAGTAAAGAATGTTCGTCTTGCTTATACTGCCGAATTTTCTATATGAAAATACGCTTTCCATTTAGTAAAACCAGCCAATAATGAACATATTCAAGATTAAAGATGGACGTTACATCTGAAAATTTAAGGCCGGCATAAGGTATATCCCCACAACTGAACTGGAAGATTGGCGATCCCCATGCTGTACCAGCTCGGATCATTTCACCCCCATTTTACTGACACCGAAATCAACTTCGACTTTGGGTGAATGTTATGGTGATCTTTATCGGCAATTGAAGATTTCAAAAATGTCGTTTCGCAAGAGGTTCCGTGTCTTGGCAAACGATAGTAAGAAAATTGATCAGTGCAAAACACAAGACCAAAACGCGACCAGTTACATACGTACTTTTCATAATTAGTTAGGTGTGACAGATGTTTACGATTTGGTGACCGATTCGGTGACGGCGTACGTGGATTGCTTTGTCCAAGTGAAAAAGTCGCTTTACAGTCTTAAACTGTATTGCAATTAAGGTCTATTAACCATATATATGATGCTACATGTTCATCATACGGTAACAACATGGGCACAATATTTTTCATTGCTCTCAAAAAGCAAGAGCCTGTTGTTACAGCATGCTTTAGATATAATTTAAATATATATGACCAAATTCTGTTTTGCTGAATTCAGTAAACATATGTTTGCAACATATGAACATGTAGCAACCACAGTCAACTATAACCAAACAATAATACAATGAAAAATGTATGTTAATAATGTGATTTCGTCTTTGGCCGAGATCTGTATGTCCTTGGTAATCTCCACCCCAATAAAATGTTTCTTATACATTTAAAAATGCCTGTGGGTGATATCTATGCCTGTATTAAAACATAAGAAATTTGCTTGATGATAAATACTGATGCACAAAAGAAACTTTACAAGTTTAGTCTTTTTAAAACTAGAACCGTATTTTGCTAGCGAAATGTTAAATACTTGACAAAAATTGAAAGGCAAAAATACTTTTTTCAATGGGTTATTTCTTGAATAATAGAAAGTATTTTACAACATGCATACAGTGTTATACAACTATGTACAGAGCTTATGGCACAGCGGGTCTAGGACAACTCCCCCCAGAGAACTCCCTCCAGACAACTCCCCCGACAATTCCCCCGAACAATTCTCCCCTAGGACAATTCCCCCCCCCCCCGAAGACTATCACTCCACTTAATTTTTATTTTTATTTTAATTTGAATGCCAAAACAAAAATAAAACAAACAGGTATCGTGATTTCTTTATTTGTAAAATACCTTAAAATCAAAAATACAAAATTCTTCTGTCTGCAACGAAATTCTTTTCTGCCAATTAAAAACTGATGTTGTGGGCAATTCCACGCAAATAGTCAGCAAACTGTCGGTTTTCAAAGTTGCGGACTATTCGACGAATGCGCTGCGACAAGTGGCCACCCATAATTTGACCAGGTGCACCGCGAACCTTACGGCGGATCCGTCCCATGTACAAATAAAAACCAACGACTCCAGAATTTCCAGCTTTGATTCGTTTTTGCTGGCCTTGAGGTGGCCAACTTAAAGTTCATTAGTTTGGATGAAGCATGTAAATTGCAATTGGGATAATGCTAAAGGACAATTACACGGCCCCCAATTAGAAGATAAAAGGGCAATAATCTGTAAAAAATACAAAGAAAAGAAAAAATAAGAAAAATAAAAATGAATTGGGGAGGGGGAATAGTCCTCGGAGGGAATTGTCCTACAGGAGGGGGAATTGTTCGGGGGGAATTGTCGGGGGAGTTGACTGGAGGGGGGGTATTATCTGAGGGGAATTGCCCTGTGGGTTATGGCACAGAATGTATGTGGCTTATAATATTATAAAAATCGGACCACTGTCAAGAAAAAAAACTCCATAGGTTGATAACTTAATATCAGCTAAATATATTAGCAAACAACACAGCTTGAATACGTCTTATAAGCCGAGTAGTGTTTGGTTTTTGTTGAGTTATGGTTTGATTGACTGATCAGGCATACGCTGTGTTATCTGTTAAAGAAAACGAAATCGAAGACAAAAATAAAAAGTGACATGCACACGTTCAGATCAAGTTCTTTATAAGTCCCAAGTTTCATGGTCCTAGGGCTAATAGTGTCAGAGAAGAAGAAGACACAAAAAATCGGAAAACTGTCATGAAGAAAAAAAGGACGAACGGCTGCTCGCACAAATTCTTATAACCCTTGCAAGCTAACAGCTTTTCAAGTGTTAATAACTTATGATCTAAGAAGCGAACATGCATCGAATTTCGAACACAACATGCGTAATCACTCCGCAGGTTCATTGAACTATACTTCGCTAAGTATATCTAATACAGTGTGTCCACCGTAGCTAAATAGATGTTTCACAATAAACTACAGCTTAACACTGACAAAACAGAATTATGATGATAGCGAGCCCGTTCAATCAAATATTTGTTGATCATCTGTTGATCATCTAGAAAATGACAATATTCCAGTGTCTAAATCTGTTCGAAATCTGAGCTTAATGATGGGTAATACTTTATCCATGATGGATCACGTAAATCACGTGCAAAAGATAGGTTTTTCCTCTCTTAACTGGGCCCTGAAAGTGCGAAATTGCCTTGCTGAAGACGCTGCCAAAACCACCATCCACGCCCTCGTTATAAGCCAAATCGGCTACTGCAAGGGTATATTAGTAAATCTCCCGGAAAACGAGATCGAAAAGCTTCAAAAGCTGATGAATGCAGCCTCGCGTATTATAACCCGCACTCCTAGCCATTACGAGATAATACCAGTTCTGAAAAGTCTACATTGGTTGCCCGTACGCCAAAGGATAAATTTCAAAGTTTTGTGTCAAACGTACAAAGCGCCTAACAACGAAGCGCCAATGCACCTACGCGAGCTGCTGGGGCACTATCAGCCAACCAGAGCACTACGATCCTCTGCTGCTTATACACTTGTTGTTCCACGCCGAAAGCTGAAATACGGTCAACGGGCATGCGGTTTTGCAGCTCCTACTCTGTGGGGTCAGTTATCCATTCACATAAAATTGTCGGAGTCAACAAATACTTTTAAAAAGAAACTAAAAACTCACATGTTTCAAAATTATTACGGATAGATTTTAACACTGTGCGCTTGGTGGCCTTGCGTTACAGGAACCCACAGACAGGCAGATAGATAGATAGATAGATAGATAGATAGATAGATAGATAGATCAACTGCGCCATACTTCTTCGAGAAACAGTACCGCTATTCCACCCAAAACCCATTGACTTGGCATTAGGTAAACAAACATTGGTTCAACCTTCTTTTTATCCGGAGACTCTTTGAAAAGGAAATTACGTTAACTGGCAAATTGAACATTTTGGCCCAAAACTTAAGCGAAACATGCCACACCTCACTAAAGAAGAAAGGGAATGAGCCATGGGCATGTGGGAAAGTGGCATATCAACAACACGTGTTGCTGAGCGGTTTAGATGTAGTCGGATGACGGTTTACAACCTGCGAGAGCGCAGCAAACCACGGGAACAACAGAAAACCGGCTACGCCTTTGCAACCCCTCCAGGACTGCTACCTAGACAACCAGAGAGACACCGGGGATCAACAACCTACGAATAAGTCGGTCTACGGTCTCCAGACGTCTCCATGCAAGGCAAATTCCTGCCTACCGACCTTACGTCGGACCAGTGTTGAACCAACAAAGAATGCAGAACCAACCTCACTGGGCCGCTAACCACGGGCAAGCGCAGTGAAGATTACGGTGCTGGAGGCGTGTAGTGTTTAGCGACGAGTTCCGACATCGTCTTTGTTCATCAAAGAATGTATCGGCGACGTAACCAGCGATTTCACGGGAACAACGCCTGTGAAGTTGATCGATTCGCAGGTGGCGGTCTAACCTGGCTGTTATCAAAGACAATCTGACGGCACAGCGATACGTTGATCAAGCCTTGACACAGCACATGCTGCCCCACTTCGGGAACAACCCCAATAGTGTGCTTATGCACGACAACGCTCGACCACAGGCAGCCAGGCTTACCACAGCTCATTTACGGGAACCGGACAAAATACCACCGGACATAATACCACCAGACATAATACCACCAGGCAAAATACCACCGGACATAATACCACAAAGGAAATGAAAACTAGGACAAAATACCACCAACGATATCTTTTTACTATACAGCGTAACAACGCAGACTCGGTGGCGTCCAGTCATGGAAGAAGCTCAAATAAGACGCGAAGCGGAGACGGCTTAGGATTTATAAAATTCAGATGCAGTAGGTCGCAGAGAATAAGAGCAAATACTCCGTTATGTCATTATTGATAAGGGATTGCCATAGCGCGAGACTGGGGTGGTCGCTTGCCCCTCCATATACTATTTTTTTCTTGGGTTCTTGGCTCACAAAGACACAATCAATAAATTTATATTTATTTTATTGAATGCATTGCACCTCGGTAAATTGCAATTCACCAATAGGAAACTAATTGCAATTAGAATTGCAATTAGTTTAAGGATCAGTATCTCCTAAGATCAATATTGGTGAATAGATCAATGAAGATAAATTTAAACCAATATCAACAGCAATAAACCACGACAATAAACTAACTAGGATCTACAAAAAAGAACAGTTTCAGTGAAGTAGAATGTCCTCAGTGAATGTACTTTTACGTTTGTTTTAGTTACATTCAGTTATAAATAGCTCCGGTGATCAGAGAAAGCAATAAAAGATTGTGGTGGTATTTTGTCCTAGTTTTCATTTCCTTGGTGGGATTATGTCCGGCGGTATTTTGCCCGGTGGTATTATGTCCGGTGGTATTTTTTCCTACACCCCTCATTTGCAGACCAACAACATTGCCATTCTTCACTGGCCATCTTATAGCCCAAATATGAATCCCATAGAGCACCTCTGGGACCATCTGGATCGGAGGTTGCGATCCAGAATACCAGCACTCCAGAACTTACGACAGCTGCGGCAGGTGGTCACTGACGAGTGAAACAACATTCCTCAGCGTTAAACAATCGTTTAGACACGTCCGTGCCAAAAAAGAATAATTGCTTTGACCAGACAAAGGGGCAGACGCACCCAATATTAACCACATCCGAACTGTTCAGAGGGTCATTCTGAGAATTACCTCGGCGGAGAAAGGAGGTAATTCTGAGGCGAGACACGATCCGAACAGTGCCATTTTCCGTAAAAGGTGGGTAATTTTTATTCAGTGCTCCGTATGCTTTTGTGTTGGCACTGTCATCAAGATTACAATTAGCAAATAAGTTTATAAAATATGTAGAATTGTCTAAAATTTCACGAAATAACATTAAAGATAACATGTCTACAAAGTGTAAGATGATTTTATTTGTGAATAAAGGTTAATTTGACCCCAAAAAGAATCTCTTTTAGTATGCAATTAGTATCCGGCTAAATGACTCATGCTAATATGTGAATAAAAAGAAGATTGATGTCTTCGCTATAACTCAATTTAACTATCTAATATCTTGTGTATTTACCAAACTGCCAAACCAAAGGCCAGTGAATAAAATAACTACAAAGATTATAGGATTGGCACTTCTACAGATTTCACCAGATAAATGAAAATTGACATTCATTAGAGTAAGCTTAGATATTTAGGGTGGGCGGGAGCTCGGTGGGTGGAGGGGGGGGGGTTCTTTTAACACTGGGTGCTGGGCGATGAGTGGTGCTTAATGGTTTGGCGGGGCTATGCAACTGTTCCACTGGCAAAAAACTTTTTCGAAGTGGCCATTCGTACTACAGCAATTGAACTCCACGTGGCTCGTTCTCTGGCTGGGTTTCTTGCTCATTTTCCGTCTGGTTTTCTGAGTCATTTTCTGGCTGGTTTTCTTGCTCATTTCCCGGCTGGTTTTCTGAGTCATTTTCTGGCTCGTTTTCTGGCTCATTTTCTGGTTCATTTTCTGGATTATTTTCTGACTCATTTACTGGCTCATTTGCACACGAACAACTTACTGATCCCTACCAATGAAATTTCCCAATCTCTCTTCCCTGATATTTCATATTATGTTATATGCGTAGCAAAAATATACATTTACTGAGCATGGATACAGGCAATCATTTGTGGGAAATGCGAAACAGCAATAAACGAGAAGCTCATTCCGCTAGCGAAATGTTAAACACTTGACAAAAATTAAAACGCAAAAATACTTCCTTCAATGGGTTATTTCTTGAATAATATATTGCAAACAACACAAGTGTTTGGTTGTTGTTGACTTAAAGTTTTATTGACTGATCAGGCATAAGCCTTGTTATCTATTTACGCAGTGAGAGCTGTTGCGTGCTTTTGTTGTGTCGTGCTTTTGCTGTTCCGTGCAACAGGCGTGTTGCACGGAACAAGAAAAGCACGCCCTAAGTTGCGTGCCAACAGCCTGTCCGTGCTTTTGTTATTCCGTGCCGAAGTTGTTTCTGTATTTTCCAATCAATACCATAACGTGTCTTCTCCCATTAAAAAGTGGAACAACAATATTTCTACTAATGATTCATCATTCACTTCACACAGTAATCGCCGCCTCAACGATTTCAACATTTGATTAGAAGCACTGAAAATGTGCAATGTAGAAGACATATATTTATGAATACGAAAACAGGAATTACAATGCAATGTTAAATTAAGCCATTTTTAGTGAAAATCAACAATAATAACAGTAAGAATAACCATATTTTGGACAAAAAAATTAGGCCTTTTGTTTTCGTTTTAAATATCAAATAAAGTCATTTTAGTCAAAATAAAAATTTATAACAATGGTAATAAGCATTTCCTTCAGTACTGATGATCCCCTGGTGGCAGTGAGAACCCGACTTTTTTTCCTTTCAATGCTAGATTAAGTCATTCTTTACTCAATAACTCATTCATGACATACTTCGATCAAACAACTTGACAAAAAATTATGACTAGGAAAGAGGCTAAACACTTATAAAATAGGCTGACATGGTATTGGCACGGCATTCAGCATGCAAAAAGCATCATACAAAGTTAATATCTTAAAAAATTCTAATTATTACCTTAAGGCCAAATAAAGGCTATTTGCACGACAAACTACGTGCAAACATCCTGCTAAAAATTTTGTGACTAGGAAAGAGGCTATAAAACTTATAAAATAGGCTGACAGGGTATTGGCACGGCATTCAGCATGCAAAAAGCATCATACAAAGTTAATATCTTAAAAATTTCTAATTATTACCTAAAGGCCAAATAAAGGCTATTTGCACGACAAACTGCGTGCAAACACCCTGCCAAAAGTTTTGTGACTAGGAAAGAGGCTGTAAAACTTATAAAATAGGCTGACAGGGTATTGGCACGGCATTCAGCATGTAAAAAGCATCACGCAAAGTGGATGTGTTTAAAAAATTTACATTTACTAATATGTTGTCTTATGGAATGTTGCCTTGATAGTATTTTTTCTGCAACCGGTTTGAAATAGCGATTTTTCTGACGTAAATTTAAACCCATAGCTTCTATATAAATTAATTGAAATGGTGATTGAAGAAATGCAGTAGCTGGTTTTCCTAATACAGATCCCTTCTATCTGCCTTTTGATCGATCTGATGTCTTTTTAAGAATAAGTCATTTTAGTAGAAATAAATCCTACTGGCGATACAAACAGGTATATTTGTTGAAATAGAAATGATAATAGCGGTACTGAGGTTAGAGTACTGACCGTTCTCTGGTGGCACTGTTATTAACCATTAACGCCTTTTTTACGAGTAAAACCTGTAAATATTTTTAATTTGGTTTTTAAAGGGCACAGAATTTTTATCACATCGTTCAAGTGGATAATGCTACAAGTTAGGAAACTGAAAACATAGGAAACTGTGTCATCTCCTTTATGTCAGACACTTGGATAACAAACACGCCCAATCGGTAGTGGACCGATGGGTTGGAGAATTTACCTGAAAGTGAAAATGCGAAATACGCTTTTACTTGTGAAAGCTGATTTTACGAAATGAAACGTCAGGATTAATTTGCAAAAGCTTCGAAATCGATAAGCTGTATTTTCGCTGCTACTTTTCTCGATTGAACAATATTTGAAGATACAAATAACGCAAAGCAGAGGCAAAAATTTCAAAATCTACTCAAAACGATGCAGTTCCGTAGGTTTGAATAACTAAACACTAAGTGGCTGGGGTGGTGCTGGCAAAAGCGGATATTTTTCTTAGCATCCAGCGGCTGCTTTCTCGGTCCGACTTTCTCGGGGTCTAGTGTCGGCGAGTGTCTGACTACTGCCGAAAGCACAAAAGCACAAAGGTGAAGGAGGCTGAGCTTGTTCGCACGGCCGCTGATATACAAAGCGGTCCGCCCAATGTTACAGGAAACATATAGCCGCAGAATATCCTAGATGACCATCGCTTTGTGGCAAGAAAAACAGTTCTTTAATGTTAATGTGCTCCTGGGCTAAGCGAGGCATATCCACTGACCAGTAACAGTATAGCCAGTCGTTTGCTTATCTCTTTGAGGTGAGCGAGGTGCCCGTGACTTTTGGGCTTGCGACCGTAGCAATGTGCAGAGCAAGTTTATGCATGGCTTTTTCCATCCACAAAGTTGCACGTACACGTTGAAGGAACTGCAAAGCATGCTAATCGTTGCAAGCTTGCTCTGCTGGATTGATAAGCCGCAGTCCATTGCGTCTGTCATAAGGGAAGTCCGAAATGGGAGGTGCGTGTTGACCATGTATGTGTGGTAATTGCCGTCGAAATTCCACTTCGGACTCGCAAATTATTGCTAGAACGGACTGAGGCAGACGCTGCGATAAGCGAATTTTAGGTTGACCTACACAAATAGGATCCTTGTCCCGCCAAGGCTACTGCTGCATTGACCGATATAAATGTCTGTTTGTCGGGGAAGCGAAACTGTTTTGTGGTCCTCACTCAGGATGCGAGCATTCATAAATTAGTTGTATGTTGTCCTCGTCCTAACCAAAGAGATGGGGGGCATGATGGTTGGTTTCTGCTGCACAGTTATGTAGCGGCCTAGCTGGAGCTTCTTTCTTTTTTTCTGCCTCCTCTTTATCCCTAAATTTTCTCCCCACAGCGTAGCTATTAGCTGCCTCACGAGGTTGAATTTGCTTCGTGTTTACTTTCATATTGTAATGTTAAAACTGTTTGA
The DNA here is from genome assembly GCA_949752745.1 of Protula sp. h YS-2021. Classification (NCBI taxonomy): domain Eukaryota; kingdom Metazoa; phylum Annelida; class Polychaeta; order Sabellida; family Serpulidae; genus Protula; species Protula sp. h YS-2021. The sequence goes on from OX457029.1 coordinate 28,109,406, forward strand.
AAGCTTGTTTAAATAAATTCTTTATCCTGATTCTATTCCTAAAGTTGCTTGCAATTTCGAATTTTGGTCGAAAGTTGGACGGAGGCGCGGTGTTATTTGCAGTGTAGATATTCCGAGTGCTTCTCCAAGCAAGTGCTTGGCGAAGCTGCAGAAGTCTGGTGCTGCCCTTGTGGCTATTGTAAATGCGACATATCTGTCATTCGCGGAGACTCATCTCTTCTTGTGGGGATGTGAGATTGCTCCCCCTCAAAAGCATTCTGCGAAACCCTACCTAATCAGCCCTGTGTCCTCATTCCTAGCCCCGAGGAACGAGCCACAGCAATCCCGAAGAGAGGTTTATGTCTATATGGCGTTTACCTTGTTCGCCATGGTTCTTCGATGAGGACTGGCTTCTCATTCCGGCACTCCATAAATGCTGCCATTTGTCAATGCGTTTTAAGTTTTCTAGTCCCACGGGGGACTTAAACATACGTTTCAAATGGGAAGTAAACTGACAACTTTAGTCTTGATATTGGGATGCAAAGTAAGAGGTCACATAACTCATATACAGCCAACGATACTGCGGTGCATGCTAAGAAAAATATCCGCTTTTGCCAGCACCACCCCAGCCGCTTAGTGTTTAGTTATTCAAACCTACGGAACTGCATCGTTTTGAGTAGATTTTGAAATTTTGGCCTCTCCTTTGCGTTATTTGTATCTTCAAATATTGTTCAATCGAGAAAAGTAGCAGCGAAAATACAGCTTATCGATTTCGAAGCTTTTGCAAATTAATCCTGACGTTTCATTTCGTAAAATCAGCTTTCACAAGTAAAAGCGTATTTCGCATTTTCACTTTCAGGTAAATTCTCCAACCCATCGGTCCACTACCGATTGGGCGTGTTTGTTATCCAAGTGTCTGACATAAAGGAGATGACACAGTTTCCTATGTTTTCAGTTTCCTAACTTGTAGCATTATCCACTTGAACGATGTGATAAAAATTCTGTGCCCTTTAAAAACCAAATTAAAAATATTTACAGGTTTTACTCGTAAAAAAGGCGTTAATGGTTAATAACAGTGCCACCAGAGAACGGTCAGTACTCTAACCTCAGTACCGCTATTATCATTTCTATTTCAACAAATATACCTGTTTGTATCGCCAGTAGGATTTATTTCTACTAAAATGACTTATTCTTAAAAAGACATCAGATCGATCAAAAGGCAGATAGAAGGGATCTGTATTAGGAAAACCAGCTACTGCATTTCTTCAATCACCATTTCAATTAATTTATATAGAAGCTATGGGTTTAAATTTACGTCAGAAAAATCGCTACTTCAAACCGGTTGCAGAAAAAATACTATCAAGGCAACATTCCATAAGACAACATATTAGTAAATGTAAATTTTTTAAACACATCCACTTTGCGTGATGCTTTTTACATGCTGAATGCCGTGCCAATACCCTGTCAGCCTATTTTATAAGTTTTACAGCCTCTTTCCTAGTCACAAAACTTTTGGCAGGGTGTTTGCACGCAGTTTGTCGTGCAAATAGCCTTTATTTGGCCTTTAGGTAATAATTAGAAATTTTTAAGATATTAACTTTGTATGATGCTTTTTGCATGCTGAATGCCGTGCCAATACCCTGTCAGCCTATTTTATAAGTTTTATAGCCTCTTTCCTAGTCACGAAATATTTTGGCAGGGTGTTTGCACGTAGTTTGTCGTGCAAATAGCCTTTATTTGCCTTTCAAAGATTAATCGGAAAAGTAGAAACAAAGTTTGTTCAAACAGGCTAAAAGCACGCAACATCGTTTTGTCATGTTGATTGATGTTTTATACAGAAATAATGTTTGCACTGACAGATTAATAGCACGCAACATCCGTGCCGCTGTTGTGTCGTATTGATTAATATTAAACACAGAAACAATGGTTGCACGGACAAGCTTAAAGCACACAACTATCGTGCAGATATTGTGTCGTGTTGATTAATATTTTATCTAGAAATAACGTTCGCACGGGCAGACTAAAAGCACGCAACATCCGTGCCGATGTTGTGTCGTATTGATTAATATTAAACACAGAAACAACGGTTGCACGGACAGGCTTAAAGCACGCAACTGGCGCGCAGATATTGTGTCGTGTTGATAATATTTTATCTAGAAACAACGTTCGCACGGGCAGGCTAAAAGCACGCAATATCCGTGCCGATGTTGTGTCGTATTGATTAATATGAAACACAGGAACAACGGTTGCACGGACAGGTTAAAAGCACGCAACATCCGTGCCGCTGTTGTGTCGGATTGGTTATCTTTTACATAGAAACAACGTTTGCAAGCTTAAACAGGCTTAAAGCACCGACAGGCTAAAAGCACGCAACATCCGTGCCGCTGTTGTGTCGTGTTCAACAGATATAATAAAAATGTCCTAGTTTCTATGGGGAGATACTTAATAAGTATAAAATAAAGTGAATTGACAGGCTAAAAGCACGGGCAGGCATTTTATCTCATGAAAAATTAAGCTGTGCGGAAATTGTGTCTGCACGGAGAGGGTGAAAGCATGGTCGTTTGAAAAACAGGGTGTCTGCACGCATGTACCCGTGCAACAGGCCTGTTGCGCGCCTGTTGCGTGTGCAGAGATTGTTTCTGCACGGACAGGCTAAAAGCATGCAACAAGAGCTCGCACAAAGCTCACTGAGCAAATGTGTGTTCTGTGCTGTCGTTAAATGCTACGCATTTACTTGCAAAAAATACACTCTTTTCACATGGCGTTTTAACAAACAAAACGAAATCAAAGACGAAAATAAAAAGTGACATGCACATGTTCAGATCAAGCTCTTCATAAGTCCCAAGTTTCATGGTCGTAGGGCCCATAGTGTCAGAGAAGAAGACACAAAAATCGGAAAAACTGCCAAGGAGAAAAAAAGGACGAACGGCTGCTCGCACAAATTCATATAACCCTTGCAAGCCAAAGCCTTGTCAAGTGTTAAAAATATTCCAAAACTATCAACATATTCCTAATGCCCAAACATCTCACTTGAACCACCAGGACATATTTCAGCATTTTTTAATAATACTCCTACACGTAATTTAACGGAACTGGTCCTACATGGGATGAAAAGACAGGCTGAAAGAAAACACCGAGATTGATCGACTATATAAATCTCAGACTAGTCCTTTTATTTTAATCTCATACAGAACCCTGGAATTGAGACCACCGTTGAAATGGCGAAATGTCCCCTCAGTTCTGTTCTCAGTCGTAAGGACATCAGCTTGACGTCAGGATCAAAGCCGACACTTATTCACATAGATTAGAGCTGAATATTATTTGTTACAGAGACGTTACTTGACGTAATCCAGCACTGCGAGTTCGTGACTGTCCAGGAGGATGACCTCATCATACACCAGGGAGAGAAAGGGCACAGGTTGGCACATCGTATTCTCTATACTAAACACAGATGGTATAGCTAGCACAAAATACTGACCCTTAATCAGGTTAAAACGACCGGGGTCTTCTTAACAAATGTTTGGCACCCATTCTGTACATTTCGGCTCTTGGCTAACATGCTGGTTAATTTAAATTACAATATGAATCAAAATGAAAGGCATCATGAAATCTAAAAAAATTCATGAACAACTCTAAAACTGACCGTGAGAAATTCGTGAAAATAATAGGGCGTGATATAACGCATATGTAACAATGTATATTAATAGCAATTCTATCTACCAAATTTTGTCGTATGAAGTAAATTTATTATTAAAAGGAGAGACTGGACATTTATGGAGCGCTCACAGTGTCTTCGCACGTACCGTGAAGAACCCCCAGTGTCTTCCCAATTGCCTTGTAGCACTCCAGGGTCTTCACTTCGGATGTCCATTTTCAACTTTACCACATACAAAATTATTTTGTTCAGTGGTTTCTTCATACACTTCCGTAAGGCAGACAAATAGTTTATTTTATATATAATTTATAATTTATTTTATAAATAGCTTATTTTTTGTGTGTCCAGATTTTACATCTGCCTGCGGGGTAACGTGTCGGTGTTGCACAAGGACTCGCTAGAGGACGTAGACCTGGGAGACGAGGGTGATCCGCGCTCTGTCGACAGAAGCACACTCGGCAATGAACTCGTCCGACTCGGTGAGTGAGCGATCGTTGCATATGATACTTGCCGGTAGCACATCCCTGGGAAGGAGGCTATTTGGTGTCTGTCTGCTAGAAACTATTCATGAAGTTGCTCAAACCCACTTAATTGTTGTAATTTTTTTTCACCCCGAAACGGTATAAGATAAATTAATAATAATTAAAAATAGATAAAAACTCACTTCCATTCGGCTCACAGTGTTTAAGACTGACTGACTAGTAGGGGTGTGACGGTTCGTCCCGTAACCGAAAACCGACCGCGGTTCTTCGGTTCGGTTCGGTTAAAAAACCGAAAGAGAAAAACCGCGGTATTTTCGGGTTTGTTTTGGCAAAACTGCAATGATTGTTACAGGCTATGCTTTTAACATCGTATTATTTAAAATAAGAATTCTGAAACAAATAAGAAACCAGATATTTTCTAGTAGGCTGTTCCCCAATAGACTACCGATAATTCGAATGTCACAGAAATTTTTTTTTCAATATTTCATAATTTTATGTTGCAGACTACATAAACAACTTATTTTCTTTCCTTATAAACAAACAAATATGAAAAAAGGAAATACAAATAAATTTTTAAAACTTTTAAATTTCAATAGATTATTAACACTTGACAAGCCTTTGGCTTGCAAGGTGTTTATGAATTTGTGCGAGCAGCCGTTGGTATCTTTTTTTCTTGACAGTGATCGAATTTCTTGTGTCATCACCTCCACTGGCACTACGGGCCCTAGGGCAACGAAACTTGGGACTTAGGTAGAACTTGATGTGAACGCATGCATGACACTTTTTATTTTCGCCTTCTATTTCGTTTTCTTGTTTAAAACGCCATGTGAAAAGAGTGTATTTTTTGCAAGTAATTGCGGGGCATTTCACGCATAGCACAGAGCACAAAGTTGCTCAGCTTTGTGTGAGCTCTCACTGCGTAAATAGATAATACGGCGTATGTCCGATCAGTCAATCAAACCTTTAAGTCAACAAAAGCCAAACACTACTCGGCTTATAAGACGAATTCAAGCTGTGTTGTTTGCAATATATTCTTCAAGATATAACTCATTGAAGGAAGTGTTTTTGCGTTTTCATTTTTGTCAAGTGTTTAACATTTCACTGGCGACATGAGCTTCTAGTTTAATACTGAACTACCGATATTTTGATAAGCAGCCAATGTAGATTCCATTTTTCAATGTTTTTGTTTTTCTTTCACTAAAAAATAAAAATTTACATTGTTCAACTTATTTTTACCCTTTGTTATCAGAAAAGAGAAGCATTATTTGATTTCTTTGACATTCGAATTATCGGTAGTCTATTCTGGAATAGCCTGTCAAAAAAAAAAACTATCTGGTTTCTGATTTGTTTCAGAATTCTTATTTTAAATAATGCGGTGTTGTGGAATGATAGATATATTGATTGTTATTTGAGATATTTATGCTTAATTGTAGTTCCTGTGACTTTTTAAATATTTCACGAGAATTCCGAGGCATTTGTTGTTAAAAAATGAACACCTTGTTAAACAAGAGCACCGGTGTAAGGAAGCGTTTTGACCCCCAAAATAAATCGACCCCCCGGTCGATTTGTTTTAAAACAAACAGACCCCCCGGTCGATTTGTTTTAAAATAAACAGAATCCCGCTGAAATGTTTTTACCCTCTTATCTTTTGTTGATTTCTTTATTTCTTTTCACCTATGGCCACCTTATTAGTTTCTTTAATTGAAATAAAAACTATATCCATGAATAACAATTTATTAAGCAACTAACATCTACATTTTCAAACACGAAAACACTTCCAACACCACTAACATACGGTCACCAAAAAATCTCCTCAAGCTCAATAATGGCATTTCAAAGGCTCAAAATAATAATTTTCTACATCAAGAGGTAGAAAATGCTTAAAATAGTATTTAAAAACCATATGCACCTTTCTTACTTCCATTTTATATTTAAATATGAGTATTTGGAGGGGGTCATTTTATTATAGGGGAAGTCTGTTTGTTATGGCGAACTTTCCCAAAACAAATCGACCGGGGGGGGGGGGGGTCTCTTTGTTTTAAAACAAATTGACCGGGAGGTCGATTTGTTTGGGGGTCAAAACGTTTCATTACACCGCAAAGCTGCAAATCCCCTCGCCCCTTTTTTATATGAGTAGTAAATCTGTATATGATTTGAAATGTGGGTGCTTACCCGTTCGGAGGAGTTGTGCATACACGACTTAGATCATAGAGCCTTCATAATCGAAAATTATGCTAAGTTGCGACCTCAATTTTGGCTAAATAAATGTTGGGCAAACTGAATACAAGGTGCACAACTACAATACATGAGGAGTAAATCTGTATAGGATTTGAAATGTGCGTGCTTACCCGTTCGGAGGAGTTGTGCATACAAGACCACTACCCAAAAGCGGGATGGACGGACGGACAAACCAAATCCTATATCCCCTTCGCCAACAAAGTTGGGCGAGGGGATAATGAGCAAAACAATTTAATGATTAATAAATTCATTATTAGGTCTCCTCCTTTGGGGAGACCTGTTTGAGATGCTTCGTCACTGAATAAATATTAAAGGAGTGATGCTTTATTTTTTTTAAAGTATTCTTTTAATTTATCAATTTGTGCTTTATAAATTTTATAAAATTGTGTTTCTGTCTCAATCACATGGCTAAAAGCCATTATTGGGTGTTACACGATAAATATTTAGCTAAATACAAATATTTATCATTTCGGCAAAATTTTAATAATTTTGGCAAAATCGTACCGAAAAAAACCGAACCGAACCGAATAACTTAAGTGTACCGAACTGAACCGAACCGAACCGAACCGTGGACATGGCGTACCGTCACACCCCTACTGACTAGGAACTCAGTATTTTCCGCAAAAAGAAAGAAATCGGACCATGCAAAAGTTATCAAAAATGAAAAAAAGAAAGAAAAAGAAAGAAAGAAAAGAAAATCATCTCAAAATTTCTAATGCAAAGATGTCTTTTTCAGTTGTCATTTGTTATTTAGCACTTCAGACAATGTAAAGTGTGTCATTTATAGGTGAGGGAGCCACGTTCGGAGAGATAGCACTGATCAACCCGGACTGTATCAGGACAGCGTCTATCGTAGCCAATGAGAAAACAGATCTCGTCGTAATTCACAGAGACCTCTACAACCGATCCGTGTCAAACGTAAGTGTCAAACTGATTTCGCCATCCTTCACACACACCTCTACAATCGATCCGTGTCAAACGTAAGTGTCAGACTGATTTCGTCATCATTCACATAGACCTCTACAAGCATCAGTGTCAAACGTAAGTGTCAAACTGATTTCGTCATCCTTCACACACACCTCTACAACCGATCCGTGTCAAACGTAAGGGTCAAACATATCTCGTCGCATGTCACAGATTCTTCTATAACCTATCCATGTACAGCGTAAGAGTTAAGCAGGCGTACAGTCATACACAGATTTCCCGAAAATTGACCCGCGTCTACAGGAAGTGTCAAACATATCTCCTTATCCTTCACAGGGAGTTCTTTAACTGATTCGGGTCAAACTTAATTGCCTTTCGGATCTCATTCAAAGTAGAACTCTATAAACTGGATGACGAAGAGGGGTTAAAGTATCAACTGTTCTTAATACAAGGGACCTCTGTGGCGGATCTTTTTTCAAACTTCCATGTCAAACAAATTGAAGCTAAATGACTGTTTACACGAATTGTTGGTGCAATGTCATTATATCTACAGTAAAACCTGCCTGCACCGGACAACGGGAACTGGGGGATTTTGTCGGGTATATAGAGGTGTCCGGTATTTCAGGGGTCATCTAAACCAATGGGGAAAACGGGACTGAGAATTCTTGTCCGGTAATGGCAGTTGCCCGATATTTCAGGGTTTGTCCAGAATGAGGTTTTACTGTACTTGGAGGAAAAACGCCATTGACAAAAAGGCTTCTTCATAGGATCTGAAAAAGAATATTGAAGTATTTACATACTATTATAGCGATAGGTGAACTATCTGTTGCTTATTACAGGTGATAGCCCGCGAATATGCAGAGAAAATGTCATTCATAGACTCGGTGCCGCTGTTCGCTGATTGGTCCGTTAAGTGGAAGAAGCACCTCGCAGCTTCCTTGAGAAAGGAAAGCTTTCTATTTGATTCTCCTATATTTCGCCAGGGAGATAAATCAGAGTCCATGTATTTCATCATCAGGTAGGACGGCTGGGAAAAGGTTTTGGATCAAAAATAAATCATGGGTCACTAAATTTAAAAACATAAATGTAGCAAAATATCTCAGTCGTCGAATGGTACTAAGGGATTTTTTTCTTTTTTTTTTTTGCGAGACAACGCCATTCCTGAAATTAACACCCGCAACAAAAAAATACCTCAGAATTAAAGGAGGTTGAAACCCTTGAATATTGGGGAATAAACCATCCCGAACATGCCTGTAAGTCGATAATTTTTCTTCTTTTGAACATTTACACTGCATAGTTTATCAGTACAAAACATATGCCAAAAAAATTATTTTTAGTGGAGAAGTGAAGCTATTGGTGGATCCGGAAGCTCACCAGCAGCAGTTTGCCAAGCTCATGCACAAATACGGGGACATTTGCGACGTAGAAAAGTAGGTAGAAACAAAGTCCTATATTAATAGTTTTCCTTTCCTTATGAATAGAAACATCGCGTGGTTTTCAAATTCATAAACGGAAGCAAAGCTCCTACTTTCTACCACTGCGCCTTGATTCTTGATTGGTAAAACAAACGCTTAAAAAGGAAGAACTAAATATTTGAAGATGCTTTAAACTTAAGAAGCATGATATTTCAGACCGATTTCGTTACATTGCAGCAAAATAATGACAGTCTTAATGCACATTGGAAACTGTCTAACCCTACACAAAATGGAAGTTATAAAGGACAGAATTTGTACGAATCAAAGGTATGAACAGAGGTCAGTACTGTACAGCTGCAGTATTTTTCAAGTATGTCTTTTATTGCTTACAGCATGATGGCTGGCGACAGTGCTTACTTTCCACAGAAGCTTTTACCACAGATAGAGAAATTCTCACGCGTGAACAAGTCACAGTTACTGCAGCGCTCCGGAGCGTCGTCGTCGGAAGAGAAGAGCGAGGAGGATCACCTGCCACAGTCCTGGTCGCCATCCACCATCAGGAGGATGAATGCTCAGATCAAATCCAAGAAAGTGAGCATCAATCTCTGCTACCTCGGCGACCGGCAGTACTTTGGTGAGCCCTCATTGTGGAAACTGCACATATTTATTTTCTTTTTATAACTATAAATGTGCTTTATTTAGTCACCCCTGGCTTTAAAGATATAACAGTGAAGAATCCATTTTGAGTTATTCAGTTCAGTTATTAGAACATGAAGATCGTTGTAAGTTTTCGTCTCATTTACTCAGTTCATATAACATAAAGACAATTTGAAGTCCTTTTTTCTTGAAATTTTCCGGATTCAAATATTACATGAGATCATTTTTCTAGGAGTGTTTTGGGTATCTTCTAATCCCTCCCCCAGGCAATGTCTACCGGATCAGCGTACGCCCATCCCCCTTCCTTCCTCCTTCCCGACCATTCCGGAAACCATTCTCCTGTCAATATATTGGATTTGATGTGTTCATTAGGTGACGTAGAATTCTTGCTGGGGCTTGACATTCACCACTCCTCCGCTATCTGCTCCCGCGAGACCGTCGTCATGTCGCTCTATCGATCTCATTTCGAGCGCCTTTTCAAGCGCCGTAACCCGAAGACGTTACGGAGAATGGCGGAGACAGCCGAGTTACAGCTAACGAGGCGTATTATTCGGCCAAATATTGTCGAATTTCTGCCACTTTTGAAATGCTTTGTTTATAAAATGCAAGAAGTAAAACGAGAGGCCGGAAAGAAGTTTTTCATGAATTCTTTGAGAGTTGAAGAGGAGCAGATATTCAACCTACCGAATGTTTGTTTCGAGGGTTATCAAGTGAGACCGAAGAATGCTGTTTACAAAGCCTACACGTGGTCAGATGCAACTAAGCTCGATGCTTCTGTTCCGTTCAAGCCGCGCAGTATCAGTTATAGCAATACCCATAATCACACACCCCTTGAAAGGAAATCAAAAGATCCGAATAAAAACTCACTTGATCGAGTAGGAACGCCAGCGAAACGCCAGAAATCCGTGCCGGCCTACAGTAGCAAACACATTTACGTTGAGCCCTGCAGGCGTAGCCCTGCTCAGACTCACAGAAGCGCAGATTCATGGTACAGCAACAAATCATTCCTTCCAGGGATTAGGCACAAGACCCGCTCAGCTCTCAGCCAAAGCAGTGGTTACTATAGCGAAGCGTCTAATCCTGCCCCTGTGACTCACAGAACCAATGGGATACCAGTGTGTGGCCACAGCAGCCATGACGCCAAGGCTCAGCATATCAGCTCCCGTTGCGGAACCGTGGTTTTAAAGGTCCCACCAAGATATGCGACTACTGCCTTGACTTTGAACCCCTGAATGGACACGTATTCATACAATAATTCTAACATAATGAGGCGAATTGCTACTCGAAGTTAAGCTTCCAACTTGACATGCCACTCATGTTATTTCATGCAGTTACATTAAATACGTAAACCACTGAGCAATCCTTGATAAAACTATGCAGCCTATGTTCCTTACTGGCATAGGTGTTACTGAAGAGGGCGTTGTTGAAACATTACAGCAGCGCCATTGTTGTTGTGATGTTCTATCACATTCTTAATGAGATCTCGAGAGCTGTGAGCCACTCTGCTATCCGGATCCAAAAAAATTGTTTAAACACTGGTGCATATGATATGACAACGAATTTTGCAAATGCTAACAAACCATTAGGTTACACAGCTGCTCACCGAAAGTCAAATCTCAATGGATGCGGTAAGAAATTTAGAGCACGTCTCAGTCACTCTGCAAGGGCCTATGTTCAAAACACTATGCAATGTACAAAACACTCATTAGATCATAACTCAGTTATACCTGGTTTTTGATGTTCTCTAAGATAACAAAAAAGCTCTTTCAGCATTGTCAGCGTTTGTTCAATTAAAAGGTAAACAGGCTTGAAATACTCTGTAAACTTCTTACAGAATAAATGTGTGTAACCCAGAAAAAATGCCCACCCCGGAAAAACGCCCCAGAGCAAACTCTCCCCATTTGTGCATATGCGGAGAAAAGCCCCCACCCCACAGATTTTTGTCATACACGGGGAAAATGTCCCCTGTATAATAGCGACTATTTATAAATCAGAAATATATTTCTTGAAGTAATAAGTTGAGAGATAAATCAGAGCTCCAATCTTTTTTTGGGATGATAACTGAGTAGGTCAGAAAATATCATGGTGTTCTGAAAAATTTCACTGGTGATTAGCAATGATTAGAATTAATATTTGACAAAACCTCATGAGATTCCGGAATACATTTCAGGAGGTGCATAAAAAGAACCCACAGAGCGATAGCTTGAGTAAATTTTCCTACAGAAGTACTCCATTAAACAATATTTTAATGGTTTAATGCATTTAATACGTATGCTGAATCTTTGTTGAAGTAGGTTAAGTTCTATTGGATTGTGGGGGGATGACTTTCTCCGGGCATTGTATAAGTCAAGAAAGATTTTGTTAGTAGTTAGCAAAATAGGGGCATTTTTTCCAGGGTGGGGGGCATTTTGTCTGGGATGTTTTCTCCTCGAACGTATATGCATAGCTGCTTTGACGGAATGTTTCAGTTTGTGGTTCAGGGCAATTATGGAGACAGCAAACGGTCACACAGAAAAATTCAAAGGCTGAAATTTGATGAAGTTACATGAGTGTCGCGGTACGGGGGAGGGGGGAGGGCATATCCGTTCTGGTGCTGTGTGAAATTGTGAGGATAAAGATGCCTCAGATCTTGTGTTTTATCGATAATAATTTTACAGTCAAGCGACAAAAAGTCGAGCGTCTAAAGGTCGACGACATAAAGTCAAAACTGGAAAACGAGATAAAAGGTCGAGAATTTTTACCGTTTTTTTCAGATTGTTGAAGAAAGTATTTCAAAATTTTATTTTAAAAATAAAAAAAATGTAATCAATGCCTGCCATCAAAAGTTCTTGTTGCACTTGTTACATTGAGGACCGGAGGTTGTTAGCGAGATCTGTGTGAGGTTACTTCAAACTGCAATTACTTTCTTTCTTTGATTCACCAATAATCCGTAAAAGCAGTTCTGGCAATCCGACTTAAACTTGAGCCTAATCAATCAAAGATAAGGAAAATGTTTTGGGCACGCTCTTCAACTAATTTTGCCTCTTTACAACAACGGGAAATGAATTGCATTTTGAGGAAGGGCAACTAAGAACTGCAATTTAGGAAACCGCTGAAAACAACAAATGAAATACTCGAGTAAGTTTAAAATTCATTCAAGCTTAATTCATCACATAGTGGAGTGTGATTTTTATTTAGGGTGGGGGCACAATATTCGCTGGAAACCCGTCAACCGCGAAAACCAGGAAGGCGATGAGCAGAAGGGTAACCCACTAATAAAGAGGAAAAGACTTGATAGTATTTGTCTTAGTAAGAATTGTTGCTTCGATGTGAGATGCAGGGCGAAAACACTTAGTTTGTTTGAAGATGCCTAATAAATGTTCGAAGCTTAGACTAGACTGTTTTCAATAAAAAATCTCGACCTTGTGTCGCGTTTCCCACTTTCGACCTTTGTCTCTCGGCCTCTTGTCGGGACATTAAGATAACAAATCATGAGTGGCCTTAGCTAGAAGAGCAGTAGACAGTGTGCCCTTACATTAGCAGCCAATGTTTTGTGTGATGCCTTTCACAAGGTGAGAAAGTCAACGCGGGCTATTTGCTGGCAAGGCGGGAAAGCATAAAAGGGTAGGCTCTGTGTACTGGCGTTATGTGCTTTAATGTCAATTTTAAAGATAGAATTGTTGAAAGCATATAGACGTATAGCTGGTTGATCAGTTTTTCTAACAGTTAAAATTTTGAAATTCGATTATAGGCCTCCCAATCTACGTATTACATTTTCTCACCGATTCTTAACCCCTCCCTTTGCCTCCCCCTCTTTTCGACTTGTTAACACTTGACAAGCCTTTGGCTTGCAAGAGTTATATGAATTTGCGCGAGCAAAATTCGTCCTTTTTTTGTTTTTTCTTCTTGACACTTTTTCCGATTTTTTGTGTCTTCTTCTTCTCTGACACTATGGGCCCTACGACCATGAAACTTGGGAGTTATGAAGAGCTTGATCTGAACATGTGCATGTCACTTTTTATTTTCGTCTTTGATTTCGTTTTCTTTGTTAAAACGCCATGTGAAAAGAGTGTATTTTTTGCAAGTTAATGCGTAGCATTTAAGCCACATCACACACAGTTGCTCAGTGAGCTTTGTGCGAGCTCTCACTGTGTATGCTAGATCAGTCAATGAAACCTTAAGTCAACAGAAACTAAACACTACTCGGCTTATAAGACGTATTCAAGCTGTGTTGTTTCCAATATATTATTCAAGAAATAACCCATTGAAACCAGTATTTTTGCGTTTTAATTTTTGTCAAGTGTTTAGCATTTCGTTAGCGCAATGAGCTTCTAGTTTCGGAATGTTTCTGTATACATTCATCGAGGGGCTTTCTTCAGATAAAAATCGGCAAACGTTTCGAACTGCAAAACTTAAGTGATCTTTGAAATAACTATTATTTTCTCGTCATATCATTTTAGATAGATCACTCTTATAGAAGCAGTGAGTTTGAATCATACAGTTTTTTTAGGGAGGGGGTCTATATTTTTTGCGGTCTTCAGCCAAACATCCTTGTAGCTCTGAAGAGCCCCCTGCAGTAACCCCTCACAGCGCAGAATTATCATTGGCAGTAATCCAGCATAAGTTTTCGTATGTGTAAATATTAACAATGAAAAGTTTTATGCGTTTAAAAATGATACTTTGCTTGGAAGAAGCGAAGTGCCTCTGTAATTTGACACTAGTATTGCTTTCAGATATTTATTGCCATAAAATAATTGGTAATGCTTGTAACTGAAGGCATGGCCCCATGGTTTAACTAGAGACAATGCTGAATTAATGTATGAGACGTTATTGGGTTAATTCAGTGTCATTATGTCACTCATTAAGTCAATCACTGAGTCACTCATTACTGTTTAACGGATGTACATCAGTACTGTTTATGAAAAAACCAGCTGATTGAATTAACGATATCAAACCTTTTCAACTTGTGAAAGTGGAGCAAGTGTACAAATGATATTTTTGTCTGTATGTGGGGTGAGGGGTTTATAAAAAAGTCTTGTACTTTTTTTCAATTTATGTTGGATTGAAATGTCTGTATAGCATATGAACCTCATGAGCCTATTACTAAAATGCCCTTTGTAAATGTGTGTTTAAATACTTCAGTGACTTTGTCTAGACCAGCGACTTAAAGGTGTCATTTAGGACGGGGCATTCCGACCAGCGACACTGTGACCACGCTGCTGTAACTGTAACATTTAGGTCAAGCTATAATACACTCAGATCAACAGAGTGCATAATAATAACAAAAAAGGGCACCGAGGTTTAAATAAAATTTTAAGTTGAACTTCCTACGTATGATGAATATAAGTACCAATTTTGCAATTATAAGTGAGCGGAAAAATACGTAAACACTACTCTGGTGTTTGTGAAGGATAAAATTAAAAACATCAGTGTGGATAACTTGTTTCTAATAGGATCAGTGTAGATTACTTGTTTGCAGTAGGATCAGACGCAGAAAGTTGAATTATTTTTGTATTCAGTTGTAATTGCAATTGAGTATGTACTAAGTACTCGAATTATTGGTGTATTCACCTTTTATAATCAGTAGAGATCACTCGAATGACAGGATTAACTGCAAAACGCAATTAAGCTAATTGCTATAATCAAGTACAAAACTCCTCAAAAGACTGATAAAAACATCTGCTGTTCTAATTGCGTAACCACAATAAAATAATAGAATTGCTTTAGAACTTCTTTGTTAATGGTTATGCACCTTATTTATCCACACCCATTGCTCATTCAGGAACCTGACCTGAATAAAGCCATTAAGGGACCTTTCATGCATGTGTATATGATGAACAAACTAGTTGTATATATTTTGTATTTGTACAAACATGTATTGCAAACATTTATAACGACAAAACTTTAAAAAGTAATAAAACTAAAAATATACGGTGTTTATTGGTTTGCATTATTTATATATGTACTTGACTTAAGCAATATTTCACATAATACTTCGTAATGAAGGCCCCGTCAACATTTGCGTTACAGTGTCAAATCTGTCAAATCAGTAAAATTTTCAGTGACTCTGTCAGGTATTGTTTTCCAAAATTCATATTTTTAATAATAAAAATGACGACAATCCCCGATTCTTTAATTGAATTATGTCCTTTAAAAATGAATATACGTCACACAACATGCTTAGTGAGCAACAACTTATAAATAAGTTACTTATTAATTTATGCAACAAAACGAGTTTCTTAGATTATTTTTGAAAGATTTGAACTAAACAAACGAATAGTGAAATTAGCAAATGGTATATAAAACAAGGTCAGAATCTAAGACTATAACTATAACACACCTCAGTTTGATGAATATTGCAGACTGTTATTCTTAATCTTATATCCCTATAACATTACGATATTCATAAAAACAACGCATTTAAGACATGTTTGACCTAAACATCTGCAATGTCTCTCTGGCGGCGTTTGATTAAACAAAGGTACATACATGACTCGGATTTAAGGTCTGTGTTTGTAAGCGTCAACCATGCCACCGTACTGAGGTCTCAATCAAATAATGAAAGCAAGGGTGTTCCGTGAAGACAAAATTATGAGGCTAACGACACCCCTTCCCTTCATGGTGAAATTCTACAAAAATGTTATTAGCTAAGCTTATCACAACATTTAACGAAAACATGTAACACTTGACTCACTTTCAACATATTTAAAAATACAAGTCGCGCCAAAGATGTAAACAAAAAGATACTTATTTCCAAGGAAATAAGTGCAAAATCCCACAACTAGCATAAATAGTTATTAACAGGGCTTAACTCTCACATGAAAATTATGAAGTGTGAGTAAGTACAATCTGAACTCATCCAAGGACCACTTTCAGCTCTGCGTAATTGTTTACTGAGTTTTTGTGCTTTAAATTTTGATGTCTGGTCAAAACATTGTCGTATTCTTGCGCTCCAAACTGACCAAGAAGAGAACGCCAACCTAGGCAAGTGCTGAGTTAATTTTTTTTCTTTTTCTACTATACATCAATATTTGTGTATTTGTTTTACTGTATCTTAATGTACCTTAATGAGCTATGTCATTCTTATCTTTCGTTATGTGTGTTTTTTTCTGTTTAAGTTTGCTTAAGAGCGGCCTTACAAAAGGAAAATTGCAGAAGCCGTCATGTCAATGGATAAACAGCACCAACAGCGACGGAGACCACCTAGCAGAGCGCAAGGGAGAAAACGACAGAACCACCCTATGCAATGGAAAGGGAGAGTATGACCAATGCTAATGGATAAATAGCGCCACCGGCTGCAATGAAAACAGCCAAGACCAGGGCAAGGGGCATTATGAGAATCGGCAACAGTGACAGCATCATCGATGCTAGCGGATGACCAGCAACACTGCGAGTCTGTGGCAAAATCAAACCATTATTATATATATCCCGAAAGACATTGGTTGCACCGTGTACTATCCCTGTATTTCGCGTTATCGAAGTTTTTATATTTTGGTAAGGTTGGAACAGATTGTGATAGCTTTTTCGTTTTCTTTGGCACTTCACGTCCCATTGTTGCATCATGTTTTTTTGTGCTGAGAGTAATAGACCTGAGCGGACACCAGATGTGCACTTTGGCTGTATCAGAATCCAAACGATAAAATCTTGAAATGATAACGCATGAAACAAGTTATGGCTTGTGAAATGAGTTGAATTTTACTGTTTTCACGTTGAATCATGTTCTCTATCCTGTCACTTTTAACACCCTTTCAACAATTCCGTTAGATGTGTCGTCTTTTAAGCCCACAGTCCATTAGGCCCACAGTCCGTTAGCCCTACAAGGGAATTTCAGAGGATTTATTAGCATCTGTTGAAGAATTTGCAGGTTCTATTTTGGAAAATACTCAAACATCCGACATAGCAAACTCATACGAAAGTTTCTAGATCGAGGAGTAAGTCAGTTAGCAACATTAGGAGTGATCGGGTGCGAAAATAAATATAAAAAAACCACACCCTAAACCTTTCCTGAATTCAATCCCTTTCCTTCCTATCTACACATTGCTATACTAAAATGTTCGAATATCTTTGGGAGCGGTAGTTGAAAGGCTCGGGCAGTTATGACTGAATACAATTTTATTAGAAACTTAACCGCTTTTTCTAATTAATTTTACGTCCCAAATAGAGATGAAGCATTTCTGAAGAATGTTTCATTTTCACCTCTGTATACGTCTGAAGTAGACTTCTGTGAGCCGTTCTGACTCACATTGGGGTAAGTTATTAATAGTTAAAACAAAAGTTTATGTAAAATAGTTAATGTTTATTAAATGACAAAGTGCAGCAGGAAAAATACCGTACGGGAATCTGTTACCCATTTATTAGGTTTACGAGCTTAAAGTTATTCACATTAATCAGTTATTTACATACAAAATATTGCATATAGCTGTAATTACTAAATTCCATACCGAGTAATATATGTAAAATGTTATAAATAGCTTTAAATCATGACTGTGCGCATTCTGGAGTACTCGTCCAGACACATTATTTCAGCAGCATATATACCCATACATGCCAACAAAGGCACTTGTCACCGGACAAAGTAACAAACACCAACAGAAGATAGCCAGGACTTAGCAATTATAACATACTGTTTACCTATTAGAGAACAGAGGGATTACTGGTTATTTCAGTGTCTTTCAAAACTTAGTCTAATCTATTCATTAATAAAAGAAAACACACAAAACGAAGATTTTAATTACTTTTAGCATTATATTAAACATGTTTTTGGTATCAAGAACAACACCGCCAAACTTTAAGACTGAATTTTTAATTCAGACATCGGCATTAATGCAAGATTATCCTGTCATGTACCACATTTAAAATTGACAATTAGATTCTACGCACAATTTAAAATATATACATAAACCACTAGTAATCATAACTTACATCAAGATAAAAAGATATTAAGTACTATCCGGCAGATAAGTTTAGGCATGACCGAGTAAATCAGATTCAAAGAACACTGTTGACATAAATGTATCAGTTTGGCTACTGAACACGGCAACGTCAATTAAGGATAAAACGTAACGTAGCGTAAATATATATTATGTAATCGCCATTCATTTTGTCGTTATTTATTGTAGCATAGTCTCTGTCGCATTCAAAAGATTTGACATATCAGCACTATTCAATGTTCGTTGTGCTGTAAAAGAATATTTATTATGGTTCAATCTCGATAGCAAGCGGAACCAAGCGTGGATATTCCACCTTCGCCGTATTGGATTTCACGGTATTTCAAATAACATCGGCGTTGGAATTGACGGTCTGACAAGGTCTTGAACACCAGCTTTTAGAGACACCCTGTCGCATTCATCTTCATAATGTTCACACGTTGAAAATACTTGGTCTTTCACTTTATAGGGCATTTAATTAAAAAAAAACACTTCCAAAGAAAAAAGAATGATTTTTTGATAAGTCAAAACATAAAACATCCCAATGACTTGCAATGGTACTGACTCGTGCTCCTCGAAAAGACAAGGCTGGGGTAAATCTTGAAACAACTAACAATCCCACATTCATGCGTCACGTTTATTCATCATAGAACTGAACGCATGTTACATGAAGAAGTTGGCATGTCTTTATATTAACATATATGAACATTTTGAAACCATATAATGGCTATGAATTTATTTTATGCGCATAAGCTACTTCTTTGCAAAAGCTAATTTGAGAACTACATGTTGAGATACTGATCAAAGATTAGCACTTAATCTTTAAAGCACTTCCCCCAGAAGCTGCCTCATAGTTGGTGGGTACGTTATTCACCGATTTTTGGGTCCAGAAACCGTTAAGCCTCGAAAATTAAGCGACAGTAAAATACTTAAGACACATATAAATATCGGGGGTCTCAAGAAATGCATAGATTCCCAACAACGCCATGAACAAGTCCTGCGAATGAAATGTTACCAACATTGGTTGAGATAAGCGAATTAAGACTTCCCCATGATAAGTTTGCCCCATTTATGGCCGTTCACTCTGATGAATCATCAGACAATGAAGATACGGAGTATTCTCAATAACTTTTACTAAAAAGTGTAGAAAAAAGAGGCGGCAGATGTTATCACCGTCCATGCAAAGATACTTATTAGTAACTGATGTGCATAAGTGCATCTAGCAAACGAAAATATGCTTTTCAAACTGACACTGTCGCTGATGCGAATTCGCATACATGACAAAAAACTCGTAGCAGCGTCTTAGCGCAACATCCAAAAAATGGTAAAACAGTACACATTGATAACTTAAAACATGTAGATTAAATATTGGATATACAGTCAAAATACTGAGCACTTTTTAAATTTAAGATATCGTACTTTGTTATTTATGAAGTTCTTCTAGAGTTATTCTGCTGCGATCTGTTACACACAAACACAAATGTGTTCTCTTCCTACAGTTTATGTTCTCTGAGCATATTGTTTGGTGATATTTCAATCCTGTTTTGTTTCAAAAGTCAATTAGATTAATGAACTGTACGGACGTTTGGTGTCTTTGTATGTGTTTACTTGATTAAACAATGCGACGCAGAATGCTTAAATATTTGTGAAATCTGATCTTTGACAGTATCTTAATATGTAGTTCGTTCTCAAATAAGCTTTGCAAAGAAGTTACTTATGCGCATAAAATTAATTCATAGCCATTGTCTAGTTTCAAAATGTACATATATGTTGATATAAACACATGCCAACTTACACTGCCATTTGTACATAAATTCGTAATGAACAGTCTAAATATCATTTGCGCATATGTTTAGTATATTGTGAGGCAGTATCGCTTTAAATATGGGGCGTGCTATTCTAGTTATTTCACAAGTTGATCAAATTAAATAAATTTATTTACATTGAACAGTATTTATTCTAACATTATATTTAAGTATTTCAAATAAAGTTCGACCGAATTAGCTATCATGGACTCGTATGTTCGTCCCCGCATATCCATGAACATCTTAAATTACGAGGAGACTGTTTCATCTGTTGAAATTTTCGTATCATTTGACTTTCGTTTGAAATAAACATCTCTATGGCAGTAAATGGTAGGAAAGAATATGCGTTCAGTTCTATGATGAATAAACGTGACGAATGAATGTGGGATGGTCAGTTGTTTCAAAATTTACAAACCCCAGCCTTGTCTTTTCGAGGAGCACGAGTCAGTAGCCCTGCCAGTCATTGGGATGTTTTATGTTTCGGCATATTCAAAAATCATTCTTTTTTCTTTGGATGTGGTTCTTGTTTTATTATCATTTTTTCCAAAATTAAATGCCCTATAGGGTATTTTCAAGTATTTTCAACGTGTGAATATGCAACAGGATGTCTCTACCAGCAGGTCTTCAAGACCTTGTCAGACCGTGAATCTAGCGCCGATGTTATTTGGAATACAGTGAAAGTCAACACAGCGAAGGTGGAATATTCACGAATGGCTCCGCTTGCTATTGAGATTGAAACAAAATAGATATTCTTTTGCAGCACAACGAACATTGAATAGTGCTGATCTGCCAAATCTTTTGAATGCGACAGAGACTATGCTACAATAAATAACGACAAAATGAATGGCATTCACCTAATTTTTATTAACGTTACAAAGATTTATCTTTAATTGGAGTTGCTGTATTCAGCATCCAAACTGGTAATTTATGTCAACAGTGCTCTTTGAATCTGATTTACGCGGCCATGCCTAAACTTATCTGTCGGATAGTACTTCATATCATGTAATTTGGTTTATTCATAATATTTTATTTTGTATTTTTTCTTTTTCTCTCTTGATGTAAGTTTTGATTACTAATGGAAGCTCGGTTTATTTATATATTTTAATTGAGTTTAAAATCTAATTGTCGTATTTTAAGATGTCGCACATGACAGGTTAATCTTTAAATCAATGCCGATATCTTAATTTAAAATTTAGTGTTAAATCTGAGGGGGGGGGGGGAGTGTTGTTCTTGATACCAAAACATTTTAAAGATAATGATGATGAAAGCAATTATAATCTTCCTTTTGTTTATTTTCTTTTATTTATGAATGTTTTAGACTTAGTGTTAAAAGATTCTGCCATAATCAGTTATCCCTCTGTTCTCTAATAGGTAAACAGTACGTTATAATTGCTAAGCCCTGGCTATCTTGTGCTGGTGTTTGTATCTTTGTCCGGTGACAAGTGCCTTTGTTGGCATGTATGGGTAAATATGCTGCTGAAATTATGTGTCTTGGTAAGTTCTACGGAATGCCCAAAGTTATGAATCAAAGATATTTGTAACATTTAACATATATTATTCGGCATGGTATGTAGTCATTATAGTTGTGTATAATATTTTATATGTAAATAACTGATAAATGTGAACAGCTTTAAGCTCGTAAACCTAACAGTATGGCCCCCACTACACTTTATCATTTAACAAACATTAACTATTTAACATAAACTTTTGCTTTAGCTATTAATGAAGTACCCCACTGTGAGTCAGAACGTGCGTTATGACTCACAGTGGGGTACTTCAGAATGTGTTATTTTCACCCCTGTCTACGTCTGAAGTGTACGTAAGTGTAAGTCTTCAGAAATGCTTCATCTCTATTAGGGAGGTAAGCTTAAGTAGAGAAAGCGTTTAAGTTTGAACTTCTAATGTTGCTAACTGACTTACTCCTCGGTCCAGCATTTGCCAAAATAAAACCTGGCAAATGAGTATTTGCCAAAATAAAACCTGCAAATTCTTCACCAGATGCTAAAAATCCTCTGCAATTCCGTTGTAGGGTTAACGGACTGTGGGCCTAATGGACCACGGGCCTAACTGACGGCATATCTAACGGACCGACATAATTATTTTGGACAGAATTGTTGAAAGGGTGTTAAAAGTGACAGGATAGAGAACATGATTCAACGTGAAAGCAGTACATTTCAACTAATTTTACAGGTCATAACTTGTTTCATACGTTATCATTTCAAGATGTTTATCGTTTGGATTTTAATACAGCCAAAGCACAGGGATATAAATAGTACACGATAGAAGCAATGTCTTATGGGATATGCCTCCTGATTTGTGAAATAATGGTTTGATTTTGCCATAGATTTGCATTTCATGGACACTCTCATCGTGTGCCTCTGACAGAAAAATGCTTACCTTTGGGACGGGATTTGAGGGACTTGTTGATTTTTAAGAAATTCTGGAAGCTTCTTTTTTTTTACTTTTTATTTTTATTTTTAAAGTTGTTGAGTTACTGAAAGATTCTCTATTCGTTCTATAATTTATTTATTATTATTTTTGCTTTTTTAAACGCTATGTTTTCTTAGAAATCCTCCAAAATTGCGGGTGCTAGGAAAATAAATTTTGGCACACTTAAAGTGGACCATGGGAAGTTTTCTCAACTGATAAAATTTCAACCACGATGCCATCATTGTCGTCTTATTACGTCATGAAGTTTTTAAAACTAAGAATCTTGACAACGGTTGCACTTGCAGCAAAATGCGTCATAAGAATACTTTTCGCAAAGAATTATTTGGTAACCAACCTTTTCAGCTGTGATGTGATCATGACGTCATTTTTATATTTTTTGTTTGTTTTGGCATTTTTAACGTTGATGAGAAGTTCTTCTGCAGAAAGTTTCAGATTACCGGCTGCAGTAAAATCCATTGGCAATTTCCTCAAACGCCCCCATCCCGCTCACTCCAATCCACGGTACCCGAAGAGTTCCTCGTCAACATGACAAAGACTTACGTGAGTACACCTGCAGTACACATAGGGCCATGTGTACAATTGATTTACCATTAACTTTCTGTCCGGTATTAGTTTCTGTCCGATATTCCAAACATCTCATTGAGCCAAGACAACAATTATTCCACAGAATTTGACCCTTGGCACGACTAAAAATAAGGGTTCAGATAGTGGTTGGCCAATAACAGACTTTTGCTACAGCTTCACAAAGACGCGACCCCTTGGCCCGAATTCTCCAAAAAGTAAAATTCAACGATTTTTAACCGGAAGTCGAAACTTATATTTCAAAACCTAAAAGCATAAGGCGAATAAAAATAACATAAATCATAAACTGATCTTTTCTCATTCCTTTGCACATTTTTAAGTATCTCTTGCCAGAGGAACTTAAACCTTCACAACAAAATTCCGATTGCCCCGTGTTTTCAAATACACTTCCTGTTTATGGGCAACTAGGAAGTACTTTAATTGTGGTCCGGTTCCACAGCAGTAACAATGAGAGTGGCCTTTTCTCATTCACTCAGATACGGCTCTGTTGGAAATATTAAAAGAGAGATACGAATATACCTAAATTTTATTGTTGACTTTATTATACTTCAAGTAAAAATATTTATACATAAGTGCAACAGAAAACAGGATGAAATCTATTTCTGTGCTTTTTAATGATTCCGTAAATATGATCTTGTAATTGAAAAACTATTGTATAACAATCAACACAGAAATTTACAAAGCCTAGATCAAATAGACAGCATTATTTGAAAGTAAAATACTGGTATTAGGAATAGATCATAGCTTGATAAATATATTCCCATCGGTTTCTGTAAAAGCAGAAATAAATAAATAAATAAAAAAATCTATATGATTTTCTCCATTTCTTCAGAATTTAGTCAAATTGAATAAAACTATATTTGTTATGATGTACACAATAAAACTATAATTTGTAGAAAAAGTTAAAATTAGTATGACAATTACATTTCAGGTCAACTTCAGGTGATGCAAAAACTACGGTACAAATACCAGTCCAATTTTAACAGAGACAACATAGAAGAACGGCTAAGCGGCACTTATTTAATCACGCCATTACATAATCCGTCTGGTAGGTGGTTTTTTTTAAGAACTGTAATTACAAAAAGAGCAATGGTAAATTTAAGAGAGTGTAATAAATCCTGAACATTGTTTTTGTTCAAAATGCTGCAACATAGTTTTCAATTAGCAATTCCCTATTACGAGATAAAGAGCAACTTGAAAAAAATCATGAAATAATAGATTATTCGTTAGCTGTTTATTTTCAAAATGTTGACATGTCTATATCGTAGTTTTCCATTTAACAATGTCATTTTTCTGTTCACATAAATGTGTCATACATGTTCAAGAGGTGGAACAACCACAAGGTGCTGCATCAGCACAAGTATGCGAGGAGCAGACACCATGAACATCACAAGAATTCGAGACTAAATCATCCCTCGAGCAGTCTGTAAAAGAGTCAACAAAGGACAGTCCTCTACTTTCTTCAGAAAAGATTAGCCAAAGTGAGATTTTTATATAGATTGTACAATTTCTTACAACTATTTATTAGTACGTATATATATATTATGATTAGGTCATAAGTGTCAACAGTGTTTGAAGATCGCATATTAGTATAAAGTCATCATTGTCATCATCAAAACTCGTCTATCGATAATTCTTCCGAAAAGCACTAGCTTTGTGTTGTTATTAAAGAGTAGCGGCAATCATATAATGGTTAACTTCTTGCTAAGATCAAATCAGAGCAAATTGATTACTTAAATTGGTGCCCATTTGTTTCAAAAATTCCCTTCATCTCGTGAATTATGAGCTTTCTTTTTTAATAAATTGAGACTCTTTACTGGCAAAGATCTGCGACATTGAGGCTCATAGAATTATGTAAAGAGCAGGTAGAATCCATGAGAGACCCGAGGATAAAAAGTGTGTTATCTTCTACGACATAGCAAAAGACCTCAAAAACCTCATCAAAGTAACTCCACTTCAGGTAGGAGCAATATTTTAGCACAATTCATTCCACTCACTATGCATTTTTATTAAAGAAGAATGATTATAAGGTAATGGTTATTAATGGGGTCAATTGTGAAAGTATAAAAAATTGCCAGATTGAAAGGGGTCTCTGTTTATTATATGTGATTAAACGATAAAACTAAAAAACACACTTTGTCCCAATGTATATGTTTTTTTAGGATTCGTTAAATCTAAGATCTGTAGCCTTTTTTCATTTTTACTATAGTTTAATTTTTGCTGTGAGAATAAAAATGGAAGCACTTTTGGAGAGGTACAAGGAATACGAGAAAATTCGAAAGCAAACTGGCGTAAGGAGAATCATCTTCGAGTATCACACGAAATGCATGAGGCACTCACGGATCGTGTGGATATATTCCCAACCATCGAGGTTGGGAATCGAGTGCAAGATTTGGGCTCCATTAAACGTACAAATGAAAATTCTCCAAGCGAGAATAAGCCAAAGAGACAAAGAAAATCAAAGAAAAACGGTGATCAAATTAGTAAGTGTTTGGATATCATTACTAACGTGGCACAGCAACAGATGGCTAACGAAAATCGAAGGCTTGATCTTCTAAAAAGAATCGCAAAAGGTCTTGAAAATAGAAACAGCTAAACCAAACATGTTATGAATTTGAAAGTGATAGCAGTTTATTATAAGGCCATGTCCTAGTCTTTATTGACAGCAAATAACCCAGATATGTTGATGGATAAAAATAGAATTTTAAGAATGGCATCGGAACAAATATTCTACACGATTTGTTACCTCAGGTAAGTCACTTAATTGTTCTGCTACATCTCAAAGAGATCGAGCAAAGTCGTCCGGAAATCTCCAAAATGAATGCCAATGTAAGTGTCTAAATAACCATCGCAAAATGCCCTTTAAAACATATTCAGTCAGCTTGCAATTCGGTTCATAATTGCGTTTCTTCGATGATTCCATGTTCTCTGCCATCGTTGTTAAAAATTCCCCTGGTAAAAGAAACTAACACACTTGGGTTTTCATCGAAATAATCCCCAGAATCACCTTGTAAAATACAGATGTTGTGAAGAAAACAGGCAGAAGCTATCAAGTAGCACATTGTGTTTGCTTCGTGTTGGTCGAAAAATTTCAGTCGTCGAAATTTACCTGAAAAGTGAAACAAATAGAATTAATTTCACTTTTTTGTGATATCTCTGCATTGACATTCGTTTTATTTGTCAAAAATAGTCATTTCTTTGTTTGACAAATTCAAATTTTATGCTACTTCCTGTACATAAATTATCATAATTTTTAAAGATACATGTTTCAGGCTATAATTTCAAAATTGTATGTTAGAAGGTGGCCAACTTGTTAAAAGAATTGGTTATCGTACAAGAAAAAGAAAAAGAAAGCGATTCTCTTGCAAATGTTAATATTGTTTAAAAAAGTATCCTTTACGAATATTAAAACAATACTTTTCAGCAATGCAAACGCTCTTTCAATTGCCACTCTGATGGAGGAATGCCTGTTATTGTATCGAATCATGTTGGCTGTTAGCAGGCAAGTTTCTTGATATGGCGTCAGTAACCACTTGAGAATACGATACCCAGAATCTCCTAAAAACGCAAATTGCCCACAGAGTGTAACTCCATCCTAAAAGAGTGGTGAATTTTTAAAAAACCTAGCCTCATGTACCCTACCAGGGTAGCCAAGGTGTATGTCTGTGAATCTCATGTCTTCTTGACATACCGCTGAAAAGAAACAAAAATTAAATTTCTCGTTAATATATACCATAAGGTTTGAAAACTACACGCGATTTGAAATTGTGACACTTGGTTGATATTTCAAATCGTTCAGTTATTTCTAGAAAATATTTGTATAAAAACTTTGAGTTTCGCGTGTTTTCCCTTTGTTATCTTTAACATAAGGTCGCCTCTGTGTTTTTTTCTTGTTCTTTATTGCACTTGGGGATTTGCCAAAATCCCCTAGTGTATTCAATTTGTACGAAAATTTTAGCGGCAGTTATGGCATGTTTTTTGCGTTTTTTAGTTTGTCCGTGGAACTAGTCAGTGGATATAACAAACTTCAGTATGTCTAGTTGATCCTCCTGTATTTTTTAAATTCGCTTAATTTTTCAATTAAAAAATTACAAAACAAACTTGCGAAACAGGCTGTAAGAAGCTGAGAGCAGTAGTTTAAACGGCGTAATATCAGTCTCGGTGTATTGATCGCCCAAATCTCAATGAACGCCATCACAGCATGCGTGTGCAAGTTTAAGTTGGCTGCAGCGTTTGGGGTTTTTCCAAATAAAGAGTGATGAAATTTGGCTCACTGATAGAGTTTGATTAGACGCCATGATAGCCACAGTTTTAACCATAACCTTAGAGACCGATTGACTTCCTTGTCCATGGTCAATATCAAAAACCAGAAGTGGGCCACTATCTCGAAAACGGTTAGAGATTTTGAACTTATTTTCGATCCTTTTGGTCTAAAAGACGATAGGTAAGAGGTACCTCGGTGACCTTGACCTCCTCGGACATGGTCAAAGTCAAAGACGGAAGTGGACCATTATCTCGAAAACTGTTAGAGATAGAGCGATTTTGAGCTTAGTTTAGACGAAACTTTTGGCGAAAAGACGATATGTATATAAAGCCTTTAAAAGGCAAGGCAGGAGTACGTAAAATTTTATAAAAGCAATAAATAAGCTTAAATCATCTACATCAAAAGTAAAACTAGGGATAGAAATGACATAATTAAGTCACATGTTTGAATGCGACTCGCATGATACTGCAAATAATAGCGAAATGGATGTTTCACGTGTAAGAACCATTTTTCAGTGAGCGGTAATTGAGGAATTCGGATATAACCCTATCTGATTCCAGATACCTATCTCATTTGGAGCGTACCTACGCCATGTTTTTTTCGTCATGATGACGCCATATGTATCTTGTTTCAGAGACAGTGAATGACAAAGGGACAGTGTAACAAATCAATAACCTTCAGCACTTTATAACGCAAGCGCTATTTGGCAATTCGAAGAGATAAATGCCTATATTATAAACATTTTTGCATGACTGCCACCCTGTCGGGTAACATCAATGTTTATGACCTTGTAGCAATTTTAAAACTCCACCGTGATGTTCCAATAAGGCTTGATAGCCGTCACACCTAACATCGCTCATTCAACGCTGCACCACGAAAGACGTTGATTAGACGTCGGAGAAAGTGGTGGTTTAGTTGCAACCAAACACGGCAAACGGCATCTAAACAAGGTTGCTCAGTCGATGTCTAATCAACTTTATGCCAAAAGACGTTGATTAAGCAGTAATCTGTGATCGCGATAAATCACAACCACATTGCAAGAAGATTTAATGTTTCGGTCTGGTCGGGTGGGCATCGTAACCAGAAATCGACGTTATATCAACGTCAGAATGTTTGCTGGGACACAGCATGACAAAAGCTATTTTTCTTAAAGCTTTAGTGCAGCTGGCATCTTGACACTACTTTTAACATAGGCCTGCTACATTCTATATAGTGAGAACAGTCTTTTCTTTCTTTCAAGCGGAGAAGGAGGTGGGGATAATCTTGAGGCCAGACGCGGTCCCCGAGAAGTGCCAATTTCGTTTTAAAAGGGGTAATTTTTATTCAGTATACCGCGTTTCGGACAAAAGGAGGTTATTTAAGAATTTTTCTAAGCGTTTGATTAAAAAGGGGGTATTATTTCAAAATTAACATTCCACGTTTTAAAAAGTCATGGACACGCATGGTTCCAGTTCTGGGCCTTATTGCTTGGCTGTTGAGCGGTGTTGAATGTAGCATGCATAGTGCTGTAACTGATCATCCCGCCGCTGGGACTGCTGGGGCTCAGGTAACTGAGCCACTAAATGATCCGGTAAACATTCCAAGGTCAATGCAAACGTCAATGTGAGGTTGTGACGTCCATTTGATCAAACCACAACATTAACTCCGGTTGCCCTTTTGCTTGACTAGTCAAAACCACAGATCAACGTTTAACCAACGTCTTTGACACAACTTTGAACAGACGTTGTATATGCAACGTTGTTGAGACGTTGCTTTTCTTCGCGACAAAATGCAACTTTCTCAAGTATCTAATCAATGCCTTTGGCTCAACGTTGACTAGACGTCGGAAAATCGACGCTGGATAGACGTCGGACTAACAACCAAAAAACAACCTCTTTGTGTCATCGCTACTTTGGAAGAAGACTGAAAAAAGAACATTATATATGAGAATTTCAAGTGCGCTCAAAAGTCTAACTTTTGCAACTCGTTAGTGAAATCGGTCTAGTTTAGTTAGTAGTTTTCGCCATTGCGTATCTTAATTTTCTCGTATCGCTACATTTTTCACTGGCCACAAAAAAATTTTTGGGTGGGGGGGGGGGGGCGGGGGAGTTTGTCAGGCGGCATGCATTGATTGCACTTGTCGATTTCATGGGAACAATAGGAACAATAAAAGCCATAAGATGGGTTACTGAAATCACAAATCTGGTAAGGTAATCCCGCCTTGAGACTTTCAATCTCAATCATGGAATTGAGATGTCCGTCCGTCTGTTCTGGTGTAACAAGGTGTGATTAAAACTGTAATTACACTACAAACGTGTGATAAGTGTAAAACAAGTTGTTCAAATCTGTTCCAGTTTTGCCCCATTAAAAAACCCGAGGGCCTGGAGGACTAAGGTCCTGTACGATCGGGGGGCTTTCTTGAATGGAGAAATGTGGTTCATTTTTCTCCTGGCTCAGAGTCAGAGCTAAGTGCAAGTTGAACAGCGGTGCCAGAGCGTATAAACACATAAAACATGCCATACATTACTGATATACGAGAGCATGTGCCGTGATGCAGGTGTTTACCGCCACATTACGAGTCACGCACGCTACACACAACTTCATTATATCCCATAACCACTAACTTCAAGATATTTGAGGCCGTGAGCATGTCGAAAAATATGATCCATCGAGTATGCTCGGAATACGCCCAAGGTACTTTCGTTGACAAACAATTGAGCAAAAAATCTTTGAATGCACGAATGTGTATGTGTGTGCGTGTTAGCGCGCTTGTGTGTTTTTTTATTCTAACTATTTTAGCCAAAAAAAAAAAAAAAGAAAGAAAGAAAACGTTCTTTATGCATCAATCCAGTATGTCACCTCATCAACACTGCATACGAGAAAATAGCTGCGGTATGTTATAAATTCTCAGGTGTGATACCATATTGCTGAATCAAGTGCGGAGCGAAATAGTTGTGGTTTATCGTCCAAATTTAAGGAAATTGCCGGCCTACTTGTTTTTTTTAAACAAGACTCGGACGGGGAAATCCTCCTACGGAAAACGTCTCGGAGAAAATTCCCCATTTAGTTAATTACTAATAAAATTCTCATATTTTATGTCCTCTTTTAGGCCTTTTCATGAAGTGACCTGTCGTCACTGCCATTTCCGGTGAACGATAACAGAAGGAACCTGGTTTTGGTTGTGAGTAGGACGTCTATTCAATGTCGATTTATCCGACCTCCATTCAACGTTGCACTAAAAACATTGGTCAGACGTTGGAGAAAGTTGCGTTTTGATTGCTACCAAAATCAACGATTAAACAACGTTGCTTGTCCAGCGTCTATGCAAAGACGTCATTGACACGTTGATCTATGGTCGGGACAATCACAACCAAATTGCAACCAGAGTTAATGTTGTGGTTTGGTCGGCTCGACGTCGCAACAATCGACGTTGGGAAGGAGTTGGAATGTTTATTGGGCTCCTATTTATATTATTTGCATATAAAGAAGTGATTAGTTTGGGGGATGAAAGAACAACCAACATCAAACAAAATGTTAAAAATGTGCTGCATTTAACAGGTAGGTTAAATATTCATCAAAAGAACCGAAAGATATTAATTTCTGGATGGGATTTTTTTTATATGGCCAAACCTGAGGGATTTCTTCGCAGCTGCCAAAAATTCTGGGGCTCCGCGCGGGAGGGGGGGAGGGGGAGGGGGGAGGGGGGAAGGTCTCCTCGGGCGCTTTTCTGGGGAATCTGCTGAGGACTCGGCCTACACAGGTGAACTTTGCTGTGACTCACTTTTGCCTGGTTCGTCCTTGTGTATATATGCTCGTGAGTGCGTTTGCGAGTGTGTGCGTTCATTCATTTCGGCATGGAGCTATCAACATTTTGTCATGTTTTATGCACAGAGACGACTTTGTTGTGCGGTATCTGCTCGTCCTGGCGGTTCCCATGGAGAACTCAAAACCTGTTGGGGATACATAAGCATGCATTAAAGATTTGTTCTTGTCTTCTGTTTGTCACCAGAGTGTAAAGTGAACAAGTGGCCAAATCACTCTGATGGACAGCACCCCTCAACAAAACCATACCTGTACTAAAGTTGTTGAAAACTGTCTTTAGATCTTTAGATGTCGCAGAAAGTGTTTTTGTTGCGACCAAAATCAACGTCTAAACAACGTTGCTATTCCAATGCCTATTCAATGCTGTGCCAAAAACGTTGATTAGATGTTAACATATGGTCGCGACCAAATTACAACCAGATTTAATGTTGCGGTTTGATTAGGTGGACGTCGCCAACTCAAATCGACGTTGCGTTAAGGTCAGTAATGCCTACTGAGTAGTTTACTGCGATACATCAAACTTGATAATACCCCAGTAAAAATAGTAATTCTTGCGGACAAGTTCACGTCACAACCTTACATCCACCAATGAGAATTAACATTTTCATCACGTGATAAAAAAAGTGCCAGTGCCTGCGTCAGGGCAAAAAGCTTATATTTCTCACTCTTTTATACCAAATATAACAGGGTATTTTTCTTGTTCTGTGCTGGTTGATATTTGACTCGGTTTTTGCACTTAAGAAAATAAATATTAAGTATTTATTTGCTACGTGTAATGATTATTTCTGACGTAATCCCCCCGCCCCGAGCCGCGGCATTATATCAGTTATATCTTTATTAATTTCAAATCAATGCATACAAAATCACCCGTGCAAAGGTCGTGTGTAAAATTACCAACAATTTACCGTTTCAAATAAATATTTACCTTCAAAAATGCCTTCCTTTCTGTCATCAGTGATAATACACTTTAATTTATATGCCTTAAACTCATGTGGTTAAACTTCACAAGCCCGCCTCGTAAATAAGTATTTTCTCCCTTTCGAACGTTCCTTCATATTTTTGTCAGTTCAACGGAAGTACCTTATTGCAACTCAAATCCCGAAATAACGCAACAAATACACAAATGGCGTAATTATATGACATTTGTAATTAGATGACGTTTCGTTTTCAGTCTGTGTTGTAATTATCGCCACAGTAATAACTCATTAATCGATTTTGAGGACGGTTGCAGTTGATTGTGACCCACCTTCTCTTCACTTTCAAGTCCGAAAACACGTGTTTTTTTTGTTTTTGTTTTTTTGTTTTTGTTTTTTTGTTTTGTTTTGTTTTGTTTACTGCTTACATCTGATCGCATTATGAATATGCGTATAGGGCGGGGGGGGGGGGGGGGGGGGGCTCCATTCAATCTGACCTATGAAAACTGCATGTTCGTTCTTTTATTCTATCATTTCTTTGTACGCGGACCTCTAGGCATATAATGAAATATTTAAACGTCAATTTGAGGCTGCGACGTCGACTTAACGAATGGTCTCTCGAATTCCGGTGTGGCAACATTTTCGTACGTGGACACTTCATGCGGCTGGAGGTACCGAGAGCTTTGTTTAGAATTTTCAGGCCACTCAACTCACAAAGAAGAGTAGTGACCAAAAAGTTCTAAATGGGTGTCATTTCTGGAAATGACGTACGTGATAAAGAAATAGAAAGTTAAAACCAAACTATTGCTTAAAAGTGAAAACGGATGCCCAAACTTGGAAACTTATCTCGTTCTTTTAGTTATTTATTTTTTACTTTTTGGCAAACTTATTTGTGATATCTGTTCTTGTGTTATTGTGTGTGGTTGTTTACATTTGTTAACGTATTTAAATTCTTTAAATTCTGCGATAGATCATAGAACATCGGTTATATGTATAGGCAAGATCTACACTTATAGATCGAGTGCCATCACATAACAAACTAGCACGGCATTTTTTTTTCTGGGAACCAAAGACGTGATTTCTCGCACACCATCTGTCGCTGAGTGGCAGTTATAGACAATTAAATGAACATAGCGCGCTATACGCTAATGTAACTGATTAAGGTCATCATCATTCAAGATGCAGAATGTCCATATTCATTTAGAGTCCAAATGACCCGAACACAAACATTTTATTAGTTTATGCAACGAAAATAGAACGACAGGATTCCACGGCGACTCTCCAAAAGACATACCAAAGTTTGAAATAGTATAAAAATACTGACGAATGGCATACATGCTGAGTGGTATCTTGTAGATGTGTTAATGTGGTTAGAAGAAAACTTATAAAAATGAGAGACTATTTTGGAATAATTGTAACGATGAAGCTAATAAATCTTGAGCAATGCGGGAGGCTGCATACGTGTCTTGTTCTACTTTTGTTGTGGATATCAACAGTGTTGTCTGAAGGTAAATTATATCCTGACAAATTGTTACATTTTTCCCAAATATAGCGGCCGGTCCGAAAGAATACCTCGGTTTTTGATGACTTGCTTCAAAACTTAAACATTAATTTGCCCGCAAAATGTACTGTTCATTTCTAACCAGAATAGTTCATATTTTAGCCATAACTCTGAGTGTGATTTTTTAGTACACTGAAAAGTATTTACCCTTTCAAATAGTCTCCTAAAGTTGTCAAGCTGGTTCATTTTGGTGGTCAGTAGGGCGTGTTTGTCAAATAAACTCGTGAGAACCTCCTCAACTTAAACGAAACATGATTTATTACTTCATTGTGTATAAAGCATGGGAATCTCAAATTCATAAGAGTAAATAAAACACATTTAATCATTGAGATTCGTGAGAAAATACACTGACAGGACACGGATTCTCTCACAGAAAATTGTTTCCTAATGTTGTAACTGATCCCGGCATTTCAGCCATGCCTTCCTTCATGTGGATCTACTCAAGAAGTATTTGGTTGTTATTTATAGGATTTCTAGGTTTTGTGGTGACAAAAACCGGACCAGTTCGTATCATCAACTTATTTATTTACTGTTTTAGTTAATTCGCCGGAGATCAGGACCAAGGTTAATTTTTTTTTGCCTAACATCCATCACCTTTAATGATAGAGATGTTTAGTTTTTTTCTACAAAAATTGTAAATTTCACACCTTCACTGATATAAACAGTTGTTGTATATCACGCAGCCGGCTGAGCAGTAGTTGTCAACATGGCGCACAAACGCACATTCTTAAAATATTATATTGTTAATTGTGTAATTTCTGTCCAGACTGATAATGATGCTGTTTTAGTTTGGCCCCACCCACTGCACTGAAGTATGTGGGTCTGCGTGTGTCTGTGTATTAAGTAGAGGCCGGGCAGAAAAAACTGTCGTGTTTCTCTGGCAACCTTTTTTGATTTACTTGAAAAAATTAGACCCTTCTTGGTATTCTCACGATACCTGGGCACCGTCACGTGACGGCCCTGTCTATTTGTGATTTTAGTGACTAGCTGCACAAAATTATTTTACTCCTAGCACGACAAATGTGTTTCGACCAGACACCCAGACGTTAATCTAGCGTTAATTGCCGCCCCCGAATAACGTTTATGTCATAGGAAGGGACCATACACAAAGCTCAACGCATCTTGCAACAAGCACGTTGCACAGCCATTGCAAGAGTATAGCAAAAGTACCAAAAAAAGAAAGCAACTATTTACGGAAAATAGTTTAGTCGATGGGAACAACAGGCACAATCAGCTTGCATAAAAACGAGAGGTACCAATGCGGGATTTCGGGAGATGCAAATGTCACTCGAGCGCCGATTCAGGATTTGCTCAAGAGCCAGAGGGATTAAATTAATGGTTGGTAAAACATACAATTAGCAAAGCTGCTCCAATTTGGTGTCATTTTTTTGCCAACTGGAGCAGCAACAAAACGCAACTTTTTCCGACTGCTTTTCAACGTTTTTGGTGCAACGTTGAATAGACATCAGAAAATCAATGTTGTATAGACGTCAAACTCACAACCAAACACAACTACTTATGTTATCGATAACCGGAAGTGGTAGTCATGACAGGTCACTTCGAAAAAAAAGACCGAAACGAGGACATAAAATATGAGGATTTCAAGAGTGCGCACGTTTTTCCCCGCCAACTAAATAACATTTTGCTATCATCTAGCTATATTTTATTACGTTGTGAGTTTTGTTTGATTCCTGTCAGTAAATGCGAGCACCTGAAAAAAATATTATGGAAATATTTCCTATATGATCTTATGATGGAGGGATGATCAAACTATAATTTTCGTTGTTGGTATGTTGATTCTAGATCCAAAGTTCCTGACGTGTATACAGCGTCTCTTTCCCCCACGTCTATATACGTCGGGAGGTCTATGTTGTTTCGACTTCCAATTCGATTCTATTTCTTAAGTCGCAGGGAGGATGACGGAGAAGGTATTTTTTTATCCGCAGTGGCCTAAACCGGGGCAGCATTAGGTCATAACAACCCCTCTCCCCTCCCCATTTCCTCTGTTTGGAAAATCTTGGATTGATGCCCGGTGTTGCTGCTTTCTCATTAGTTAATTCCAATAATTTTCTTTCGATCAACTGTTGACAGTTTGTTCTATCTATTTGAGAGTTTCTGTTTTCGTCATTTAACACAATGTTAAAATATTAAGAAACT
Source organism: Protula sp. h YS-2021 (assembly GCA_949752745.1). Classification (NCBI taxonomy): domain Eukaryota; kingdom Metazoa; phylum Annelida; class Polychaeta; order Sabellida; family Serpulidae; genus Protula; species Protula sp. h YS-2021. Next base: position 28,145,197 of record OX457029.1, read on the forward strand.
TAAGAAATCTTCCAATTTTTTTTTAGCTTTTTGGTTTGATGTCATAATTAATAGAGTTAATATTTAATAGAATTAATCAAAGTTATCTTTTACGATAAATAACACAAACTCGCCAATCCTAGCTACACAGATTTATAGCTCTTACAGAAACCAAGTCACCATATGTACACGTAATGACACGTAATTAATTGGCACGGTTAATTACAAAGTATACATTGAGGTCCACTTAGTAGCCACAAGCTGAGAGCAGTTCTAGCGGCGTTCCTTTGCTATATGTGTACACATACATGCCTTTGTTAAGACACATACAGCCATAATAGTGTCACTGACCTAAAAGAGATTAATTGATACTCTCGAGAATTTATTCAGTTATATATACATATCACAAATTTTGCAAAACAACGGTTTTGGATATTTTGAAATATTGTCCAGTCTTTTTTGTTGTGATTTTAGTTTTTGATACTTTGTTAGGCCACGTAAAAATAAACCTAATTTTTCATCCTTTTAGTCGGTCTACTAAAGTCAAGAAAAAAGCTCTCTTGACTGTTTTTTTTAAAAATTTCCACCACAACAAAGAAATCTGCAGTGCGTCAAGGTAATTACAAGATAGAAAAATACGTTTTTCTGAGGAAAATTTAATCGTAACATTAAGATGAGAAACAAGCTCTTTTTCTTTTGACTTGATGTAAATCTATATAACCTATATATATCTCAGTAATTACTTTAGGCTTCATTCGTTTCTTGATCTTAAAAGATGAGCGGCCTACGGCGATTGAAACTTTTTTCTCATTTTTGGAGCTGCACCAGCCAAAATTCACGTTTCGTTTTATCCCCCTGAGTAGGACTTTTTTCTTTAATAAAACCGTTATATTAAATATCATGTTACTATCATTTATCCAAAGATGCTATTATGTTGTGAGTTTTGGGGATACCTGTCATTAAATGCGAGCGTTTAGAGCACAAACACAAAATAAAACGGCGAAGTTGTCATCAGCAAGACCCGTTCCCGCACTGTTTCTGCTTTCATAGTGACCACTTCAACCATAATTTTCACACTTGATATTTGTTACAAACTGCAAATAAATTACAGTTCAATACTGCCAACGCATATTCAAGATGGCGTGTCACCGCTACTATTTCCGGTGAGCGATAACGCAATGAGGTTGTTTTTCAGTTCTCAGTTCGACGTCTATTCAACACTGCACCAAAGGGGTTGATTAGATGTCGGAGAAATTACGTTTTGCAACGTCTAAACAATGTTGCTTTTCCAACGTCTCGTCAACGTTGTGTCAAAGACCTTGGTAAGACGTTGATGTTTGGTCGCTACAAATTACAATCAAAATACAAACCGAGGTAATGTTGTGGTTTGGTCGGGTCGGCGTCGAAACCTCAAGTCGACATAGGATTGGTCTTGGGGTGTTTATTGGGGGTTTTCGTGTACTACAGTTGGTAGTCGTGTATGGGAATGGACGCCCTTGAATGGCAATTCGTGCTCCTGTATAACAGTGGGTGCTCGTGTGTAACAGCGGGTGGTGGTGTATGACAATGGGTGATCGTACATGTCAATGAGTGTTCGTAAAGGCCAGTGGGTGCTCGTCTATAACAGTGGGTGATCGTGTATGGCAGTGGGTAGTCGTGTATGACAATGTGTGCTCATGTATGACAATGGGTGCTCGTGTATGACAATGGGTGCTCATGTATGACAATGGGTGCTCATGTATGACTATGGGTGCTCGTGTATAAAAGCGGGCGTCTTTGTGACAGCATGGCTCAACATAACAAGCTTGATAAATCTTTACTCTTAAGAAATATGAAAACAAAAGCAGCATCATCTGTATTAGACAAATTAGATATGTTAATAAATGACGACAAGCGGTATTACAGTACGCGTAAAATGCAAACAGAGCTGCATGTTTTACTAACGACAGGATGTTCAACGCGTTAAATGCCAGACATTGATGTACCAGATAAATGCGCTCTCTTATTAAGACACTGATGAGGCGTCGCCATTCGCTGTCTGAAGTAACGTCTTTTCCCCGATTTTGGATAGAAGCCGGTGGTGGTGGTGTGGGGTAGAGGTGTGTTGTATAGGCACCAGGAGTGCGGCGAATTATCAACGTGTGAACAGCTGTATCCCTAAGAAGCTATTGTCATCAGACCATCAAAATGCCCGCTCCTCTTGCGGTAGAATATGTACATCTGCTTCGATTTTCAAAAGACGGAAAAATCTATCGCTCCCTCAAATCTGTCGGTCGGTTGTATTTTTTCTCGAAAAATCAAGCAAACAAACAACCGAAAAACAATAAAAATAAAACAGTGGGGTTTCATTTGTTTTGGAAAGAAGGCTGCTGTGGCCCAAGGAGAGCCGCTAAAATGTGACAATCGTGTTATTATTGTTATTATTATTATTTTGCAGAATTAACCCCGTGCCCAGATGGATGGTACTACTCCAACTTACGTTGCTACAAACTCTTCTTATACAAGGGCAATAATTTTAATGACAGATCGTGGGTCGTGGCTGACAATATCTGCAATTCCAAAGACGCACACCTGGTGACGTTTAACACAGCTTTAGAAACGTATGCAGTGGAACGGTATCTAAACGTGAGTCTTAGTCTGAGGAAGGGATTTAGGGAGAAGTGTAAAATAGATAATGAATTCTCATCAACAAATTCGGAAAGATCGCTCCCAGAAAATAATTTGTGCCGTTAGTTTATGAGGAGCTTTAGCGAACTGGTAGGACTCTCGAACACTTGTTGCCTTTTACTAAAATATCAGCGTTATTTTCAGTGTAAGCGATTCAGAAAAAGAATCGTGCAACCAGGCATCTTTGTTTCCGTCGTTATTTTATAATCTTGGTGTGCTTTGGTCATTGCAGCGCTCGGGCATGGACCACATGAACATGTATTGGATAGGGCTGAGAGTCCTGGACGGTGGGGAATTCTGGGTAGATGGCGGCGATACCTCTAAGTTCAACCAATGGCATTCAGGTTAGTTGTCCTGATACCAAGGCGATCTGAGAATAAACCAATTACTTGGCTATACGTGGACTAATTCTTCCGGGACAGATGTTATGCCACTTAGTAAGGGGAGAGAGAGGGGAGAGGGTGGTGAGGTGGGCAAGATTTAATTTGCTCAACATAAGCAATATATTGACTGTTTTCAGCATAACTGTTTTTTTTTAAAAATTTACCGGAAGTACATACCAGGTTTCACAGTTTGTTAAAAATTGAAAATCTTTGATATCGTTGTTTCATAAATGCATCACTGAGGGAAATGGCTGAAAATTTTACAATTCACTTATTAAGTGGGCGTTTGTGGAACTTTACCAATAATTTTTTTTAATTCAAAACAACTTTTAACTATTGTGTTGTGCAGTTCACTAAGTTATACGATGAGCCGGTATTCTTACAATTACAGTTTGCAAATGACTTTTTTTCTGAATAATTGCAATATGCTTCGTTTTCAAACCATTTAAGCTAGGAAGTTTCAGTCCCTGATCCTTTACAAACCATACCCTTTTCAGGTTTGCCACCGGACTGGCTGACAACCGAGGCCTCGGACGACGGATACGGGGTAGCCGACGCCCATGGCAGCTGGTTCAAGGTGCCTAACGACTGGATAGTGCGCATCGATGGTTGTGACGAACCGTCCGGATTTGTTTGTGAACGAAGTGCGTACGTTAAGCAGAACCTCGAATATGCCTCTTTATATATTTCAAGTATAATTAAAACGTATATCTGCTAAATTATGTTTGTTTCCGAATACATTAGCCATAAGCCATAAGCCGGTGGTTCTGATCGACACACGGCATTTGGATGTGTGACTCAAGATAACAGTGTGTATTTTTTCCCTGCCATGTCAGAGGCGACGATAGCAGATGTCTTCCACCAGCACTATGCCAACCAGCACCTGCTGCACAACCAGATACAACTACACGAGGACCACCAGCACAAACGCCTGCACAGTGCCCTGCACACGTTGTCTGACCGCGGCGGGGAGAGGGACCACAACGCGCTTCACCAAAACAGCGCCCATTCCGCCTCCACAGTGCCCAGCATAGAAGGTCACTTTTTCATTTTAGCATGTTAAAAAGCGCAGCATGAAAGAAACAGCTGTGACGGTATTTCTGTTCCTGGGTGGCTAGATTCTTAGATGTTGTTTTTGGTTGCAACCAAAATGCAATTTCCTCTGACGTCCAATCACCGCCTTTGGTGCAACTTTGAATAGACATTGGAAAAGCGACATTTGATAGAAGTCAAAACATCCACGTCGTATAGACATCGAACTCCCAACTAGAAAACAACTTCATTGTGTTATCACTCATTGGTCACTTAAAATAGACCAAAATATAAGAATTTCAGGAGCGCACCAGTTTTTCCCTGTCTACTTCACACGTATCCTGTATCTATCCGACGTTGATAACACGTCTCAATGTTTATTGGGAAGACACCCCTTTTATGACAGCCAATAATGAATATAAGTTTCCATATGAGGCTATTTTATATTTCTTAATTAAAAACCAAAAGAAAAAGCAGTGACATTTAGCGAAATGTTACCAGTTTAATCCACTTTATACGTGTTTCAGGCAAGCAAGCTAAAGCTGACGAGCACAACTGGTTCAGTGAAAAGACAGGCCATCATCCCATGCGGGATCACAGCAGGGAACAACACCCCCATAGTCAGCACGGGCACCAGTACGCGTCACTCGGGCTGAGTAGTGTCCGAGACAACCCGCTCTATCAGCCCGACGCCGGCAAGAACGTAGCCAGACTCAATAATGAGATTGAAAACGAGTCAGACGGATGGCAGACGAACCATAATGTCATCTACAGGACAGCGAGCGTGGGAGAGGTGGCAACCACGGAAGTGAGCGAAACAGCCAACACTGATGAGACACAAGACAGCAATGATCAACATACAGGTGTACTTTTTACAAATTAAATTGAAGACTATATTTATAGAGTATTTTACACGTTAGCAAATACACATTAGAACTAAGAGATGACGTGGAATAGCAATTCTGTTTATTCAAGTTTTTGTTTGTTAATCTGAATTTTTGGCCATATTTTACGGAAAAACGATTTTTTTTGAAAATAACTATTCTACGTTTCACTGTAATACAGTAGGTTATGGCAACAAATGGTTGAAATATTTCCAGATGAATTAAAGATGGCAATTGCTGTAATATCTTCGAAACAATAACGCTTAGGGATGCTATTTTATTGATAGAACCTTCATATGTGTATGAGTATGACTACGCCAGCACTGATTCAATCGTAAGCACCGAGGAACCGGAAGTGTGGCAAACAACAACCGAATCTCCGGCCATGGAGAGCACGGAAGAGGAAGTTACTATATCTCCAATCACTCTCCAAAACAAAGCAGCCGGAAGTGACGTCTTGGAGAGCGCAGGTGACGTATCGGAGACAGTCACGTCGGCGCGAGATGACGACACAACAGCAGCGCCAACGGAGGCAAATGGGAGCGCTTTAGGTGATATGGTATCCAATAGTGCACCGTACCAGCGAAAGCAAGTGTCCAGCTACGACTATCCAGACACTTCTAACCCTGGATATCATTTTGTCAATGTTACTGGTAAGAACATGGTTTAATTTATATTTAGAAACGTTGAAAATATAATTGTCTCGCATTCCCTTGCTGAACAAAAAGGACCTCATCTGGCTATCCGACTGGCTTTAAAAATTGAAAGTGAAATAACGGTGTTCAGGGAGACAATGAAGTACATAAAGTGATCCTTCCGTGAAAAATCTTACCAAAAGTTTCGTTTATTGAAAGGGGGATAATTGCAACATAACATGGCGCTAACATGGGAGAAAAAAAACACCGTGATGACTCGTAACTAGTATTAAAAAGACTAAATTGATAAAAATAAACAACTTTATTATCATGTTATTTTCAAAAATCTTTTTAAAATAAGTGCCGGTGGGCACGACTATTGATCGAAGATTTGACTGTAAGCATATACAACTGCAGTTCACTTCTATGCACATACAGTGTTTTGCGCCACGCATGGGGACGGTATTCACGCCCACCCACTGCACTGCTGGCAGTTCCTTGTTTGCGGTCGCTTTTACGGAGGCCCCAAGGAGGGCTACTGCTACCCTGGGAGGAGATTTGAGGCCAAGTACCCTGGATGCGTGCCTGATAAAACATGTATATACGGTAAGATCAAGCAGATCCCGCAGGTAATGCAACTGAGTGGTTGTTGTGGCTCCACTGCAGTGTACTCCATTTTGAATGCGTTTGCTCAAGATAAATATAAACTTTATTGTGTGCTTATTAATAGGCGTTCTTTCTCGACTTTGGAGATGCTAGAAAAAAAACGTAGTGGAAGTGACAATTCACCGGAAGTACCTTAGAAGCGCGAACCAATTTACTACCCTTAAAAACGCAATTTTCTGACTTTCCCTTGCATTATTGATAACTTCCTGGTTATCAGTTCTTTCGATATTTTGCACTTATATAATAGCAAAGATAGCTAAATGAGTAACATGCTGTTTCAATTTACAATCCCCTGCACGAAAAAGTATCCATCTAGCAAAATACAAAGTGTACAACGCCATATCAATTAGTTACACTAGAGACCCTCATGTGCTCGTTCGGGAACCGGTAATAAAAATCTCCACTGACGTCCAGGCATTTGTCAGTGCTGTAACCACCTCGCCCCGTTCCTTAATTTTCACAGCTTAAAAATGTATTGTGTTCTACAAATAATGAAACAATATATCCCTGGTTATCACTGACCCCAAGTCATAAGGACACGAGCTCTCACAGCGATCCAAACCTTTGGTACAAACAAATGAGCGGTTTTTTACTTGTCCTGGGAGGGGGGGGGGGGGGGATGCGTGGAATGGGATGGGGTTAGGGCAACTCCCTAACCCTCACGCCTGAAATTTCATGAAAATTCAACATTTGCTACTTCCTGTACTGGCTGTAGGACGTTGCTAGGGAACATTTCACGTAGAATTTTGCCGCACCCAAGCGTACAATAATCTGTTTTGAAGGACAAAATGTGTTGAGCTCTACAGAAGAAACCTAATATTTTCGTGCTATTAGATATGCAGGTCACAATTAAAAGCCTACTGTATGAAGTATAAAACTGTAGTTTCAAGTACAACAGAAATAGCATACAGCATTGATGCCGCCTGCTATAGGGCCAAATTTTTAATATCAGCAATCACCAAAAAAATAACTAACTATAAAAACTAAGAAATATTTTATTTATGCGGCAACGCAAAACTAAGCATTTATGCTATTTTTTCGAATATTTGTTGTATTTTTGTAATGTAAATAATTTGATTTTTTTAAGCTGGCGGTAAATTGAAACAAAAAGGACAATATTTAAAGTGATAGAAATCATAGTGTAAATAAATTAGCAAACATATTGGTATCCAGTTATATTCCCCCACCCACAAATATAAACAGGCGCGATAAAAAATATAGAGGAAAGTCAGAAAATTGCATTTTTAGGGTTGGTAAACTGGTTCGTGCTTCTATGGAAAGGAACTGCATTGATGCCGAAATGGCGATGCATCCCTGATATATAATAAACGGCGCTGTCTGAATATTGTGCCACTTAGTTATTTACCCCAAGGGGTACTTTTAACGAATTTGGCCTTTGAGGGAAAAATGAATATTATTTAAGTTATTCTATTTTTTTACATGTTGTTAATATAGGAGCACTGAATGAAGGCATTTTGTTCTTAGGATATAAGCTCGAAATGTATTTATTGCAGGAGCCCGTTTACTCGGTCTTAAGAAAGGCAACTAGTAGCTCCAGCACGGTGCGACAAGTTGCTTGGACAGTGTTCTCGTTCCTATCAAGACATCAGACATCATCAGTTGCCATGTCACGTGGGACTTCAGTTCCAAGGAGTTATTGTGTTTTTAGAAACTGAGAAGGTTTCTCCTTTTTTCATTTTTTTATTTTATATTTCGGACGTAGTTCCAAGGATTAATTGCGTTAGCAGCCATTGCGAAAGCTTCTCTTTTTCCCCCTTTTGTTGTTTTTTTTTTTGCTTTTCTGTCGTAGCTTTTTTTTCGTTTTCCTCTTCGGAAATGGCGAGGACTAGGAACTTTAAACTTGGTTCGTGTAGAGTGGTTTACAGGATCTGGATCCACGCAAAAATGGTTGACCTGTGACGTCATCATCAGGGTCATGTGACGTCATGAAAGTTTCAAAGTGAACTATTTCAAAACTGTGGCAGCTACAGCTTTGAATTGGAGCAAAATACGTCATGGGACTACTTTTTTTGTAAGAAACATTTGGTGACCTACTTGTTTTTACATGTGACGTCGCAATGGCGTCATTTTTTATTTCCGAACGATTTTAATGCAGGATTTCAACAGAGTATGCAAAGAAGTCTTTGAAGACTGAAAATGAGAAATAACATATAATTCTAAGAGCCCTAGCCCCTTTAAACACACACCCGCCCCATCCACGCGAAACCCACTTAGCACATTGCAGGAACAGCACAGCTATACTAGACTCAAAAATTTGTTCATGCAACTGGTATGATGACATTAGGTTTGTGTGGAACGCTTTAAGTTTAAGGCGATCTTGCGCTCCCAAGTGTAGCAATTCTCCGTGGTGAAATCGGTTTAGTCTCAGCACTTAATTTGTGTTAAGTGCTCAAAGTGCTTTTCAGATGTGTCCGGTAAACTGTGCAAATAATTCATAATGTAGCCTTGTTTTCGAGCTGAAGTGACAGTTTCGCTGACAGCGTTTGGGTCCGGGTACCCTGCAACATCCGGGGATCCTTTGATCTGGGGCTGATAGCTCCAGGATGGGGAGAGGTTGGGGAGTGATTTGGTCCACTGGTTATTTGCGTTTTTTGTAACTGTTAAGTATCGTTTCAAGCTTAAAAACTTTATAACAAATAAACAATTGCGTTGATTTAGTAGTAAATGAATGATATCATTGTAAATATGGATATTTTAACATGGTTATTACCACGTTATCTGCCTTTTCATTTGTTGTTATTTGAAATAAAATAAAAGTATATGCGCAATGTCAGTAGAAAAGGGCAACAGTCTGGCTTTTTTATTTTAGTAAGTTTGATCCCAGGGGTGATCCAAATCTGCCCAGTAACAATTTTTTTACAATACAGTAAGACCTGGTTAATTCGAATAGCGTAGTTACCGATAGCATTTGTCAAGATTACTCAAGTTGTGCTATAATGAACCAATTTACTTACCAAATCAAAGAACCGTTCTAAATTGTAGTGCTTTACAAAACTGTTACGTGATGCGCTGTTCCTTATTTTTTATTGCACAGCCAGTTTAAAGTGATTAATTCAAGAGGTTGAGAAAATCTGAGTTATTGAGAAATAAACAACCCGATAACATACTGCGTTACGGGATTACACAGTTCTTCTTCGCTCAATACCCTGACGCATATCAGTTACCCTAAAGGTTGCAGTAAAAATCACGAAAGTCCTTGAAAATATCGTGATAATAGAAATTGCATTCTGTGCGCATTAGGGGTCATAAGGGTTTTTTTTTAAATTTTTTTCCACAGAGTGCGACACAGCTATTCCCCCAAACACACCCACATACACACGCCCATTTCCCATTTACAACACCAATTTTTTCAGTTTAATTTACATTATGCCATTTTCAAGTGCATAGAATGTTTGCTCTCTTATCAAACCTCAAATATACATAGACTAATTAATTAAATAAATATAGATGAATATATAAAAATATAAATAACTAGATAGAATTGCGCTAGATAGCAGGATGACCCACTTGCAGAAACCACTAAAGAAAATATTGTATTAAATTATGCCCAAGCAGCTCAAAGTCACGCAGTACCAATTCTTTGTCGTCGGTTTGGATTAAAAAAAACCTAAAATTAGTTTTATCTCTAACCGTTTTGAGAGAATGGTCTTTGACCTTTGATAATGGTTTTTGATCTTGACCGTGACTGAGTCATTTTTTGTGTTCAAACTGCAATATGAGCGCATTTTATGGCCACTTTTCGCGATTAATAGGCGTTTTGAAAATACTTTGACCTAATTTTGACCTTGACCTGTGAAGTCAAGATAAAAAATATTAGCAGTTTCACCGAGGCATGATATGATTGTCTATAAGTGTACCAAATATACAGGTCCGCTCACTGAAATGCTAGGAGGAGTTTTCTGGAAACAATTTTATGGAAAAACTTTGACCTCAATCTGACCTTGCCTTTACGGCTGAGGTGAAAAATTGCATATTCACCGAGATCTCGTCACGCTCTACAGGTACGCCAACGAAAAAAAAAAGAAAATAAAAAAGGTCGGAAACTTTCAGAAAACAACATACTTATACCCAGTTGCAAACGATGTTTGCAAGTGGGAAATAAAAATAATAATAATAGTGTGCTTTCCGTGCGATTTACGCAATTTTATACTTATTTGTAAATCTTGTGTAAATGCCTTTATTGAAAAAGGCTTTCTGTAAAATCGGCAGTTATGGATAAACGATTTTGCTAACATATAAATGAGGTTAAGCGCATCGTCATCTGTTGAAAATGTAAAATCAATGCGATCAAATGCAGTCGTTTTAATCATTCCCAAAAACACGTTATTATGGATTTTGATTTGGAACAATAACAAAACTCATGCCAAATTGAATCGTCTTCATTACACTCTGTACTTTGCTTACTTACCTCGTTTTTGCACATTTTTTGCTTTCATCTTTATCTGAACCAGTTCACAATGAAATGTTCTACATTTAGCTTTTAGTGCATCAATTTTATTTCCATTTATCGCAGTGAAAATTGGTTGATTAATCATATTTGTCATATTAAGTGATTTTTCAGAAAAATCCCATCGGGCGTACTTTGTAAGTAGAAACTTGAACAGCTGATTTCACCCCGAAATCTTAAGAAAACCTAGAGTGAAATGAATGAACCATCATGTCACAGCAAGCCATTTTTGCATGTAACTCCGGTGTTATACCAGTTCCTGTCAGAAAGTTATCTGTTTGTACGGATAAACTAATTATTCCAAATCAATTTTTTTTTGGTTTTTTAAAAGTCATTTGAGGTGCTTATCAGTTTCATACCAAATTTTATTGGAGTGAACTTTGCGATATCTAAATTTGATTATAAAATCAGTTTTAGACCCAACACTTTGAGATACAATGTTCAAATATTAATATTTTTGCTATTATGTGTCCACCACCTCCCAGTTCAAGTTAATTTAAGAATCTTATCATAACATTTCACATCCGGCACTTTTAAGCCACCTTAGTCCATCGAAGTTATGAATGTTTTTTGCTGAACTTTTCAATATCCTCATTTGGGTTGGCATTTTGCTTATTTTCTTTTCAAAGTTAATTTTAGAACCTAGCACGGTTTTATATCCCAGCCGAATACCTGATAGTTTTGAAATTCCCGTTCTCATTTCTGGTGGTCTAAAAACTGACTGTGTTTTAGTTTTTCAATGCTTCAACCACCATATTAAAACGTCTTATCATCATTTAGTTTCAATGCCAAATAGTATGAAAAGTACTCGGCTACCTTAAACATTTCTTGAATAGAAACAATTTTCTTTTAGTTCTGTTAAAACTTGGTCTTTTATATTGTCGTTCTTTCTAATTATTTCTGCAAAAAATTTCAACAGAAATTACAAAGAGAACACAGTGCAGCGGGCATCTCTGTTTTATTTCATCGTCAGAATTGAATTTCTTTAATATACTGAAAGGCATTTCAACACTACAGAACGAAAGCCTTGTGAAAATCTAGTTGAAGCAATATTGCAGGTATATTATGAACGTTTGTTAATTCTGGTAGATCTTGAATGTACCCTATGTCTGGTTTATATAGTGCCCTTTAATGAAGTCTTCAGTTTTAGTTTTGGGTAGCAGTGGTGTTTTTAAACCGTTTTGGAGAATATTTTATTTGAGCAATGAAACAGTTCTACATTTTTTCTAAAATAGGGTCCTTACCTTGTCGTAAGCGTTGATGCCACCGTCGTTAATAAGTTAGATGAAATTGATGCATCTTGAGCTTTTCGTGACGATCACTTTTATTAAGGTATAATCCATACAACCAATTTTTTGAACGAGTCATTTCAAATGGAAATTATTTATTAAATCCCATAGATATAAAAGATACAAAAATATCGATTCCTTGAAGTACATAAATTTCAGAATATTTTAAAAGCAAGTTTCGACTAACCAACTAAAGAATTTATGAAGCATAAATAGTAACAGGCTGGGAGGAGGTGGGGGGGGGGCGCAGAACAGCAGAACAGTCATCCGAATCTATAGAAACAGGGTGTCATGTGTATGGATGTGAGCAACATAAACCGGTGCATATGTGCCTCCTAAAATCTGTGCAAAATAATCTGAAAGTAGTAGAACTGGAACCGAAGCGATAAATTCATGTTTAAAATACATTTTTAAAGAAATAGGATTTTTGTATTATTCAATTGTTTTCGGACAGAGAACAAAAGGACTTTTCTCCCAGTTGTAATAAAATACAGCAAATTTTTCCACACAGGACTTTAACATTAAAATAAAACGAACGTAACTTGTTTTTATTTAATTTTATGACTGATAAAGCATCCGAGTTCAGCTTTTATGGGGCGGGTGGGGGCATGAACTGTAGTGGCGGGAAAATCTCTCACCTTTCGTCTAAAAATTTCACACAGGACCAGAATGAATGCCTCTTAAAATTTCTATTTTCAAGCTACAAAATTAGCAAACCCACTCATCTTGTAGTTATTTTCAATTTAACACCACTTTAAAAGAAATAGTATACCACACCCAAAGTATAATGATCCATCACTGGTTCACTCTGAAACATAGAGCGGCATTTCACTTTTTCATAAAAAGTGATAAAATTAAAAGCCTAGCGATTTCTACATTGTTAACATTTGCATTAAACATAAATTTTAATGAACTAATTCAACTGATATTTCAGTGCCATTAACTAAACCCACAGGGACGTCGAGGAGGTCAGCTTGGTCTTCAGAGTGATTAAAAAGAACTCCCGTACCCCCCCCCCCGCAAAACGCTTAATTAGAAATGACCATTCCTTACAGCTGATGTATTCAAAAGGATGTCCCGGTTGAAAATTTCACAAAAGACCACTTCAATTGGGAATTTGTGATGTTATTTGATTGTCTTATTATCTATAAGGCACCTTGTGCCTGAAAACAACACAACTACAGAATGAAAATCTAACAGTTTTCTTTCTAGCTATTTGCACTTTTGATGAATTATGCAGAAAACATTTGCAGAGAAAAAGAGAAACGTAGTGATGCATGTACGAATTTAGTTATACTATAAAAGTAAAATTTTCCAAGTGCAATAAATCAATGTCGTATGCATTGTATTAAAGCTTAATGACCGGTTTAATGACTTGTGCAAGATATAACCTTAAGAGTAATTGAACTGAATTTGTTTCATAAATGCAGAAGTAAGATTTTATCATCAAATGTAAGTAGAACCGCTTACAAAAGCTAGCAAAACCAATTTATGAGGATGTCTGTACTTGGTTTTCAATCTGGTTTTAAAAAGTTGGGGTAGCCCAATGTTCAGGCGCAAATGGTAGTTTTACCGAACTCAATTTCCTATTTGAGCATAAAAGGCTTGAGCAATAAGGAATATTTTAGCATAATTTACACTTAAAACCAAAGCTGCAAGCATACAATTGCGTACCTTAAACAACGTTGTAGCTGACCAAAGTTATTAATTTCATTGTTGGCACATTGTTTCCTTTGTTCACTTAAGAATTATACAGAACAAGAGAGCCGGGGATTATATGTGCCTTAACAATAAGAGTGTCTGTTGACAAAGTTCAATGTTTGTATGTGTTAACTGTACGATGCTGTGCGAGTGAAATTAGCAATTTATAATAAGCGTCAATACCACTCACACAATTTGTTGAAACCAATGTAATGCCCAACCGAAAATAATAAAACGTTGCCTTTTAACCGTGCAACCAATCTGTGAAGTAAAATATTATAATTAAATAAGAAATGACTAATAAGTGCGCATGGCGGATTCTAACAACAGTTTCTAAGCTCATGAAGGCTACTATGGTTTGGAATTGAAATTACTCATAAAATAATGGCCGTTTGTGCATTAGCAGAAATGCTGAAGTAAAACAGCTGTTCATTCTCACAGATATACATTCAGCACTTGAATGTCTGTTGTCTATAATTCAAAAGTATCAAGGTTTTTTTTACACAGCTAAACAATATGTGTGAGCCTATGGCAGCGGTTGTTTGCTGAATACAAACATGAAAATTGTATATTGGAGTAAACCAGATGCTTTTAATATAAGAAATAAAATAAAGAGACTTTTACAAATTATAATAAGAACGCAATAAATGCAGATGTAACCTTTAAAGCAGAATTATTTTAAAACATCAGATTGCTGTAACAGGTTAGTGTGACGATCAAATTATTTAATGTATCGTTGTGTGTAACTATAACTTAGACAAATTATAAATGATTAGGTTTGCTAAATGCTATCTTTCGCTGATATCTAGATAACTCTTTAGTTTTAAGTGAGTTTGTTAATAGCTGTTTTATTTACATGAATTGAGTTGCGGAAAAATTTACATTTATCACGTTTTCCCAGGTGTATTATTAAGCATATACTGCGTATTAATAACATTAAATGCTAACAATGTGATTTTGAGTTACGTGAAACAATTTGCATATATCCTATTTTCCCATGTGCAATATTAGGCATATACTGTGTATTAATTACATTAAATGCTAACAATGTAATTTTGTAACATAATGTGTGTACTAATGAAAGTTGGTGCAAATGTCAGTATTTTCAACTGATAAAAGCACTTATGATGCAAAAAGAAACACTCTACAGTTTTCTTTTTAGCACATTAAATTAATAATGAATGCAACAAAGTTTTACTATTGCTTGTTTTACCTACTGGTACGATTTTCATAAAATATTACTTTTTATGATCTCCTTACAAGTAAGAATTGTGAAACAGACCACTTTTGCCTTTATTTTTGACTTAAAATAGATTGGTCCGGAATCAATTCCGAGACTGTTGCAATTATTTTGACTTTATACCTGTTGAGTAGTGCTACAAAGTACAAAATGTGTATTTAGAAATTTGCTAAGCTGCGTGTGGCTATTTCAGCGATTCTATGCATTTACTCTTAATTTGCCTAAAAGAGTTAAATTGTGAATGCATAATAAACCACAAATGAGACTGTAAGAGCTTTAAATAACACACCAAAGAAAGCAACACACCAAAGTATGGACATATTTTGTTTCTGAAACATGAAGTGTTCACAAACTTTGCAATAGAATTACTCAGTCTGGTATTAAATTGGGTGAATTCAACTTCGATCATTCTAATATGTTATAAATTCCAATTTCCAAGGTTAAAATATTCACTTTTAGCTTCAATAAAAAATTTAGTTGCTTTTTAGTATACTGGTTCAGTTACATAGTAGGGGTTTAATAGCTTTATCAGGTGAAGGAGTTCACATTTGTTTGCTGTGAATGTAACTGTTTGAATGTAACTCTTTGAGAAGTTATATTGGGAAAATTTTATGTGAAACGATTAGTCTTTGCACATAATTTAGCAAATAATTTAGCATATAATTTAGCAGGGATGGCGAACAAACGAGCTGTCATTGACTTGCAGATTACAAGTGCACAGTGATAAGTTTTTAATTTCATACTACTTTTGGGCTGTGTTACTTAATATACAGTTGTGAATTATTAATTAACAAAAATGATTACAGCATATAGAAAAACTTAAAACTGTATTTTCCAATAGCAAAACGCTGTATACATTCAGCGTCATCGCAACAACAAACATTGATCAAGTCATATCACCCGGTTTTTATGTATTTATGTTTTATTTATGTTTACACGATACATCTATCGTAGGTGCGTTGCACTTTATCCTTATTAAGAAAAACAAAAGCAAAATAGCTATCTTGTTATTTGTGCCTTTTAAACGAACAAAATGTTTCAGAAGTCATTTTTAGGTAATGCATATAGTACATGCATAGTACATATAAATTACTAAAAATGTTTAAATTGAAAATTAATTGCTGAATCTACAAACAAGGATGTGAGATAATTACAAAATGTGTTGCAAACAGCTTTAGAATTACTTCTTCCTTTTTGCTTTTTGACAATTTCTTCTCCACAAAATGTGACGCTGGCAGATATAATTTCGCTATTGCATGATAAAGTATCGATAAAACAGTAATTATTCATGTTTTAAAGGTAGCTCTTGCCATTTGTCCCATGAATCGCAAAATAAAACAACAGCGTTATTTAAATGGAAGAATTCGCATTCATAATTCCTCCTCGTAACTTTCTCTCTCCTCTCTTTTCGAAGTACTTTTTAAGCGCGATGGCATCAGATGATTTGCATGGCATGAACGGTCTCTATAGACCATTTTATATCTGAAAGGACTGGAGAGTATTTCTGGAAGAATACTTATCAATGAGCAAACAAAATTAGTTGGTTCTTTATATTCAAATTTGCACTTTACTCCGAAAAATACGTTTTGAAAATGATTGATATTATTTAGAACTTGCATTGCAAAGTTTTATTGTTTCTAATAAACAGTATATTGGACCGACAATTTTCTATTAAACCGTTTGGAAACATTAATCCCCTGTCAGAAAATTGATTTTCTGGTTCAATTTACTCGGTTGGTCCATATTTTTACAATGCGTCTTAATGATGCTAAATTTGCTTGTCTCAACATGGACTTAATCTATAAGTTACATCTTTTTGCTGGAAGTTATAATGTGAGTTTAGGCCTGTCGTTTTGAAGCACAGTTGTCCTTTTTTGAGCATTTGAGTCCTGATTTTTGTTTGCACATTAAATAGCTGGCTGTAAACTGTTTTGATATGTAATGTTTTATATATCGAAAACTGTTCTTACTTCTATTATCTACTTGTTATACACCTCAATGGATCAACTAAAGCTCCAGTTCATTGCAGATCTCTTGTCTAATTACTCAGACCTTTTTTGCTTTGTAGATATAATCAGTTCAATTTATGTCATGCCTTATAAGTAAGAAAATTTATTAATTAAAAAAGTATTAATAGAATGAAGTATGGCCTTAGTAATTAAAAATCCTTGCAATTAATTATAAATTATAGATAGATCTAAAAAATACTTATTAATTCAAAGATATTTTTCACGTTTTGATTATACCTGAATATAGATTATATAGAACGGAAAAAATAATTTCTTTACAGCAATTCAGTTCTTATTGTAGCGTTGCTTCTTTGGCTCTTGGTCTTACAAGTAACAAAAAAAGATATTAGCAAAAGATTGTTTGGAGCTTACCGCATAAGCAAAGCGTGGTTTTGGCATAAAATCTAAATTTATTCTTTTTGATCTCTTTTGTGATCTAATAAGAAGATTTGACTACACTATTTTTCTATAACGAGGTATTTTGTAATTTAATTAAGCGCAACAAAGAAGGATTAAACTTTACAAATGTATTATGGTGTAATCATACAGGAAACATCAAACTTTTGAATAAAATGTTTTAAGTACTCATTTTTTTTCTAAAAAATCGAATGATTGAAACAACATAAAATGGCAAACTAAATAAAGAACTTTTGTTCGAGCATGAATTGCAAAATACAGTTTAGAAACAGAGAAAAGCTGTCTGTTAACCTGGGGCACGATGGATGAGGGTTTTATGCATGTTTGCTTGAACGAAGTTAACAAGATGGCAATAGTGCAAACATTTGTTATTATTCTCCCTTCTTGGGAGAAAAGAGCGTTTCATTAGGTTCTTATTTCACACCAGTTAGTATAGGTCGAATAACCAGTTTATCATGTATGAAGCAACCGGTTGCTCATATACATTCACCTACAATTTCAATAAACCAGAGTTTCTATATTTCGAGTCAAACGTTTCAATTGAGAATAAATTGACTAAACAAACATAAAATGTGTTTCAAAGTCACATACAACTCAATATAACGATAGATTAGCTGTGACAATTTAATGTACAGCGTTTAGTTGTTTTATTTTTGTGTGAAAAAAGTTGAAATAATTTTTCTTTTGCAAAAGTTCTTCTAGTGTTTGTGAATCAGAGTCTATTATTAAGTTTTTCACAAAATCAAATTATTCCAGTCAAGGTGTAATTGAGATGAATGCGGGCGACATTATATTGAAATGCCCCCTCAGTAGTTTGGCTTATTGCTCCTATCATTATTTTACTTTCCCAAGGACACGTTGTCTGCGCAATTTGATGGAATATTACAATTACTAGAATTATTCCGATACAATGTTATAGTTATACAAACTTATAGGATAGATTACACTATGAGAACTACGTGTTTTCATGGTTTGTTTGTTAGGTCCTTTTTGAAAGGTGTAAAGAGCACTAACTAATTTTAAGTAATGCATATGTTGAATGGTGTCTTTTCTAACTTGCAAGTGCTAAAAAGTTGACTGATTTTGGCAATCTGATAAAGACTTAAACCATTTCTAATCAATTAAAACAAATCTTACTTAAAATCAACATTAAATCTCATAACTGATATCGATATAATTATTTCCAGCTCAAATTAATTGAACAAAATGGCTTGAGGATATCTTCAATTAAAGTAGTTATATTGATGCGTTGTGAAATAGCATATAAGGGTTTAGTTAATTTTGACATTTGGCATTCCTGTCTTTGGAAAAATATAAATAAAATAAAATTTAAAAACGCAAAGTAACCTTAAAAGCTGAACAATTTACCATGAATAGAAATCGAAGGCACCATGCAGAGATAAAGGATACACAGCTGAATAGTTGAAAAACAAATGTAATGTTTTGACTGAGAATAATTTTTTTGTTTGTTCGAAAAGTTTTCATTGCAAAGATTGACCATTTTGATTTTATTTTAGAAATATTTAACAGAAATCGGGTGTAGCGGGAGTATGGTGTGTTAAATTAACGTATTTGACACCTATCGTTTTAGAATATATAACATTTATCATTGCACCAATTGTCGATGACCGCCAAAAAGTAAAAATCAATCGGAAACTATAATATTCTGTTGTACGACTGGATTTTATTTGGAAGCACAACTTTCTATTTTCTATTCGTGTATTTTAGAATGAAGTCCGAATCTGGATCGAGATGTCTGTGTGAAATATGGCTATTTTCGCTATTCCTCTTGTGGTCTAGTCAGACCAGCTTTTCCGCTCCTGCTTCAGCATCAGGTAAAGACAAACTAAGCTTCTACTAATTCATATCGATCCAACGTCCATTTGAGATTGCGATTTCGTTCCGACTAAATAACAATATTAACTTTGGTTGTGATTGGTTGAAACAATAAATCTAGGTCTTGCCTACGCTTACTTCGCATTTTTAGATTTAGAAGCTCATGTTTTGCTGTTTACATTGTTATGCAAATTCAAAAGCTGACGTTTTTGCTGTTTGCGTTTTTTCATACAGATCCAGAAGTTTACGTTTTGCTATTCACGTCTTATTTCAGGGTCAGCCCCAGTAAATGAAGAAACAGTGTTTTCAAAAGCAACGTTTCGGGAGTTCCGATCTGCTGCTGTAGCAGACGATGCCGGTATTTGTGCTAATATAGGAAGGTACGTGCATGAATTCTTAATATGTTTTAATAGTTTTGTTGGTGTTAGTCATTGTTTCATGGCTTGTGGTATTTTTCTGTCCACCATACTTGTCATTTTGATTAGCATGTTAAAAAATAACGTACAGCATGTAGTAATGCATATTTACATTTGGGCATTCATTTTCAGAGGACAAAGTTATTTTGCCAACCGCCAAGTGATGCCTTTCTTTTATTTTCTCCCTTAAATTTATTTTCATGATCAAAACACGAAGCAAAAAAAATTCGGTTAGCATTGCAGAAGCATCGCCACATGCTGTGCTAATTGCAGTGAAATGCTTGTATTGGTTTTATGAAAACGACGCGTGGATGCAAATTCTAGCCTAGTCATTTTAAATATACGCAGTGTTGCTATGCATATTATACACGGGTTACACGGGCTGGGGCGGGGCGGGGGTGGACCTGTTTCATAGAGTTAGTAGCAAACCTATGTTAATCTTTCTAGAAAGATTTCCAACTAGTTCTTGTGTACTCTTTCGAACAAAGCGGAAATTTTTCAGGTATAACGTTACCTGATCTGTGCTCAGAAGCCCTGATGCACAACGAAGCAGAACTAATAGGATGGTAAGTGGGGAGGGATGCAGAAGTTGCTGTTTGATAAACTAAGTAGCGAAGCCATTTTTCACAAATGGTTTCAAGCTGGAAAAAACTGGCATGTCTGTAAAAATAAATCAAACCAAACGAAAAGTTTAAAAATGTTACTCGAAGAGAGAAATTGATGCGACAATTTTATTGTTGACCAAATGTTTAAGATTTTGTTTTTGTGATAATGCTTCTGTTTTAGTGATGTGTTGAAGAACCAAGGAGGCTCGGTTGTGGACGCCGCAATCGCCACTCTGCTGTGTGTTGGGGTTGTGAACGCACACAGCGCAGGCTTGGGAGGCGGACATTTTATGACCATTTACGAAGCGTAAGTTTTCCAGCTTACAGGACGACTCAGCCAGATCCAGGCACAGTAAAAAATATATTTTGAAAAATTAAAACCGGAAATTAAAGGGAAAACTGTTAGCCTTCAGTTATCCGTTTTAAAGTCACTGGACTTTGTGTAAATGCAATAATGAAGTTCCACATAAAATAACGTTATTACTAAACAGTCGCGTCTATTCTGAATCTTGTAACAGGTTGCAAAGAAATTAAATGCTCATTTCGACCCTATAGTAAATGTTTATGCTCACACAAATGTTGTAACTGTGTAGTTGGATTGAAACGAATGTTTTGAAAAGAATCATCCTGTCTTTTCTATGTCTGAAATGCACTTGAAATGTAATAGCTTGTAATCATTACAATTTACTTCCCTGAAGATAAATGTTTTGGTTTCTCCTACCTCACCACCCCCTTTCCATAAGTATTTCCATTGTTCTTAGCTACTAAAGTCGACGTCCACTTTTCATCTCCCGAATATTAGGGACTTGTTGGTAGAAACCACTTGAAGTAAAAATACACTTGAGGGCTCGAGGGTCGGAGAATCCACGAAAAAGTGAAACTTTACAAAAGCTTCGAATTCGTTTTTCGATTGGGAGAAAAGAGAAGGACCAGGGGAGTCTGTCATTCTAAGCTAAGCGTGAAAAAAATCTTGGTGAATTAAGAAGTACTCGTAGTATCATAAGGCAATACTTGTATCTTAATAAAAACAAATAAAACGTCTTGGTAAAATGATTTCATTTTCTTTAATTGGGAATAAGGTTACGGCGAACAAACCATGTGTACAAATCCAAATTTCAGTAGAAAAAACAACGTTGTAGTATGAAAAATCGGCGTTTTGTCAAGAAAAACAAAAAAAAAATGACCAAAGAATAGACCGTGGATTACCAAGAATTACCAAGGTTTACCAAGCATTTACCAAGGATAACTAAGAATGTCTTGGTAACAAATGAACTAAATAGGAAGGAACATTTATGCCAAGATACCAACAAAGAAAAGCTTAGTTTCCAAGAACTTGCCTGTGTGGGTAAATCATATTTAGCAGAGACTTGCATACTCGATCGCCGTACTACCGCCCATCTCGGGCAAGCGGTAACAAAGATTAAGAGACAATAAACGACTTTATTTTATTGTCAGAAAATAAAGGAACGTGAAAACAAAGAACACATAAATAGCTACATTCCTATTAATGCCAGCTCTGATTGGGACTCATGGCATGGCCGTAGCAAAAAAAATTATTTACCAAGGATGACCTAACCTGAACGCCTGGACAATTATTGACGTAAAATAAAATTAGAAAATGAGAGAAGGCCAACTTTACAATTGAAATACAATGCACACATATACACATACACACACACAAATATATTTCAATTGAAATGAACAATCTTGAAATAGATCCGATGACGTCGGATAAGTACAAGTCTAGACTTGGACTTGCTGCTCAGAATCCAAGCTAACGTGATGTTTTATGTGGCATATATAAAATGATCAATACTTTCTGGTTTTCTCTCCTGTGTTGGCCAGACACCTGTAAGTGCTTACATACGTCATTCACGGGGATCACAGAAACCAAGCCTTCTTTTCCTGGCTCCGTTTCTAGTGGCCGAAAAACAATACCCTCGAAGGCTAATTCCCTATGTAGCAATTTTTTACCTATGAACCTGCTATCAAAGTCTTCCACTAGCGTGTTCTTTATGGATTTCCAAGGCGATTTCACTTCTCATTTTCCAGGATGATATGCCTAAAAAGAAGGCGAATCTTACCGATATGTTTTTTGGGGATATTTTACCGTCTACGAAGTTCTCAGCGTCTTTTAATATCTTAACATTGATGTAAGATCCAACTATGCCACGTTTGACCGGACAGAGGAAGGGTTTACCTTGAGGTATCTCTCTGTGTAGCAACGCGTGTTTTACCTATAAACCTCCTATCAAAGTATGTAAGTACTGTCTTCCACCGTGTTCTTTCTGGATTTCAAAGGTGATTTCACCTCTCCGTTTCCATGATACTATGGCTAAAAATCTTACCGATGTATTTTTGGGGCTATTTTACCCTCTACAAAGTTCTCAGGACAGGAGGAGCGTTTAAATTGAAGTATCTAAACAGATGGGACAAGGGTTTGTCTTCCCCTGGATCATAGCCTGTGGTGACGTCTAGAGCCGACAGCTACTTTATACTACCTCTAGATCTTTAGATGTTCTTTGTTAAATAGATAATTCAGAAAATCCACTAATACTCACCGCGCCTGAGAGCAGTATTCTTTTGCAATAGACTGTTTGTGCTTCTCCTTTTTTATTCAGTTACCCTCAGAGAGAATCGCTTCTCTTTTAGGAGGATTGGTTAGGACCTCGTCGTAGGTTCAGCAGGTGCTGGTAAGGGTGGAAGTGTGGTCAATGTAACTGGAAAAGAATGGCCTTCTAACATGGTATTCAAATTACCTTCACGGCCTTGCAACACCATAGGAGTGGAAACCAAGCAGCGTTGTAGTTGTTCTGCAGGTGCGACAGGGCTACTGGGTGTATGTTTTTTTTGGTGACTAGCCATTTATTTGGTTACTGTGTCCAAAGTAGACTTTGCTCCATCGTCCTGCAGGGCTTGAGAAGGTTGGTTGTACGCCGAAGCTGTGAAGGGGCACTGGGGGTCTTCTCGCACATAGTTACATATTTAAAAAATACGTAATTCCTTGGCTGAGCTATTTCCAAGTAACAAGCTTAATTTGTTTTAATCGAAATAATGGCTGTCCGTTTTTTCGCAATTGTCTTACTTTCTAAGGATCAATGCTCAAAGTGAGCAGTTCGTCCTTTTTTGGTACCTGTCGTTGGTAAAGCGAACAGAAATGACTAAGAAATTAGGCTTGTAGGAATTACCAAGGAGTCAAGTTAACCAAGACCAAATATCAAGACACTGGAAATTCGAACTGATTGGTCCAAAGGTGTCAAAATGATGCACATTATATCTCGGCTTACCCAGACAGACATTGGTGCTTCAAAATACTTTCTGGAAGGACTGTGTTGTCAGTCTGAAGCCTGAAGCGTCTCAAAACTCCTGACTGATATGTGTGAGCTTTCAGTGGAGAATACGAGGCACAATTCTCGGTATTAACGAAAGGTTAATGTGTCTGCTGTAGTGTAAACTCGATAAACACAGCTACAACATTTCAAAGTGCTAAATCTAGGCTTCTGCCAAACCAAATTTATTTGGACATAAAGTACTGAAAAAGGAGGTTATTATTAGTTAGATGAACTATACAAGAAGCCATATCGCATTTTTCAACTGATTTAACGCAAAAATCGAGTGCACAGAATAGCGTGCAAATAAAAGCTAGCGGCTGCCGTTGGATCAACCCTTTGCTTTTAAAATCGATTAACCTGGTGACGTGCCAATTCTAGGGGTAACGCCTTTCAAACCCGGGTTCTACCATCAGTGCTTTGACAGATTTTGATAACTAAAACGTAGTGAACCCCTCTTCTTAAACCTCTCAGGAGAGGCAAACACTCACACCTGCGTTAAATTGAACGCACCTCCGGTTGTGTGTTTAAGTTCTTTATCCGATTTCTCTACATTCCCAAGCATTTACTTCATCTGTGTGAAGAGGTGTATGACCAGTGTGTAGCACTCGTACTGCTGAAACCATAAAGATCAGAGAGCAGCTTTCTGAAACATATAAGATCTTCCTTCACCAACCTCCTGTCAAACAACTGGCGTTAGACAAGTTAAACAATTTCCAGAAATTTCCAGAACCTGATCCTAAAACTGTGCTTCCTCACACGTGCATGAAGGCCCAACGAGGATACCAATGAGGAACTAGAGGTTGGAAAGAAAATGTACCTCCAGTTAAATTAATTTTAAATTATTATTACAAATTTCATGTCAACTGCATTTCAGACATCGGAAAAGATCATCGGCCCGGTCAAACTAGACAGCAACAAGATTTGCACAAATGTTAATATAGCTTCAAATTAGAGTGATGCAGTTTAAAAGCCTTCGATTGAATCAACGACAGCTGCAAGTTATTTGTGTTAACAAAATAGCCTTTTCTAAATCTTGTAAAAAGGAAAACTTGTTTATTTTTTTGTAACGGAATGCATTTGGGAAGGATTTTTGAAATGCAGTATTGTCTCTTCGGTAGAAAACGCGGTGAGACCAAAAAGGAGATGATGACGGTGCTAGCCCGGGAACGGGCACCTGCTGCAGCCACGGCGGACATGTTTATACCCGAAGACGCCTCTTCTAGAACTGGTAAATATTCTCACAAATCATTATCAAGAAGATATAACTACCACCACCACCGCCCCCGCCCCACCGAAGCCGCAGTAATATTTGTAATTGTTGTTGTTACAGGAGGGCTAGCAATAGGAGTTCCAGGTGAGATTAAGGGCTTCCACGAAGAATGGCTACGCTATGGCCGCCTCGCCTGGTATGATCTTTTTACTCCAACAATAAATCTCTGCAAGAATGGCTACGCTATAAATAGCGCCCTTGCCCAGGCCATATCCCGAGAAGAGTCCACTATAAGGGCACATAATGGGCTAAGGTTTGTTTCAATTTGTTTGAGAATAAATTTTTGGTTAATTGGTCAAACTAAGACCTGCCTGAAAAAAATCCCACTACATTTGTCAACATTCAGAACAGACTTTAGAACAAGTTGTTATTGGTCAAGTGAAATTGCTTCAGCGCATATATTAATCTGATGAGAAACCCAGATTCATTGCTTGAATGTTCTGAAATATATTAAAAACTTTTAAAAAACTTTTAAAAATATTTGTTCCCCATATTGAACTATAGGGAGCTATTTGTCAAGGATGATGAGACTTTGTTCCAAGAAGGGGACATTATTTATAGACCAAAGCTTGCGGTCACATTAGAAAAGATCGCGGACGATCCTTTGGCTTTCTATAACCCTAGCAGCAAGCTCGCCCAGGATATTGTAATGGACATACAGGAGAATGGTATCTTCCCAAACTACTCATTGTATTCAAATTGCTATTATACATTGGAATCCCAGAACCAGAAACACCTAAATTGGTCCAATCGTTTGGGTCAATATCAGAAACAAATTTAACGCGACGATTGAAATGTGTACTCTTTACAAAATGGTACTATTTGATATGTGATATCCCAGTGTTAGACAAAAGATCCCAGAAAATGTATAGACATGCTGAGTGTAATCAAAAATGCAAACTTAAATAAACATTCAGAAACGAATGAAAACATAAGTTTCTCAGATGCATAATAATTGTTTGACTTTTGCTCTTTTTAGATGGCATAATTACTGGGAATGACTTAGGTGGCTATGTTCCCTACATAAAAGAACCTTCAAAAGTTACTCTTCAAAACGGCGACTTTACAGTTGTTGCTCCAGTACCACCATCTAGCGGCGTCGTTCTGCAACATATCTACAAAATACTTGACGGTATTTTGCAAAATTTTCTTGACGAAATATACCTAAGCAATAAAACGATAGCATCAAGCTATTCTGATCTGATGCGTGTTTGTTCATTAATATTAATATTAACACCGTTAGCATCATGCGTTCATGGATGCAAAGAAATTTTCGCGTTTAATATCTATATATAACATATTTTAGGATATTTTTTCAAACCATCTTCCGTGAGTACAACAGAAGATAAAATACTCACATATCACAGAATCACTGAGGCTTTCAAATTTGCTTTTGGGAAAAGATCGGCTTTAGGGGACGCTGAGTTTGTCGATGTACAACAGGTGGGTTCGTATCGGGGTGTTAATAGAAAGTGGACAAGAAAAATCTATTAATTATCTCAAATAAATATAAAATATGTATAAAATAAATCAGTTTTAAGTTTTACGAGTCTTCAACCTGAGATATTGTCTTATCAGTTAGTTTTGTTTTGAATAATAATATATACATATCACATGCAAAACACGTGGATTAGAAATTTAAATTATTTAAAACTTGAAAAAAATACATGTGGCCCTTTGCAATAATAAAAAGAATTTCCATGAACGTTATGGTCATCCTTGGTCTAGTTGATAGAACATTGATATGTAACAATTAATCAATAATTACAACAAAACCTATCAAAGTAAAGTGATTTTGAGCAACGTAAATTGTCAGCTTGAGGTGCTTTGCTTCAAGTATTATAATAATTTTACTAATATCAGATATAAATTTCAAAACATTTCTGAAGCGAGCTACTGTTTTGAAATTTGGAAAGTGACCAATCTAATAAAGTGTACATTGGCTACACTTTATTAGAAAACCGGTACCATCATCATAAATGTAATCATCTAGTAAATGGTCATTATTGGAATGTTGGTGTGGTTTGAATCTATATATATATATATATACATATATATATATATATATATATATATATATATATATATATATATATATATATATATATATATATATATATATATATATATATATATATATATATGTACCAACATAAGCACATGCATATGGCTATGTATACATACAAACACCACAATTAAGTATCCTTCCATGCCACTAAACCAACCCACCGTAGTTAGGAGATCTAGAAACCCACTTCATTCCGTGATGTTATGGTATTTAATTTCAGCTAGTAGAAAACATAACATCAAGCGAATTTTCCGAGGCGATACGCCTTAAAATAGACGACACAACGACGCAAGATATTGACTTTTACGAGCCCGCATTCGAGCTGGTGGAAGACAGCGGCACAACTCACCTGTCCATCCTTGGTCCAGATGGATCTGCTGTGTCAGTCACTTCCACTATTAATTTTCGGTAAGTTTGAAATGACGTCATCAGTAAATTGGGATGGGGGCAAGATGAGCAGGGAAAAAGTTATGTGGGATGTTGCATAAAATCTGGGGTGGTAGGGGGTGGAGTTCACAATAACTATTCCTCCCATTATAAGATGGCAGTATTGTGGCTTCTCAGGTTCTTTATATGGAGCATTTTTCAAATGACATGTATTCTAAGTTTAAAGGATAACATTTACTTTGATGAAGTTCGAACAAAAGATTACTCTGACTCGCTGTACTCAGAATTACAAAGATAACAACGTGCATAATTAAATACGTTATTAAGAAACTTACTTGAATTACTCAACTACTAAAATATCTATTAACCTGGTTGGTTGGATAAAAAGTCTCAAGAATGTGGAAGAACCCTTTAAAATTTATAGCATTTAAGAAATTTCAGTTTTGAGCAGCTTCTAATATTGTATTTTATAAAAAATATAGAATAGTTGACGCACTAAAATTTGTCAGGCAATAGAAGCACTCGAGCAATAACTTTAAAACCACACCGACCAAAAGCAATCTTTATCCACACCAGTTCAATGCGGTCGTTAACTTCTGTCATTGAATGGGAATAAACATTTTGTTTCACAGCTTCGGATCCAAAATTCGAGGAAGTCGCACAGGAATAATTTTTAACAACGAAATGGACGACTTTTCCACGCCGGGAAATGTGAATGGCTATGGGCTGCCCGCGTCACCATCGAATTTTATTGAGCCAGGGAAAATGCCAATGTCTTCCATGAGTCCAAATATTATTTTTGATTCGGATGGAAATGTGAGGTTTTTAAACGGTGCTTCCGGTGGAACTGTTATTATTTCAGCAACTGCATTTGTGAGTTACCATTTTCTTTGCATGAAATGCTGCGTTTTAGCATCGATGTCCAGTCCTCGTTTAGTTATTCTTGTGTATATCAATTCCCATAATTTGCGTGGGTACATCTCATAAATAATCAATGTTTATCATGTATAAATTTTTTAACTTGCTTAAATATTTAAATGATGGGTACGGAATGACAGTATAAGTGCATGCATATTCTAATCCATTCCCTGGCATTAAAAAAATTGTTGTAGCAGCTTAACCATTGATAGTCGTCAAGCACTCTTGGTAGACGAATTCGGAGCACTCGACAGTTGTGACTCAGCGTGCATATGGAATTCATTGTTTGGTATTGCACATAATCGTGATAAAGTTTCCAGTCCGCCTTCTATATATGACATTCATTCAAAATTGTGTTTAGGTAACTATGAATGCCCTTTGGCTGGGCAAACCGTTAGATGTTGCAACGGGTCTTCACCGCATTCACCATCAGCTAGTTCCCGATATACTTTTTGTGGAGGAAGGCTTTGATCAGGTTTATAGTTTGCAGTTTGTGAACCAAGCTAATGAGTCTTGCTAAAAATTTAAACCAGACTGGTAACAACAAGCAATAAAGACATAACTTTTCTTAAATCTCAATGACCTAAATGATAATTAGTCCAAGAATTGGCAAAGCAGTAATTTTTGCGTACCACCTAACATGGATATTATCCCTCAACGCTTCTATAAGTAAAAAAGCAGTCGGGGTTCTCCACTTCAGATATCGTCATATATTTCGGTACCACGTAGCAAACATATGTAACAAAGTTTTAGCGCCGGACCCGTAGCACTAATCTGATCAGTCTTGACCCGTCCAAATGTGTTTCTATATGGGTCTTAGCCAAAAGCCATTTTAAAATTCTTTAACCTGAGGCTAGGATGTCATAGCATCTTAAATCTTTCAACAGTTGGCCTGAAAAATCTGCTTGGGTGGAACTTGTTGGACTTACAAATGCGTTACATTTAGATTTGTGGATGTTGAAGTTTTATGGATCTGGGTAATCTTGATCGCAACTCTATCCGAGATCCCTTGGGACTTCAAGAAAATTAGGATATGAAAATAGGAAGTGATAACCATGGAGAAATAACCCGAAAATTCCATTCACAAGAAGAGATAGACCCTCCGGGCCACGGATTACTTCCAAGCTATTAAGATTGCCCGAAGGGATCTGGGTTAGTCTGAGAAGGAACAGTCGGGGTGTGTCGCTTAGTGTGTCTATTGGCCATCCTCAGGGATCGGTGCAGGGAAGACATAGGCTCAATCACAGAAAACGATCTCTCACCCAGAGAAAAAACTCTGGGTAAACAGGAACCAGTCAGTATGAGCAAGGCCGGTCAGAACATAGCGATTTCCCAAGGGTCTTCGTTGTCAAGCAGGGAATTTTCTTGATCAACGTTATCAGAGTTGCCCATATTGCTGGTGGACCACATCATAAAATGGGAGGCTTCCCTCAGCCTAGCGGTGTCTCCCAGAGGGGGACAGGTCTTCTGTAGCAGAAGATTGTATAATTGGAGATCATAGGGTGCAGACGGCTCCTCTGTTTACTCAATACTGCCGACTCCATCTCATAGAATCTAGAATATCTTTTCCCCTCATTGGTTGAGTTGGTTCCCTTGGATGGATGACAGCGTCGCTTTATCTTTGTAATCTGTATGCCAACTAGGCCTTGTGCAGAAAAATGCAAATGTTCTTTTGTCTATTTAGCATGATGTTAATTTCAGCTGCGTTAACCTCTTCCAACACTTTTTCTTTTATACAATGCTTGAACATGGGAACTGTCCCAACTGGAGAGATCCAGAATCAATGTCATCAAACGTAATGATCGATGGATCAGGCGCGAACTTTGGCTTAGACTATGCTGGCGTAGTATAGGATGTAATATAGAAATACATTTCGAGTACCCGGAAGAACACGTCTGAAGTGGAAATAACCGAACGTTAGCCTTTGCAAAATAATTGAAATAGAACCAATTCCTTTTCAGCAATTTGAACAAAGATTCTAATTTGATTCTAATTCCAATTCATTTATTATTCATTTTTCACTTTGATTTCTTACACATATTGAAGACAAAATAAAAATCCGAATCTCCTTCCCAGCTAGTCTGGTCATTACATTGGTGGTCTTGGGTTTTAGGAGGTGTCAATGGGGCTTGCAAGCAAGGGTCACAACATATTGGTTGGTGGATTTGCTGTATCCCAGAGTATACACAATACATGCGGTATACACGACGACGACGGCAATGATGATGATGATGGTGACGATGACGACGACGACGACGACGATGATGATGATGATGGTGACGATGACGACGACGACGATGATGATGATGATCATGACGATGATAGTGACGATGATAGTGATGATGATGATAATTCCGATACAAAAAGAAAATGCATCAAAGCAGCTTCCGATGGGCGAAAATCTGGTGTTCCCGATGGTTTCTGAATGCAACTCTATTAATAGAAATGTCACTAATGCTCAAACTAAACCTAGAAATTACTTAAATGTTTTTCTTTTTTTGTTCTGTTTCAGGCATTGCAAAAATAGTATGATGCATGATGGTTCAATTGCTGTCATTGTAAATGCTAATTTTAACATTAAAATATTCAAATGGAAAGATGATATCTTTTGGTATTGTGCTACAATCAGCTTAAACTGTCAAATAAGTACATCAAATGTATGGTTACTTTGTAAATTAGCTGGTTCAATTCGCTACTTTGCAAAAAATCGCTATAATTTGGAGCTACATATCAAGTTCCTGAAAACATCAAGTAGATACACCACACAGAGCTGAAAACATGATGTTGTTGCAGAGAGCATAAAGAACTCGTAATATGAGATTGTTTGTGGGACCATCATATAGAAGGCCTTCATGGATATTGTACTTTTTTATGGTTTAGAGGCAGATACAATAAATATCCCGAAGTAGTGAATTGCGGACTCACTTTCATTATGTAATCCAACGCAGGATCCATGAGACATCATAGGTCAGAGTAATAAATTCGAATCACTCAGAAACGATAAATGCTTAAGTAAAATATTCCTTTTCAATAGGGAATTGACCTTCTGCTGCAGGAGACTGTAATGATGTTAGAGTAATGGTGGTTAGTTCTGGTCACTTACATGACTCCCCTGAAAGCTTGATGGGTCTGCATTCTCTCTTGACCTCAGTCTTTCATATACGTCATATCAGTATTAATTTATTATGCCGAATTGAAACATAAACAAACACAACAAATATGAGAGGATAAATTTAAACACATTGTTATTCAACCATATCTCGTTTAAAATCTTATTTATTACGTTTGTAAGTGCCAAAACACAACTACATAACTGTGGAATTAAGTTGATTGAACACAAATTCTTAGTTGTTGAAATTAGAACTGAATTAGCAATCGGATTATATAGTAAATAGAAGCTCGAACGAGAAACATTTTGTCATTTGTCACATGTGAGCTATTACACGTTCCAATTAAACCTTGGATAAATAATTTTGAAAGCTTTCTCTTCTGAAGATAAAGCTGTATAATTGCCCCGCCTTTTGCTCTCACTCGCTGTTTTACTTGGTCGATGTGTAGCATATTGATTGTTTTTAATCACGTGGTAACATCCATCTCACAGCATTCAGATCCAGTAGCTGTGGTGTGTTATTATATTTTAGGAATCAGAAATACATGTATCTTTGTGGCAACATATTGTTAAAAAATATACGCTTTCTTCTACTGTTAAATATAGGCTAATTACACGAATAATATTTAACTTTTATTCTATAAAACAGCATCGTTCAGTGATAATATCCAACAGTGAATTAAGAAGCCTGATTCCAATTGATCCAAAGTGACGAGGCTGAACGTGCAAAATATTTTAAGCTCAAAGTACATTTTGCATTCAAATCAACAGATTTCACTTAATTAATGAGGATTTTAACAATGTATGATATTAATTAAGGTCCTAGATTCAAGGTGAGCAGCTATTTTGTATAAATAACAGATTTTGGAAACCATTTTTGGAAACAAAAATTAGCACAATTCGATCATTTCATTTCATCAAACTAAATGAGCTCTACGACTGTGAAAGGTGATTCATAATAATAGTTATTTACTATTAAATAATAATGATTAATGATATATGCAAAAGCCAAATTAATCTAAAATATTTTAAACTGCACAAAATTTTACTTTAAATATTCGAAACAAAAATGATCTCGATCAGTTAAAAATGAATTTAAAGTGTGTCCTTTCTTTTTGGAATTACAAAAGCACATCGAGAACATGAGAAAATATACTGCAGTAATGGAAGAAAACGATTATGCATTTTAACTTGCTCTGGATATCTTCTTCATCTTCTTCTTTTTGCAATAAATTTCAACAGAGGACCAAAATTGACCTCTTTTTCAATGAATGGAAATAGAGAGCCAAAATTGATCTCTTTTTTCAATGAATGGAAATAGAGAACCATAATTGATCTCTTTTTTCAATGAATGGAAATAGAGAGCCAACATTGATCTCTTTTTTAATGAATAGAAATAGAGAACCAAAATTGATCTCTTTTTTCAATGAATTGATATAGAGAACCAAAATTGATCTCTTTTTACAATGAATGGAAATAGAGAACCAAAATTGACCTCTTTTTTCAATGAATGGAAATAGAGAGTCAAAATCGATCTCTTTTTTTTCAATGAATGGAAATAGAGAACCAAAATTTATCTCTTTTTTCAATGAATGGAAATAGAGAGAACATCTCAAGCTCTTCTTCAATGAATTGCTTTGAAGAGCTCACATTGGAAGAAATCCCATGAAAGGGTTTGGGCTGCACAAATCAAGAAAACTTAAAGATTAGCCCTAATTAATACCACAAATTCACTAATTCAGTAGATTTTATACGATATCACTTTATCTTAGTTTTAAATAGAATGGTTTGCTACTTGTCGTCTTTGGGGGTTGATGATACTTGATGGTCACTCGATGTAATGAAGAATTGTGTTTCGTGCCACAGCTACAAACATCAAGACACAATGAAAGCAGCATAATAATCCCTCTGATTGGTTGGTTTGTTCTGTGTGACAAAAATTGTCCTTTCGTGCGATATGGCGTAGAGGATGGCCCGATTTGCGCAGTTGATTAATAATAGAAATGAATGGAAGAATGTCAGTTCCATATGCCGGATAGTCCGATCCCGGGATTCTGATGTATTACTGTTGCATTATTTTTATATTTCATATACGTTTTTCAAAAGAAACGAAAATATATGCATTATGAACATAATAATAATGACAAAAATGAAATTTCATTTCGTGAACAGGCAAACGTATAAACGTACTGGCAACCGCATTGACCGCATAAACCGCATCCAGTGTGAGGAGTGATGTATGTCATGGTACTCGGATACTCTAGTATATGCCTTTAAAGCTTTAGTAGGAAGGATACCTAACAATTCTTGCCTGATCTTTGTGTAGAGGGTCTCAGAAAACTGTAATTGCTATAGCGACACCTTATCTTGAAGTCCGCTACCAGTATTTGAATAAACAAGCATAAAATGGAAGGCCTATTCCGTATTTGGGTGGATATCTGTTTTAAGGGGCAGTCGCTAATCCATTTGGGTGTTTATTTTGGCTGTAATATGAAAGTTTCTCAAGTGTTTGAACTGCAAATAAATAATTAGAGCATAAGAGCAATGGTTATGGTGTCTTGCTCATTCTACTTAGTGTTTATTATGGCATCGATGTGACTATTCCAATTTGTTTGTCAATTAGTTGGCCAATAGAACGCTCTGAAGCGCTTCTAATTAGGTAATCTTAGCTAAAAATGTGTATAGAAGTGGATTTTAAAATTCGAAAGTTATGCACAGGCTGTATATAGTATTGCAATTTATTGGGCATACATATTGAAGTGTTATATTTCACTTTCTGCATTAAAAATTGCAAAAAATCGCCTGATGCACATATTTTTGTGAACATTTTTAAAACGGCAGGTGGAGGAGAACTCAGTGTACCATGCTTATTTCCATGATGTACATCTAATACTGTAAGAACTGTAATATGTAATACAAAACGAACTAACTAACGAACAAAATGTTATTACAATTTTCATGAATTTTCCAAATAATTAGACATACCAAAAATAACATTTTCATATCCAGAGGGTCTTATCTGGCAAATCAGAAAGACTGTAACGGTGACCCACATGTCGGTCAAACAAATGTTTTACACATTTTTGGAGTTCCCCACAAAACTTCTGCCAGTTTTAAGCAAAAATATACGTGTGAAAAATGTTAAAGCGTGCCATAATATAATTGTTTAGTTATTCACAACCAAATGCAAATTTTTGCAGACCAGATATTGTTGAAGTCCAGGAGAAGAAAAAGCAAAATCGGATACCTTTTACAGACAAGTAGTGTATCGTGCACTCAGGAAAAAACAACTCAAAATTGGATCCTCTTCCACACAATTAGTGTGTATCATCAGATGACTTAGTGCACTGTCAGCTGAACTTAGTGTACCGTCAGCTGACTTTTTTTGTTTTTAGGGAATTTTATTGTGCACAGCCATATTCGAGTATGCGCTGCGTGGGCATAAACTATAAGGAACACTTACAAAACAATATATATATATATATATATATATATATATATATATATATATATATATATATATATATATATATATATATATATATATATATATATATAATATATATATATGCATCTTTCACAAACGCAACGTTTTCTAACAATAACTTTGCTTATCAAAAATCACGATTATTACGAAAACAAACAAACATAACAACTTATAAATGAGTCACGGCCATCTATCAATATATCAAATCCGCTTCTAAGTTTGAAAACACTTCGCCAAAATAGGTCCGTTTTAATTTTAATTTACCTTCAGATAATGTTTGCATGTCTGCTTAATATCGTAATTTTGCGTTTCTAATAAACACGTTCTCGTGAAAATTTTCCTCATTGACTCTAAACTGATATACATGGTATTTTATTAACAAAGAGAGGTTATCCTCTGTAATATTATCTTTTCCAAGTAAAAAGTCCTATTTCTCAAAATTAAAAGAATTTAGCTTCAATATGCTTAAACATCTTCTTATAATTTCTCTGGCTTTTTGACAGTCCCAAAAGAAGTTATTATCGTATACGGAGTGTTAGAGTACTTATATGCATCGGATTCTAAAATTTTCCAGTCCTTTTTCTTCTTGTTAGTTCGTATTATATTACGAATGAGTTTCAATTGCAGGGCCAAAAGATAGGTTTCTTTAGTACATTTTCTGCAAAGTAGCAAGCTACGTAGAATCCGTGATTCTTCTAACATACCTGCATTCGCCCAGAACACAATACTAACCGGAGGCTCTACAATTTTATTTATCAACACCATATAGTAATCTTTACACTTAGCTTTCTTTATGTTGATTAACGAGTCATGTATCTTAAAGATTGGGTCAGAGCAATCCACTTTATAATTATCTGTAATGTATCTATTGTTCTCTCTGTGTTTTAACCATTTGCCGATAGATATTTTCAGACCATTGTACAGTAAAAAATTGACACGCAAGTCATATCTAGCTTCGAGCTCTGTCAACGAAAATACTTTTTTATCTTTACTTAATAGGTCCTTAATATACAGTATGCTTTTTTCGTGCCAGTGCTTCCAGTAGAGTGACCTGCCGTCAATTGTTATTTCTTTATTGTTCCATAATACACCCCTGTATTGTCTTGGTTATACAATTCACTAAAATAGAGTAGCATCTCTTTATAAAAGGAGGATATTTGAAAACTTCCAGCGTCGAAATTCGAGTGCAACATAAGAGGCAATCCCCCGTATTCATCAAATTCACTATGTATTATGGCATTGCTAAGGTTTTTAACCCACAGTCTAGACAACCATGCCAACCTTAAAGATTTTTGCATAACAATTAAATCTGGTGATCGAATACCCCCTGCATCAAAGTCCCCGATCAAGGATTTATGCTTGATCTTACTGGGTTTATTGGACCAAATGAAAGCATTTATCAACGACTGGGCACGGGCCAGATCTGCATCTGCACAAGAGACGTTACTCAAGCTGTATATTAAATCTGACATTCCCATAGTTTTAGATATGTTAACTTTCCCGAGCAGTGTAAGACCCCTCTGACTCCATAAATTCAAACGTGTTGCAAGTTTTGTTATCTTATCCAAGATTTGTTTACTTTGTTACACTTTTCCGTTGCATGACCTAATTCGATACCCAGCATATTGAAGCTACCCGAAGCAACCTTTAAATTAAAAACAGGCTCCGATTTTGTTCGCCTATATACACCAGCAGGGATTTTTCTATAATAACTTTCAAACCGGAATATCTTGAAAAACGCTCCGTAGGTTCTAACACATAACCGAGAGAGCAAACGTCTTTTAATAAACACGTTGCGTCATCTGCAAAAAGAGAGATCTTATACTCTGAATTAGTGAGTTTTAGGCCTGTGATGTTCTCTTCACTTCTAACTGATTTGGCCAGAGGCTCAACACATAAAATAAACAGCGTTGTCGACAACGGACACCCTTGTCTAACACCACGTTGTACTTTGAACCAGCCACACGAATAACCATTGTTTATAACAATGCTAGAGATATTATTATAACATGTAGCTACCCATCTCCGAAACGAAACACCAAAATTAAAATATTCCAATACTTTATGCATGAATTTCCACTCGATACTATCGAATGCTTTTTCGAAATCCAAAAGCAAAAGTAGACCTGTCTGCTGTTTCTTGTTTACTTTATTAATGACATCCTGGATTAGCCCAATGTTTTCTCCTATGTAGCGTCCCTTAACAAAACCAGTTTGATTCTCGTGGATCAGTTTTGGCAAAATATTTTCTGTTCTTATTGCTCAGGTTTTAGTGAGATTTTTGTAGTCAACATTTGTGAGGGATACTGGCCTCCAGTTTTTAATAAGCTCTGGGTTTTTACCACGTTTTTACAGAAGGGTTATAATATCTCGCCTTTGATACTGCTAAAGCTCACCTTGTTCAGCAGCATAATTAAACGTCTGTATTAACAAGCCCCCTAATTGCGGTCAAAAGGATTTATAAAAATCCGGATTCAAGCCATCACAACCAGGGCTTTTACCGTTCGACATGCGATCCAAAGCCTTTTTACATTCGGCTACAGACACAGGGTCTTCACAAAATATTCTATCTTCTTCTGAAAGCTTTTTTATGCCTCGAGAACTAAACACTTTGTCGAGATCCGTGTTGTTTATATCAGGGTGTGTTGTTTGATATAGAGTACAATAAAATCGCTCTAGCTCACGGAAAATAAGATATGATGTGATATGATATGATGTGATATGATGTTATTATTAACTTTTAATAAACTTCTTTTTCATTGTTATAAAAGTATTTGTTACTTTTTTCATTTTTTCTATATATTCAACTCTTGATCGGACACGGGCTCGTTGTTCTTTGTAGGAGTTAATATCCGAAAGTATGCTTTTACAATTTAGGTATTCAGCTTCTTCGTCTGGATTTAATTCTGTTTGGCAAAGTTTCGAATAAAGCTTGTCACATTTCAATAGCAAATCTTGTTCTAACAGACGCTTTTTCTTCGAGATTTCCATTGATATCGTTAAAATCTCGAATTTAATAAGATCCCAGAATACTCGCTTATCATTTGATTTTAAAAATTCTTTTCTATTTTTCTCAATGAGGCTTATAATAGCTTGTCTATAGTCTTGATTTAATAAAAGACTATTATTAAGCTTCCAAAATCCTGGACCTCTACCGTACTTAACCTTTTCATCTAATTCTAGATAGATTAGTTTATGATCCGTGTTTATGCTCTCGAGAATTGTTGACTGCTTATGGTTTGCCACCAATTTTTTACTAATTAAAAAGAAATCGAGCCTGCACATGACTCTTGGTGTATTTCTGGACCATGTATACATCCGCATATCCGGATGCTTGCCCCTCCAAATGTCGACTAAATTGTGGGTTTTTATCAATTCCTTTAAAGTGCGAGCCGATGTTTGGCTAATTGTTGCCCAAAACTTTTTATCTTTCGACTCCAATGTTACATTAAAATCCCCTGCCATGATTACATTCCCCAATGATACCCGACTCATCAGATTTGCTGAATGTTGTTAAAAAAATGTAACCCTCTCACAGTCCAAGTTGGGAGCATAGATATTAACACAAGAATAATATATATTATTAATTTCTACTTCATTAACATCAAGCCGCCCTTCTTTACCAGCCCAATGGTTGCGTACCTTTAAACCTTTCTTAAACAAAGTCATTGTTCCTCTTGCCTTAGAGGTATAGCGGCTAAAAGTTACATTGCCCTCCCATTCTTTTTTCCATTTTTCTTCAATATCCGGAGAACTGTGACTTTCTTGAATGAAGAGAACATCAAATTCCTTGCGTTTTTGAAAAAAGAAAATCTGTCTACGCTTTTTTGCACCACGCAGCCCTCTTTCATTTAAGCTATAGTGCTTAACCATTTTTATAATATTTCTAAGGTTGCATAACCCACTATGCATATTAATAGATATTTTCGTTTGTAAAATTACGCTTGTCGACTTAATATGACTGTGCTGTTTGAGACCAAAAATTACTACAACATAAACATTGACACAAAACATATGTACAGTAGATAAAA
This sequence comes from Protula sp. h YS-2021, assembly GCA_949752745.1. Taxonomy (NCBI): domain Eukaryota; kingdom Metazoa; phylum Annelida; class Polychaeta; order Sabellida; family Serpulidae; genus Protula; species Protula sp. h YS-2021. Next base: position 28,184,026 of record OX457029.1, read on the forward strand.
CATACGCAAAAATGTATGAATCGAGATATGAATGACCAAACATAATATGGTTTGTTTAGCGTAAAAGAATTTTGAGCATTTATATAATTTAATGTAAATGCCATTGTTGAGGCTGCAAGACTTCTATATTAGAACATTAGAGTTTTTTACTGTTATCCTGATCAAGTTAGGTTTTGGGTCAATTCGTGGGAAACCTTAAACAGCATACACCTTTGTAGTAAACGGTAACGCATTGCACTGTAAAACGGGATAAAGAGAATTCTGTGTTTAGACCCAATTGAAGTAACTGCATGTTGGGTTTTCCTGTGAAAATACGTAACCTTTTTCTTGCGAAAGAGGGGTTTATCGAAAACCCAAACAACACCTATTCAAATAGGATGAAGATTTTCCATACGAAGGAATAACAAAGGCTGGGTCCCTCAATTTGCGTCTGTCTATGGACTTTTTATGTTACTTTGTTTTTTATGTTATTGAACAATCACCAAAAACTCAATTCCGATTTAAATATGGAACGAGACGAGATTTCTTTACAGTTATGGCTGTTTCAGGTGTGTACCTTCGTTCACGTGGAATTTCTATACGGCTCGCTTTTTCGGTTTTTATCGGGCTATTCGAGTAAATTGAATGTATGCACCTCGCCCCTCCCACATGCTCAACTGGGGAAAAGGAAGAACATTTTTACACTGGCTCATAATACGAGTAATGTCTTTTTTTGTTTTAGGGAATTTTATTGTGCACAGCCATATTCGAGTATGGGCTGCATGGGCACAAACTATAAGCAGCACCCACAATAACTACAATATATATGCATCTTTCACAAGCGCGGCGTTTTCTAGCTATAACTTTGCTTGTCAAAAATCACGATTATGAGAAAAACAAACAAACAAACAAACAGCTTATAAGTGAATCACAAACATCTATCAATATATCAGATCTGCTTCTAAGTTTGAAAGCACTTAGCCAAAATAAGTCCATTTCAATTTTAATTTATCCTCAGATAATGTTTGCATGCCTGCGTTATCGTAATTCTGCGTTTCTAATAAACACGCTCTCTTGAAAATTTTCCTCATTTGCTCTGAAACTGAGGAATGGAGAGGTTATCCTCTGTAATATTATCTTTCCCAGTAGAAAGTCCCATTTCTCAAAATTATAATCGAATGTAAGATGTCTAAAATAGAATTATTAATATCTGAAATTAAAATTAGAAATAAAACTGAAAAAAGGATATCAGAATATAATTTAAGACATTTAAAATTTACTTATATATCATTAATTAATTATCGATATTAGAAATGAATATTATATATCTAAAATTTTATTTTAGATGTCTTTAAATAATTATTGATTATTGATATTTAAAAGTCTGCGTTGAGTGTGAAAACAGCATTTCAAAGACTCTCTTAATTAAATTAAACGCTGTAGGAAAGCTTCTATTGCAACATAAACAGATGCCAATTTACACTTTGCTATGTAGCTCTTTGTCCGTATTTTTCTCGGGTGTGTAGCCCATCATCTTTGTGGCCGTGACTGGACAGGTCTAATATATCAAGAAGCACGTGGCCTGCACAAAGATAAAGATGGTGCTCACCCAGTAAACATATTAAGGTCTATTCATCGTCGATTTCAGGTTGCGACGTCGACCCGACCAGACAACAACATTAACTCTGGTTGTAGTTTGGTTGTTATTAGTCGTGATCAAAGGCCAGCGTCTTACCAATGTCTTTGATACAGCGTTGAATGGGTGTTGGGAAAACAACGTTGTTTTTGGTCGCCACAAAAATATAACTGTCTCCATATCTAGTCAATGTCTTTGGCACAACGTCGGAAAGAAGTCGAGAAATCGACGCTGTATAGATGTCGGACTCGTAACCAAAACAACCTTCTTGCGGGGAACAGGCCCAAACCCCCCCCCCCCCCGACTAACCCCCCCCCCGGCGGCCTAAACCCCCCGACCCAAAACCCCCCGGTTCTCAGGTCTATTTTATATTTTGTAATTGCGATACATCCACGTTGTTGATTACACTTCAAATGCCCATTGAAGAGACCACACGGCGTTTAAAATTGCAATTTCCGAACCACTGAAGGAATTGATCATCATTATAAAAGAAACTTCATACATCCATTGATGATGGCACTCAGTTTTTGAAATTGCAATGGCTCTTACGATTGATGAGTGTGTACACATTAAAAATTGCAATTCACATGCCGGTTGCGAGATCAGTCGAATTTACAAATTACAATTTCTCTTGCGGTAGATGTAACTTATATCCATTGTAATTCACTTGAATGGGTAATTTAGTGACCCAGCTTGCTGTGAAAAATCACGCTACCATCATGGAATACATCACATCTGCTAAAGGGAATCCAAAGATATTGTACCAAGGGCATTTGTACGTAAAGCAAAACATTCTAGCAAATGGCTGTGTTTCGTACGAGTGCGAAAAGAGGCGCGAGAACAAATTATCATTACACATTTTCTTTGAGAACGGGGGGGGGGGGGGGGGTTTGGGTCGGGGGGTTTAGGCCGCCGGGGGGTTTTAGTCGGGGGGTTTTGACGGCGGGGGGTTATGGCCGGGGGGTTTCGGTCGGGGGGGTTTGGGCCTAGCCTCCTTCTTGTGTTATCGATCACCGGAAATGGGAGCCATGACAGAATAAACGACAGTGAGGACGTAAAATATGAGAATTTTTCCCACTACTTTTGGGAAATGGTCATGGAAATCGACTTCATACATATCCTGCATGATCGAATCATCAAATGCGGGGTGTTTACTATGACTTGAGAGTGACCAAGAAGTCTATGCAACGCCACTTTCCTGATATCTATGCAACGTCGAGAGACAGACGTTTCGAATATCATTTTCAATTTATACTCAACGATGATTAGATGTAGGATAATTAACGTCTATCCAACGAACGTTGAAAGGTAGAAGTTGTTTCGGCTCCCATAAACAACCAAAATCCCACGTTGATCCAACGTCGCAATGTTTACTGGGGATATTTTGTTTCTTCTGACGTCATGTGTTCCAGAACGAGGACTGAAGAGCAAGAACATAAAACAAATGTCCAGGCAGAACATTTAACTCATTTAAATTGTGTTCGATAATTCTCTCGATTTGAACTGTATTTTTGTTAAAATTACATCGAAATCGTTTTGTAACGGTTCAGTTGGAACGAAAATGAAATATTTTTGCAAGGGTTATACAGGAAACATAACAGGTAATTTATACACATTTTTATATTATTTTTTTTATCTTACCTTGTTTTTGTATCTTTCAGAGTAATAGCATTGGTAATTCCTGTCATCAAACTACCTTCATTCAAATGATGACCAATATTTATACCTGAATTAAAATTCAGAAGTCTTTCAAGTCAAGACGCTAACCATGGAAGAAACTGGAAAAAGAATGACTTCTTTTCTCTCTTTTTTACATTTTTGTTAGCTATTGTGGTCCAAGGTGGTCCCAAGGATTTTACATAATGGAAGGCAAATGAAACATTACTGTAGAAAAGTAGTTCTAATTGTGAGATGTACCCACAGAAAAATACTGAGATGGTCTTTCAGATGAATGAAAAAAATTTACCTTCGCACTTTTGGCGGTTAATTTTCATCATAAAAGAAACACTTTGAACGCTTCAAAATACAACGCATTATAACCTATTAAAATATATTTTGCGACAAAATGAAATGGGAATTTAAAAAAAATATTCGAGCCAGACCGGGCTATTTTGGGGCAGAAAAATCGTGCTAAATAATAATAGGAAAGAGTGGCAAATCTAAAATAAATAGATCATGTGGTGAAGAGGGGATGAGCAAAATGGCCAATTGACCAAAATCTCCAAAGCCTCAGATAACTTGCCACGTCGACTCTTTGTTTTTAATGACAGATATACGCAATCGGCTAAAAGTGTATCTTAATAATTTTAGATATCTCGTGACAAATTCAATCAGAGGCATCTAAAATTCAGTTAAAGATATCTGACCGTTAGTTGGAGACATCAAAATTCAATTAACGACGCCAAAACTATTTTTACATTTGTAATAATTTTCCATTTTCTTGATGTCAGTAAGTATATTCGAATACCTATAACTCATGTTTGTATATTTCTTGTTATATTCCAGATTTTTCAGATCAGTTTTAAATATCTTGTATTTACTTATTTATTTATCTTTAAGAAATTACACATTTAAATTGGTATGCCTTCAGACTTGGAACGGCATTTCGTACGAAGCTGCTATGTGAACTACCTTATATATGACTTTTTGTAGAACCTTTTGAGTCTGACGCCTCAAAAATATTTTGTAGTCCCACAAAATGGTGGCTTTTAACTGTGTTAAATTTTTTTTTATATATTTCCAGACAACATTGTTTGCTTCACACTTGCCAGGTTTCAAGGCCATAACTGCTTTTTTTTCCTCTTTGTGTTAAGGTCTGGCAATGGATCATAGCCCAAGAACGTCGACAACACGAAAAAAATTAGGAAAGTTATTATTACAACCTTATTGTACTTAGCCCAAATGCGCAAGAGCCAACCAGCTACAATGACATAAGCAAATGCAAATTCTCTGCTTTGGAAAATCGGGTCGGATTCGAAGCTGGAACCTGGAATTACCAGATCAACGATCTCGTCAAATTTCAGTCAATTCCCGCCCCTTTTTGGTGTAGTTTGACTCTTGGATATCCCACAAACATATCTCTTCAGATGTGCATTTAAAAGTTTCACCTCAACGCCCAGTATATATTTTAAGTTCTGAAAATGGGTTTGTAATGAAAAACCTATAGAGATTATGGATTCCATAAAATCACACTGAATCGATTGTGAAGTGCCACTTCAGTTTTTGGAGTCCGTTAAAGGCATCTGATGTTGAACGTTTTTACTGATGATGACATTAAGTTTTTAGGACATGTACAGATTGTTTGTAACTATTAAACGAAGCATCAGTTGAGAGCTGACTCCCCACTCCTACCTCCCCCCCCTCCCCTCCCACCGGATTAACGGAAAGGCCAAGAACATGGCCAAAACATGGTGGGAATAAAACACGCGACATATGTTGTAATTTGTACATAAAACAAATCATAATAACTAATGACCACCATCACTGTTGCCTATATTTTACACCCAGACTCACAAATACCACACAAGTTAGACTTTGATTGCCGTGACTTTGAAGATGCTCAGGTTTCCCGACGGTGATTATTATCTGCATATGAAAGATGAGTTTTACTTCGCAAAAGCTTTGAATTCGCTTATCTCCACTTTTAATGGGTTCCCTTCCAGTAATATTTACCACGCAATATAAAAAAGAACTTTTTGAGGTACTGTTCAAGATACTCTAACCCTTCCATCCATCCTATGGCCAATCAGAATGCCCGAGACGTCGTCTGCTAGTCTCGTATAAACGACATTCCCTTTTTGCGTGGCGTCGATACAACACGCCATTCTGTGTGCTGCCGGTTTTTTGCAGCAAGGGAACTGGTTTAAGGTGCGAATTGCTTCATTTTTTACTTAATTCACTGCCTAATGGATTGTTTTATCTATTATTGTGCGTTGGGATAAATTTATGGAGCCGAAGTGTGTTTATTCGCCATCTTACTCTTCGGTCTGATTAGGTTGAGTTTGCACGATCACGGAGACACTTTCCTAGTCCCGAGAAGTGCGCCTCTTTCTCCACTTTCATTCAGATCGAGGAACTTACCAGTTCCACCTCAGTTCGTCTAGGAGTAGGATCTTTTCAGGCTGCTGGACCTGATCAGACTCCAAGCTTTACCAGCCAGCTGTGTCATCGCGGAAATGGCCAGTTTTTGCTTAAGCTTTACTCCATGGGTCGCTTCTCAGTCTTTGTAGAGCAGGTTCTGCAAGTCTGACAGCGTTCTCCGACGAAAAGAGACGTTTTCTGTGACGTCTGAGGGTCATTTTCTTTGCCAGGACCGTTTTCCCTTTGTGGTCTTACGGTCACGGGTGCGAGAAGACCATTCTGGTCCAACGGGATTCACAAAACCCGTTACGGTCCGATGGTCCCAGGTGCATCTGAGGCAAGAGAGATCCATATCCGACACGGGTGGTGCCATTACGGTCCAGCCCGTTACGGCCCGGGAACGTTATCGTTCCGGGAAGCATCTCTTTTCGTCTTTCCTTAGACCCAGCGAGTTATTGCGGTGTTTAAGCAATTGTAAACACAGCTTGGAAGGTTAAAGCTTGCAGTTGAAGCAAAGCACGGAGAAATGTAGTTTTGTGCGTTGTTTTATACTACATATTCTCACCGTTGTTTTTCTCTGCTTGCATTTCAGATATGACAGAGGCCAGTCTACATTCTCCACCGTTACTGCCTCAGTGTATCCATCCTCCAACCGCGTGTAACCCCCACTCCATCTGCGACCGCTGTAGACGGAATAGTGGAATACCTCTGTGTGAGCCAGACAGCCAGTGTGGCGAGTGTCTACATCTTTCTCCAGAGGATTGGAAAGTCCTATTACGGAATAGGACCAAGAACGAGCGCAGGAGGGATAAGCGCAAATTCCTTTCGTCAGCTTCGTTTGTTACTCGTGAATTTATTCGTGATACCATGAAGAAGGCTAGCTCCGTTATTCTGGGCCAGGTCTCCACCCCCGTACACGTAGACACTGGTGCAGAATCGGAATCCGCTACGCCAGTTAAGAGACATAAAAAGTCCAAGAGTAAAGGACGTGCATTTTCTGAGACTGTAGCAGAATTGGACATCCCGGAAGGGCAAGAACGGGATCGTCTCCGCGAGGCATGGGCCTCACCTCCTAGAGTGAAACCCAGTGGCAGTCCAGGAGGGGCGTTTAAGTCCCCGTCTGAGGAACAAGTGACTTTAACGCATAAGGATACGGGAACAGTACTTTCGGCGGTTACAGGCCAGTTAGGCATTCCCCCGCGAGAGGACTTATCCCCCCCTCCTCAGCTGCAGCGTCTCCCGAGTGAATTTTCAGCGTTTTTGTCTATGCAATCGCAACTGCAAAAACAACTTTTGGATTTACAGAGTCAAGTTCAGAAGCAGGAGAGTCTGCTTAGTCAAAGGCAAAAGCCTAAACCATCAGCTACGGTTTCTCGTCCTCCTCCGGAAATTCAGTCAGTGGCAGCGATATCGGGCTCGCCTGTACCTCACCTCCCGCTGGACTCTAACGTGGATATTCCCGAAACGGTCACCATCAGCGAGGAGGATTCCGTGGGCGTGCCCCTTTCGGGCCAAGTCTCCGCATTGCTGGAAGATGATGAGGAAATCGGGCCGATGGAAAATTCTCCCCTAGCAGCAGTCCCAAGCAACAGGGAGAAAGAAATTTACACCCCAGTAGGGGAACCCCACATGTCACATTTTTCACAATCCCAACTCCCAGAAGCAGCATCTGATGAACAGGAGTCGGAGGTGGAAGACGGGGAAGAAGAATCCGAGGGTACGTCAGTACATTCCCGTTGTCATTTACCGTTACGGGCAGTGGAGCAGGTGCGTTCTCCCGGCCAAGGGCATCGACTTTGGAGAGATCCAGCGGCAGCGGGCAGACGGCCCATCCGTACTCCCTCTCCACCAGATCTTGCCCCATCGGTCGAGGACGCGGCCCCCTCGAGTTCTGCTTCTACGATTGCACCAGAAGACGTGCCGTTCAGGGATGCCATTCAAGAGATAGCCCGCTTAGCAGAGGTCTCCTGTGGCTCCCCAAATTTAGATAAGGAGGATCCGCCCATTCGGATGACATCTCAGGCAGCTCCACCACAACAGGACTCGTTTATCGCACTAGCCACCAGTGAGGGCATTGCTCATGCTGTCACGGTCCGCGCGAAAGAGTTCAAGAAGATGGACGCCGGTGAGGGTCGCACGTTGTCGCGTTTCCATTTATCTAAACATTGCTCAGTACGACCAGGACCATATCGGTCAGCGGATGAAAAAATTCCCCTAGAGGCACTGGAGCAGCCCGTGAAGCGTACAGTCTGGATGCCCACAGTGCGTAGTGACTCAGACATTCCATTAGTGGAGAAAGACGCAAAGACCATCGAGGCGTCTTCTCGCCACATCCTGAACATTATGTCTTTTCAAGATCATGCACTTAAAGCACTAAAGTCGCGTTGGGAAGAACTTCGCCTTAGTGATCCCGTGTCTGCTAAATTGATGGAATGCCTGGCCTTAGCTACCCGAGACGTGGTCAAACTTTCCACTTTTTTGATGACTTCAATGGTCTACTTACGTCGAGATGCCTTTCTCCAGCACTGCTGGTCTAGTGTCAAAGGTTTGCGGGACCTGCGTCATGCCCCTATCCTGGAGGAACGAGAACTATTTCCTCCCGCCGAGATAGAGAGGGTGAACCAGGAAAGTCGTTCGCTTTCGCAAGATTATGCCCTGATGTCCAGGATGTCTCGCTCCTCCTTCAAACGTCCACTGAAGAGGAAGAGACCACAACAGTCCTCTCCAGCACCGTCTAAGCCGAGTGCGCAGCTACAACAGCCCCCTGTCAAGAAACCGAAACCCAGCCCCGGCAGCAAGACAGAGGGTCCGGCTCCACAGTCGTTCAGGTAGCAGCCAACCAAAGTACCGTCACGAGATTCCCTTATCTCCTGGCGATACTTTAGCAAACTTAAGAGACTTGGAAAATTTACTTTCCTTAAACGCCTCCTTGCCCGTAGGAGGAAGACTAGGAAAGTTTTGGCAGCAATGGGCAGAAATGGGGGCGTCTCGAAGGGTAGTACGTTGGTTAAAGAGAGGTTACTCCCTACCTTTCAAACGAGACCGGAACGGGCTCAGGTGCCCTATTCCCCTAACCGCCCATGCGCCAAGACAACTAGTCACCTCTTACGCCAAGGGGTCAGAAAAAGACCGAGCTCTCCAAGAAATGCTACTGAGCTTGTCTCAAAAACAGGCGATAGAGGAAATGCCAGAAAATCAAATGGGTTTTTTCAGCAGAGTTTTTCTGGTTCCCAAGAAATCCGGAGGGTGGAGGCTGGTAATCGACCTTTCCCCCATAAACGGTTTTCTTCGAGTGATCACCTTTCAGATGGACACGGCCCAGGTGATAAAAGGGTCATTACGGGAAGGGATGTGGGGTACCTCCATAGATCTCTCCGATGCTTACCTCCATATTCCTCTCCATCGCTCGGCAAGAAAATTTCTAGCCTTTCAAGTAGGGAAAAGACGATTTTGGTTTCTGGCACTTCCCTTCGGTCTGGCTACGGCCCCGTACGTTTTCTCCAAGGTCATGAAAGTACTGAAAACATGGGCACGGCTAGAAGGGATGTTAGTCTTTCAGTATCTGGACGACTGGTTTCTGGCGAATCAAGACAGGCAGGTAACCGAGAATCATACAATGTCTTTAGTTCGCAAGGCACTAGAGGTAGGTCTAGTAGTAAACCTAGCCAAGTCCGAACTAACCCCCAAACAGTCCATTACCTTTCTAGGGGAGTTTTGGGATCTGGCAATAGCAAAGGCGTTCCCTACGCCAGAACGCCGCCAGAGAATTGCAGATGCCATAAAAGGTATTTCCCCAGGAAAGAAGGTGAGATTACAGGCCATGGAATCGCTCCTCGGCCTGTTAGTGGCAACAGAGAAGACAGTCCCCCTGGGCCGTCTCCATTACAGGCCATTTCAAAGCCAGGTAAGATGGGCGTTGCATCAGGGTCGTTCACCCGCAGCGAGGATGCAAGTTTCACAGGTAACCCTACAAGCCCTACAGTGGTGGTGCGATGTTCTAATTATGTCCGAAGGAATGCCATTTCAGCCCCCCACCCCGGAGATAGAGATTCAGACCGATGCGTCCCATGCGGGGTGGGGAATTTATTGGAATGGTCAGGTATGGAAGGGCAAATGGCCACCCTCGCTTCAGTCCTACCACATAAACTGGCTGGAGCTTCGGGTGGTCTGGATTGCCCTAATCAAGCTGACCAACCAACTCAGAAACAAGGCAGTCCTTTTTCGGTTAGACAACTCCACAGCCATAGCTTACCTCAACAAGCAGGGGGGCACCAAATCACGATCCCTGTCCAAACTTGCATTCCAAATTCTTTCAAAGGCCAGGGAGGAACAGGTGACCGTTTCCGCCCGTCACCTGGCCGGGAAATTAAACGTCCTAGCGGACTTAGCCTCCAGACAGGGTCAAGTTATCAACACCGAGTGGTGCCTATCCCCTCGGTCCTTTCAGTGGGTGACACACCAATCCCCATGGGGTGCCCCGACTCTGGATCTGTTTGCAAACGCGATGACCACCCAACTTCCCCGGTACGTGTCTCCTTGCCCGGACCCAGCAGCTTGGGCAGTAGACGCTCTCAATTGTCAGTGGCCACGGGACGAGGTACTGTATGCCTTTCCCCCACAAGCAATCTTAGGGCAAGTCCTGCAGAGAGTAATCGAGTTGAAACCACCGTTCCTATTACTCATTGCCCCATGGACACCGGAAGCCCCATGGTTCGCCCTCCTACTCCATTGCAAGGTAGTAAGGTCGATACCGATCCCATGCCACAACGAGTTGCTATCACAACCCCATTGGCATCACTTCCACCCCTCCCCTCGCTTACTGAACCTCCACCTTTGGTGTCTGACCAGTCCTTTCTGAAAAACAAGGGTTTTTCTAAGCAGGTGAGAGAGAAAATAGTAAACAGTCACAAGGGTTCAACGGCCAAAGTTTACAGGTCGCAGTGGAATAAATTTGCCGCTTGGTGTAGCACTTCTAAGCTAGATCCGTTTCAGGCTAGCCCAGCAGTGGTAGCGGATTTCCTCGATCACCTTTTCACGGAGGTGAAATTAAAGGTAAGTTCCATCGAGGGCTATAGGGCCGCTATAGGGTCAAGACTCAAAGCGTCTACAGGCTACGACCCGGGCGAAGATACTTCCCTATCACAGCTAGTAAGACATTTTAAAGTAAGCTCCCCACCCTGCCCATCCAACATAGCGCAGTGGGATTTATCAATAGTCTTACAGTATCTTCAGCGCCCAGATATATTTAGTAAGGACGTGATTTCAGCAAAAAACGCAACATTAAGATTCACGTTTTTATTGGCCTTAGCTTCGGGCAAAAGAAGAGGCGAAATCCATGCCCTAGACAGAAAGGTAAATAAAGATAAGGGTACATGGGAGAAGGTCACCCTAGTCCCTAGAGCAGGATTCATGGGAAAAACCCACATCATGACCCAAGGGATGGGAACGTTCGATCACATTACTCTCCCATCCCTACCAGATGACCCCGACTCAGACGGTCTGGTCTCTTTGTGTCCCGTCAAAGCGCTGCAACAGTATTTGGAAATGTCAGAGGCCTACCGATCAGATAATCAGAAGGCTCTCATCATTTCGTTTATGCCGAAATTTAACAAAGATCTTTCGAAACAGTCGATCTCAAATTATATTAAAAGGATCATTTTGGCAGCCTATGACGATGCACAAATCGACCCTAACCCGTTAGGGGAATCAAACATCAAAGCCCATCAGGTAAGGCAAGTAGCCAATTCCCTCAGGGCGGTACGCAACGTGTCCCTTTCGGATATATTAAAAACAGGTTGTTGGGTTTCCCCCAACTCGTTTGTTAAATACTATCTGAAAGATTTTTCTCAAGATGAATTGTCTGGCTTATATTCATTAGGACCGTTCGTGGCTTCAGAAACGACCATTACAGGCTGAGTGTTTCTGTTGTAGGAATGCTTCTCCCAAGTTTAAGAACAAGGGCAAGCACAAGAGTAACTTCTCCAAGGGCCGTAATGGGAATAGTAACAACAACAACAAGCCACGAAAGTAACAACCTACAAGAAGGTCTTTCCTTCTTACTCTGAACATTTCGCCTTTCGCTCAGGTCCTTTGGACCATTTCGGTTCGTGCTTATATTAAGTTACGGACGAACGCTGGACGGTTATGTTTAATTAAGCATTTATTTACTCCGAAGTGTTCAGGATCGCATGTGTAATGAGTACAGCCCAGTCTTCGGTCTTACGGCTACTCGGATGCTTAAGTTTTGATCTCCTTTCTTCATGTTTTTCAGAAAGAAAGGGGGGGGGACCATGTCGGTCCCAGACGTACCCAGTGACCGTACACCCGTTGTAGCCGGAAGGCCGAAAGCCGGTTTATGGTTCATGGTATGAGGTACCATAGTATCATTATGGGCTTATGGGACCATAACGGCCCCATATAGGAAAACAGTCATAAATAAGCAAAATTTTTTCTGTTTTTCATTTTATGACGATTTACAGTAGTTTTAGTACTATCTAGTCAATCGCTATGAGTTTATTTCAAATAAACGTGGTAATTTATCAAATGAGAAGAAGAAAAGTTAGACAGCGGACTCGCTTTCTTTTTCAAGTTTGAATTGCATGTCTTGTAAGACACTTCAGTCACTTTACTAGAAGTGTCAAAGAGTTTATTTGCGTAATTCCTATGGATTTACGATCGTTTTGTAGTACTTCTAAATAAACCTAATTGTTCATCAATACATAGCAAGTGAATAGTGAGAACTTGAGGAAGGGATCCATCCGGTGGGCGGTTGGAGGGGGATGGTGATAGTTCTCAAAAAAGATGATGGCATGGTTGGAAGCCTTCTCATCTCAACTGACAGTTGCTGTGATATTTTTTACTTTGTTACGATTTACCTTATGTTGAAAGACCGGAATGGTACGCCTCCGGACTTTATTTAGGAAATCATTAAAAGAATTGAAACTTAGCTGACAAGTTTTATTTCTTCTTTGCGTCGAGTGCACAGCACTCCTCGCCTATATGCAATGAGCTTTTACAAGCCATAGTGTAATTCGCGACCTTTTTGGGCAGTTCAAGAATGGCAGGCTCCCCTGCTCCGGACTCAAGTCCCATTAAAAGTGGAGATAAGCGAATTCAAAGCTTTTGCGAAGTAAAACTATCGTTTTATTTCGTAAAACGAGCTTTTACGAGTAAAAGCGCAATTCGCGTTCTCCACTTTTAACTTTGATTTTAACCCGTCCCATCCATCCCCAACTAGCCTGGGCGTGTTTTACCGCCTTTTGGGGCTAAAAAGGGAATGTCGTTTATACGAGACTAGCAGACGACGTCTCGGGCATTCTGATTGGCCATAGGATGGATGGAAGGGTTAGAGTATCTTGAACAGTACCTCAAAAAGTTCTTTTTTATATTGCGTGGTAAATATTACTGGAAGGGAACCCATTAAAAGTGGAGAACGCGAATTGCGCTTTTACTCGTAAAAGCTCGTTTTACGAAATAAAACGATAGATTTACCAGCAACAGTATATACAGACGATTCGAAACTTAAGTCAAAACAAATGTGCACATTTATTATCACCCTGGTGTACAGCAGGGTTAGGTTGCTACATGAGAGCAAAACAACAAGTCATATTTTGCCTTAAGACCAATAAATAACTTGCTGCGTGGTTGAGTCGTAACGGACCAATTACCAATCCGACCTGTTGACCTATTTGCAAATGGGCCAGGTCCATTAACAAATTTAGAATTGGGAAAGATCCATTTGCAAAGAGAACGGGTTTTTTTTCAAATGAGAAATATTAAACACTTGGCAAAAATAATAATAATAATAATAATAATAATTAAAATTTCTTTCTCATTTCGACTAGAATTTAAAAAAAATTCAGCCTGATTTTGGATTGCTTTTCATTTACAGACAAAATAATGTTTTTTTTTCAGATTCTGAAACCTTTCTATGACACTTTTTTGCCAGTTCGAGACCTTTATAGAAAAAATACATTAGCCTTGCTACTTACTCTATTAAACGTCATCCCCCCCGCCCCCCCCCCCCCCCACCCTACGTTGTTGTGCAGCAGTGCAGTTCTACGGCGGTGGGATCTGTTGTGTATAATACCTTTTTACTCCGCAGACCCACTGGGGATTCCGCGCAAAATAGTACTCAAAAAGGGAGAGGAATCACTTTTTTCAAAGTCACTAAAATATAGATCTGAGTCTCATGGACACTCAGATGCACTTTTACACCAATGTGCGAGAATATTCAACACCGAGGAATATTCATCCGCTCTGTGTTTATACATAACAGATAGATCTCATCAAATGTCAGCTGTTTTATAACAATGCCCCACCCTAAGCACTGAGAATAGTGCATAATTGAAGCTGATTATTTATGTGGGCATTCAGTGGATTTAAAATAATCAGATAAGATTTTTGCGTCCGCGCGTCGTTCTTCAAAACCAACACAAACATTTCACCATGCTCAGCGTATTTGGTGTATGCAAATAAAGCGCACATCATTTAGATGATACAAAGGGCGGCTGTTGGCCGATGCAGGATCTTGTACAAATGTTGCTGTAGCATATACGCGTTGCATTTCTTGATAAAAAAATCAATATTTAACACTTGACAAGCTGTTAGCTTGCAAAAGTTATATGAATTTGTGCGAGCAGCCGTTGTTCATTTTTTTCTTCTTGACAGTTTTCCGATTTTTGTGTCTTCTTCTTCTCTGACACTATGAGAACCATGAAACTTGCGACTTATGAAGAGCTTGATCTGAACATGTGCATGTCACTTTTTATTTTCGTCTTCGATTTCGTTTTCTTTGTTAAAACGCCATGTGAAAAGAGTGTATTTTTTGCAAGTTAATGTGGAGCATTTAACCTACAGCACAGAACACCACACAGTTGCTCAGCTTTGTGCGAGCTCTCACTGCGTAAACAGATAACACAGCGTATGCTAGATCAGTCAATCAAACCTTAAGTCAACAAAAACTAAACACTACTCGGCTTATTCAAGCTGTGTTGTTTGCTAATATATTTAGCTGGTATTAAGTCATCAACCTATGGAGATTTTTTTGACAGTAGTCCGATTTTTTAGAATATTATAAGCCGCATACATGCTGTGCCATAAACTCTGTACATAGTTGCATAACACACTGTATGCATGTTGTAAATTAATTTATATTATTCAAGAAATAACCCATTGAAGGAAGTATTTTTGCGTTTTGATTTTTGTCAGGACTTCATATGTGCAATATTAGTGGTATCCCGACTTTTCGTCGAGCGACTTTTCGTCGAGCGACTTTTCGCCGAAAGTGGCAAGTGCGACTTTGCGTCGAAATTTCAGAAGTTAGTAAAGCGTAACAAAACACAAGTACATATCCAGCAATGACCACAGTCGCTCACTGATAGATACAAATTGCAATTAACAAATTGCAAACAAATGGTGCTTCGTTCAGATAATGCTCTTTAGAGAAGATTACTCATACATATCCATCAATGATCGGGGTTGCTCTAAGATCTCAAGATAAATAAAATTGCAATTGACAAATTCTACATTAATATTAAACCTTGATGAATCAAATCTTTGATGCCCCTTTCAAGATAACGCTGTTTAAGGAGCATTGTGCAATCATATCCATCAATGACCAGAGTCACTCTTAGCTCTCACTAGTTGATACAAATTGAAATTATTAAACAGATCAAGCACGGGAGTCATTGCTAGAACTCAGCGAAGACACAGAATTGTGTCTTAATACTAATTTCATCAAAGCGATGTTTTAAAAACACGGTTTGGGAAATTAATTCCATCAATTACGGGAGTCGCTCTTATAACTTATTCAAAAAAGCTTAAGCCCGTGCAAGTAAGGCTGCTGATACGATGATCCAACGGTATCCAGATACCTGGATTTATGCATATATAAAGGAGGCCAAAATGAAGCAGTTCTACATCTAAATGGAGATTATAACGACAAAAAGAGGAAAACCGATGCTATTACTTGAAGGATATTCTTATACCATATTCTTACACTGTGGAAAAACTTCGATCACCTGGATATGTAATAAACTCGGAACTCACTGTAAGGGCACTTTGCAAACTTCGTTGGATATGCATAATCCAGTGCCCAAAAATGATCATAATCATGATGCTAATGGTGATGAGATTAGTGCAAAAAGCCAGTTGTGAAATTAGAAATACGGAGCCTGAAACAAGAGAAAGTGCGGCCCATTTGATAAATGCCAAAAAGGCAGATATAGGAGTAAATGCTGCCGCACTGCTTTCACAGGGCCGCACGCTACAACGAATGATTCAAAGAAAGCGGACCAAAAATGCTCAATCAGTTCCGGATAGCTTAGATGATATACAAATTCATGGTGAATGAGCAGAAACTGATGACAAAAATTCTGATCCATTTTTAATACACGAGAACGGACCAGATTCGGAATCGCGTCTCATCATGTTCGCTTCCAGTGAAAAATTACGATCGTTGTCCACAGCGGATACTTAGTACATGGACGGCGATTTTGCCTTAGCTCCAAATGGATTTCTCCAGTTGTACGTTATTCGCGCACCGCTTTTAAATACCGCTGTGTCCGTGGTATACGCTTTGATGACCAGCAAATCGCAAATTCTTACGAAGATTTACTACGCGCTATATTTGAAGCATGTCGGGAACGTGATTTGTATCCGGGTCCAACCACTATTATATGCGATTTTGAACAAGCAGTTATACGTGCCATAGCCTAAATTGTCCACCCGGATGTCCGAATTCGCGGTTGCTTCTACCACTTGACCACTTAACCCAGGCAACAAGTGCAAGAACTTGGTCTAGTTCAACCTTACAAAGAAAATGAGGACTTTCTTATGTTCTGTGATGCTCTAGATGGATTGGCTTTCTTGTCCCTAGAGGGCATTTAAGCAGGAATGGATTACTTGCGTGAGAACGTTCCTGAACCCGCCATTCCACTACTGGATTACTTTGACGCAACCTATGTGTCCGGAACGTATTGAAGTGCTAACCGCAACGACGAAGAAGTCGTTCGCATAAGACGCATACCACCGCGCTTTCCGTCAGAATTGTAGAATGTGCACGACGCCACCCTTAATGCTGAACCACGCCCAAACAATCAATGTGAAGAGTGGAACAACCGATTCACCCATATCATCGGATACACCCAGTCAAGCATTTGGACACTGATTCGGAAAATATAGAAGGAAGATTGCTGGGCACGCACGCTTATTCGTCAAGGCAGTGTTGGAAATCCACCGAGGAAACGCATTCGTACAGAAAATAGAGATCTTTAACAGCGACTTGCTTCACTGTGCAGAGATCGTGCCGAAATACGAGAACCAATTGTTGAAACTCTACGACGCATTGCTTTTAACATTCGTTGGAGACCTGCTAACCGCGCCGACTAGGACAATGGGCCGTAAATGTGTGTCGTAAATGTGGAATTGTTCACGGACACTTGTGAAGCTTTGAAAATTAGTGATGTGTGATTCTCGAACACGATGAAGTCGATACTTTTGTGTCAATGTATAAAATAAAAGTTGTTCTGTTTAAAAAGTTGCATTTCTATTTTTAGTCATGGGGCATAACACCACAAAAACTTAATTACAAAAGATTATCTTCAATTCCACATAGTAAAAATTTATTCCTATAAAATAACACACTTCGACGAAAGGTCGCACTAGCCACTTTCGACGAAAAGTCGCTCGACGAAAAGTCACTCGACGAAATGTCGCCGACGAAAAATCGCTCGACGAAAAGACGCGGATTCATACCCAAACACTAGCGTAACGTCGGGCCGACGTCGGAACGGTATAAACCAGGTCGGAAAACGTTGGCATCGGCTTCGATGCATCGGTAATGAATCGGTTATAGGTTGGCAATAGTCGAATTTCCATTTTTTTCTCATTCGTCGGAAGTTCATCGGTTACCGACGTTGGTCCGATGATTATTTTCCTCAGTTTAATAGATGTTGGCAAATATTCATCGGGCCGATATCTTTTTCCGACGAACTTCCGACCAATTGGGAATTTATTTTGCTAAAAATATTATATTCATATATTACACGTATTTCTCAATGCATATATTATACATATATTTTTATGCATTGGTTATACGTTGGAAATAGATTAACTTCCGACCAATGGTAAAAAAATGAAACGGATATTGCATACGTATATTCAATGTATTTAGTTATACGTACATTATACATATATTTGTATATGTTGGCCCAACGTCTGACATAGACGTACTTCCGACGGAACAAAACTTAATTGTTTTTGAAAAAGATATTACTGATGTATAACCGACGGATTACAATAATCGTATAATATACAAATATATCACTGCATCGGCTATACGTCGGAAACATACCGAATTCCGACGAAAACTAATTTTTTTATTTGAGATATTACAAGCATGTAATATGCGTATAAAAATATACGCATATTATACATATAGTTATATTTGTCGGTGAAACGTTGGAAATATACCGATTTCCAATGGATCTCTAAATTTGTGTATTTCACGCATAACTTGAAATGAAAACTATATATATAATATATATATATATATATATATATATATATATATATATATATATATATATATATATATATATTGCGTTGTGTACGAGTGCTCCACATATTCCACAGCGTCGGAAATATATGCCGATATTGCCAACGCGTATTATGCGTATTTTTTTAAACGTCTATAAAACGCATATTTTCCTATGTATAAACGGCGTCGGAAATACATCGGAAAAAAGATGCCGATATTGCAATCGTATATTGTACGTATTTTTTATACGTCTATAAAACGCATATTTTCCGATGCTTATTCGGCGTCGGAAATTTATCGATTGACGTTTTGTAGGGGACATTATGAAGAATCAATAGTGGAGCATTATGAATATACTTGAAAATTATCATTTGCCTCATTAAACTAGCCCCAGCCGCCGTGGAGTAGAGGTATGTTCCGCACCTAGGACGCAAGAGGTCCCCGGTTCAAACCCGAGTAAGTACTAGTGTTCAGTTGCAATATATAGATATGCTATGTTGTATATTGATATGCTATGGTGTATGTATGAATATGTGAATTATGAATGGTTGGTAAAGGTTCAATGGGTCAGTTAAGGTTAGAAACAATTTTTTACGTATAAAAATCATCGGAAGTTCGTCGGAAATGCATCGGAATATAAACGTATAACCGACGTATAGCCGACGGTTGGTATCCGACGTCGAAGAATTTGTAGGGATATTTCCGACGGTGGCCCGACGTATTAAAGATATATCGGCCCGATGTATATCCGATGTACGAAGCCGCTATATCTATTATGCGTCGGGCCATAGTTAATCCTATGTGCAACCGATACATCGGCCGACGAAGTTGCCGATATTGCCGATCTAGTATAGATGTATTTTAGACGTTACGCGAGTGTTCGGGTATTAGTCCTAGGGCCAGTGGTTGAAGTTTTGTTGGGATTGGTCGCGACCATAGACCAACGTCTTACAACGTCTTTGAAACAACGTGGAATAGACGTTGGATAAGTAACTTTGTTTGAACATTGATTTTAGTCATAACCAAAACGCAACTTTCTCCGACTTCTATTCAACTTTGGTACAACGTTAAATAGACGTCAAAAATCGACCCTGTATTGTCGTCAGACTGATAATTAATTCTGGGAGGGTGGGAGCTGCTATAAGTTTCTTAAATGAATAAAACCTGCACCAAAAGAAATTATATTAATTTTATCTCTTGTTCTATTGCATCTAAAATTGGTTCAATAAATGTTTGAAACTGAATATAAATCATTCTGTCTTCCTTTGATTGAGGTGTAATTTGTGAGTGTAGGATATTTGACCAACGGAAATTTGACCAACTGAAATTTGACCAACCGCAATTTGACCAATCTCTCAATGAAAAAAACGGGCATTTGACCAACTTCATAATTTATTGTTTTTCGTACCACTTATCAGTAAAACATTAGCAATCACAAATGTTCCGACAAAAGCAACATTTAAACAGTTATAACACTGCAAGCCAGAATACTGCCCAAAACGTTTTTTGGTCGCAGCACCACCTAATGATCTGCCCTTTTTTCACTTGTTTCACATACATGTGACCATCGAAACACAGTTTTAGACCACCACGAATGATTGTCAGTATTTCCATCTCGGCAATTGTTGTTGTTGAAATTGCAGTTCAGTTGATCTTGTTAAAATAGTAGACCAATTTGATTTAATTTCTGGTTGAGAAATCCCGGTATTTATACTAAAACCACGCAAAAAACACGTACCTGAGATGACACTAAAGCTTCCACCAGGTCTGGGTTTGTTTGTATAACCCCTTGTATAACGCCGGATTACGGAGATTAATGGAACTCAACCTTATGACACTCAATGACAGAGAGGGGATTAGCACAACCTAAAACTTAAAGTTGGTGAAATGTCAGTTTTCCCATTAAGCGGTTGGTCAGATTGCAGTTGGTCAAATTTCTGTTGGTCAAATTGCGGTTGATCAAATTGTATGTACCCGGTAATTTGTACGCAACAAATGTCATATTTAAATCGCTGATGGAATGTTTTCTCACTCAGAAGAGCGATCAATAGGCCGCGGCTGTGCTGTGAGCTGTCATAGCGTGTGCCTTACATGGGATTCAATGAAAAAATTCAATGTCCAATTTTGCATATAGAATGAAAATACATTTCGATAAAAGTTAGAGGTGGGCCAAGAGATATTCTACAGTATGTCTCTGCCAAGTATGATCGTCCTAGGGCTTACCGTCTAAGACTTATTTACCGGTGTGACAGTATATCTTGCTCCTGGGCAGCTCCCCCCTCCTCCTCCAGCGGGACGACTAGGGTAAATAAGGAATTATTTACTGTAAAAACTCCTTGGCAGGATGTATTCGTGATTGCACTTTCATACTTGGTTATTTTGAAATTGGACTAGCGACGTTAAGAGTGAAGTCCCTGAAACCTTCATAATTGGAACCAAGTGATGTCGAAACGACGTAACCGACCAAATGATTGCTTGGTTCTCATTCCCTAGGTACGGATGCAGTGGATCACAAGTGGGATTGGACTAAAGCGTCCGATTCCGGGGCCATCCTGTTTTGGAGGTTCTTCATAGGTAAAGGCTCTACTTGTGAAACGGCCCCATCTGCGGGATGGTTTATCCCGGGGATCACCTGTATATAATCTGCAATTAGTAAATCATTTGAAGTTGCAGGAGTCATAATCATATTATCGATCCTAGGAAAGTAATGCATAGCCTTAAAAGTCAAAATAAGGAAGTGAAACATCAGAATATGAGGAGGTCGCAAGGACACCTTTTAAGAAAATATGTGTAAAGTGATCCGGCACATTTTAATTGGGTAATCCAAATTCCCGAGTGGTACATTGACAGGAGGGTGGCGATGCCTTTTGGACCTCCCGATCTCCGGCATCTCTGTTTTCGTTATTTGCATAACAATGCTTTCTCGACGCCGTTAAAAAATAAACGTTGTTCGATTCATTAAGAAATAAGACCTCTATCAAGTATCTTTGCAACAGCACGTGCTTACTGCTGCCGCCTGACAACAATGCTTGATCCAGGCGTGTTCACTTCCCATCAATGACCCACTAAACACACAACGTGGCCGTTATCAAGTACATAAGTGCAAAAACAGTAGCTCCAACATTAATGTATGGGTAGAATTTGCTCAGTCTTTATTCTAAGAATATGTTGTATATCTTGACCCCCTGCCTCCATACATACTATACAGTTGCCGTATGTTGTCACTTTGTCGGGTAATAGTCAAGAATTTCGGTAGCCTCTATTATTTAAAATACCCAGAAATGTATGATGTCAGTGAAAAGATATGGAAAATACAGCAATACAATTACGACAGCGCCATGTAAAAGTAATAAAGACACAAAGAAACCTTCAAACAAAATGCCGATAATAAATTATTTAAAAAATATTCTGACAGTAAACATTGGGTTGTTGAATAGACTTTACATAGACATCTCATCCGACATCATATCAGCATCGGGTTTGGTTGATCATGGAAGTCGAAACAACGTCTCCCTGCTGACGTTGAATCGATTATCGACGTCTAATCAAAGTTGCCGAAAGGTTGTAAATAACCGTCGAAACAACATCTCCCGATATCGGAAGATGTTGTATAGACAAAATATTTCTGAAATCGATTTCTAGACAGTGACAATCATAAGGTATGGCGATCACTCATCCGTCAAAGTACCCCAGCCCGTGGGTCTTCCGACAGGATGTGTAGGAAAGTCAATTTTCATGACTGAAGTCCACGTATTTAACGCCCCTTTCTTTGTCTATTTTCGAAGCGACCTTTTATGGATATCATTTCCGGTGAGCGATAACATCGTGAGCTTGTTGCTTCGATCGTTGTGACTCCGACGTCAATATTTTGTTAATGCGACGTCGTTTTGCCGATGTCTAATCAAAGCTGTACTATAGGCGTTGAGTAGGTGCCACAGAAAGTGCGATTTTTGGTTGTTACTCCGAATCACAACCGAATTATTAAGAGATCTAATGCTGCGATTTAGCCGGATGGGCGTCACAACCTCAGATCGACTTTGAACTGGCGTCGGAATGTTTATTGGGTTATTGTCGAGTTTTAAATATCACAATTCATTTTAAGATATAATTTTAAGATATCTGAAATTGAATGAGCGTTTTTAGATTCTGTTTTAGATATCAAAACAATAAAAGGTTCTTTTGATATCTTTTAGTGTACTCACCGATTGCAAGAAAAAAATAAGCTGTCCCTACGAAAACAAAACACTCTTAGGCGAGCGAACATTTTTTTCAAAATTGGGCTTCGGTAGCCAACAGTGAGTACGGGAATATAATGATAAGATGAGAAGAGCAGTAGGGCTGATCCGAAAACCTTCCCACAACCCGTAGCATTGTCAGAACCAGTCTATAATTATGTTAACTTTCTAATGTTGATCAAACGACGATGTTAGGTTGTGACATCGACCCAACCAAAAACCACAGTATTAACTGTGGTGGCAATTTGGATGGAACTGGTAGCGACCACAGATGAAGGTCTAACCAATGCCTTTGACACAACATTGACTAGACGTTGGGTAAGCAACGTTGTTTAGACGTTGCTTTTTGTCGCAACCAAGACACAACTTTCCCAGACGTTTAATCAACGTCTTTAGCACAACGTTGACCAGACGTGGGAAATTGACGTTGTATAGAAGTAAAAACATCGGTGTTGTATAGTCGTGGAGCTCACAACTAAAATAGGACCTGACTATGAAATGGTAGTGACTTGTCACTTTGAAGGAAGGCCGAAACGAGAACATAAACTGTGACAATTTTCAAGAGTGGACGAGTGTTTTCCCAACTGCTTTTGAAAAATATTCATGGTAATGGACTCCATACGTATCTGGTACTGGATGACCCAAGAGTGGGACTGCTGTGACCAAGTGTTGACTGTCGCTGTCTTGACCGCATTTCTGCATTACGATTTTCTCGCTTTCCCGACGTTTATGCAACGTCGGGAGATGTCAATTCCCCTTCCATTCCATGACTTCAATAACTTATTCGCAACATTTATTAGACGTCGGATAATCGACGTCTATCCAATGTCGAAGGATAGAAGTTGTTTCGAATTCCATAATCAATTTAAATCCGACGTTGATCCAACATCGGACGCAACGTAGATCCAACATTATTTCAACGCCGCAATGTTCACTGGGAAGGCGTGTGCGAACAGTGAGAAGGCCAGTTGTGGTTGGATTCACTTCCTTAGGTTCCCCAATATCGCTGGCCAAAATATTCGGCCCCAAATATCACTGGTTCAGATATCTGGAAACATCTTCAAAACACTGGAGCGGGGGGGGGGGGGCACTTCGTACCAAAAATGTAACCATGCGTATGAAAAACAAAAGACGGAGAAAGGGGCCTGGGTCCGGGAGGGGTCAGAAACTGCATGCACACATTTTACAATGTAAGTGTTTATCTTTTGTTCTTTTCAAAAGTGTGTATTTTAGCAGCACTTAGACTCCTAAACTTGTAATTTGTAGAAAATTGGTGTTTTTAATTAATTTTACGGGGTGAAATTTACAATGATGACCACCTCTCGTTAAAAAGGAGGTGTTTTTACGAATGGCACTCCCAGTTTAGGGGTCGTTTTACAATGTCATGGACACGCATCTAACCAAATTCTACATGAGAGGACCTCGGGCTTTAAACAAAAACGCAGGAAAGCCAGCTTAAAGTTTTTTAAACCAGAATACTTTAGAGACAGAGAGAGAGAGAGAGAGAGAGAGAGAGAGAGAGAGAGAGAGAGAGAGAGAGAGAGAGAGAGAGAGAGAGAGAGAGAGAGAGAGAGAGAGAGAGGGGTGGTGGTGAGGGGAGCGGAGGGGAGTGAAGGTGAGAGAGGAGAGAGTGAAAGATTAGTAGGGAACTGTTAGACAAACAGTGATAATGGATGGGGTCATGCTCGTATAAGCTTGCTATAGGACAGCCATAAAAGCATAACATGTGGCGATGGCATTATGTTTCAGATTCACCCTCAGAAGATTCCGAAAGTACCTCAAGTATCGAATTCGAACGCACTGAACCAAACAATGAAGACGCACTGTGTACGGAAGCGCGATTTAGGCACTTCCGGTCTGCAGCAGTAGCAGACGACGCTGGAATTTGTTCTGAGATCGGAATGTGCGTACCTCTGGCCTGAACGGATTTATAGCTTTTTTGTCGCTAACCATACAGTGGTTTTCCCATTTCAAGATCACTTATCGTGATATAAAATTATTTATTATGGTAAAACGTTTTTCATTTTTATATTTAAAACTTATATATATATATATATATATATATATATATATATATATATATATATAATATATATATATATATATATATATATATATATATATATATATATATATATATATATATATATATATATATATAATATATATATATATATATATATATATAGTAAAACCCCGGATATGGACACCCCTCTATTATGGACACCCCTGAATTATGGACAGCACTTTTCAGTCTGTTTTAAAACGCCATAGAGTTCTGTTATATCTAGACCCCTCTATTGTGGACACCCCTCTATTCAGAATTAGGGACACTCTTTTTACCCCGTAAGTACAGTTACACATTTAAGACAACCCCTCTATTGTGGACAGTCAAATTGCTGTCCACGTTTTGTTCGCTATGTAAACAACCCCTATCATCTTGTTACTCGGTGGTGTTTGTTTTTTCGCTGTTGTTATCTGTGGGTTTTGAGTACATTATATTGAACACAATGCATGAAAAGACAATAGCTCTTATTACAAAAGATGTGTGCTTAATGGAGAAGCTTTATACTACTAAACCCTATTGACATGTGCTCCGTCCCTTAATATTCGTATACAAGAACAAGTAATTCATTGTCTTTATACTCAGTTAAGATTTTATACAAGGTGTTAAGTATGAATATTGGTGATGTGAAAAGAAAACGGAACGAATTTTCGCTATCTGATAAAGATAAAATAATCAAAGCTAGTGATGGAAAAAGTGTAAAAAAATAGCCAAAGATTTTAGTTGTAGTTGCCAGATAGAACAGGACCTCGAAATTAGGGACACCCCGCCATTAGGGACAAAGTTCTTCAGTCACTTTTTGTCCCTAATAGCGGGGTTTCACTGTATATATATATATATATATATATATATATATATA
Source organism: Protula sp. h YS-2021 (assembly GCA_949752745.1). Classification (NCBI taxonomy): domain Eukaryota; kingdom Metazoa; phylum Annelida; class Polychaeta; order Sabellida; family Serpulidae; genus Protula; species Protula sp. h YS-2021. Next base: position 28,209,421 of record OX457029.1, read on the forward strand.
TATATATATACTCCTGATGGTTACAAATTCCAATATTTTACGTCCTCGTCACCTATCAAACGACCTCAATTTTCGAAACGAATTGTCATGGCTTAAATCTTCGGTGGGCGAAAACATGTCGCGGTTGTTTTGATGTGATTCGGACTTCTATACAACGTAGATTTTCAACGTCCATATAACATTACACCAAAGACGTCGGAGAAAGCTGAGTTTGGCTGCTTGAAAAACATTTAAACAACGTTGCTTATCATTCAGTATCATGTCAAAGCCGATGATAAGACGTCTGTCTCTCACCGAGACTAATCACAACCAAATTACAACCAGATATAATGTTGCGAATTGATCGCATCGACGACGCACCCTCGAATCGACGTTGGCTCGACATCGTAATGTTTTCTGGGTAAGGAGTTAAAATATTGAATATAGCATGCCCCATATACAACGCAGTTCTCCTGACCCGTTACAATATCGCCTTCCCGTTTTGATCTATCAAACGTCGATACATAGGTCTTCGCAGCCTTCGGAATGAACGTGATTTCGACGTTGGTCAGTCGAAGCAACAGACAGACTTCATTTAATTTCACCATTTGAAACAGGATCATAATGGAATTATCTGTCGCGAAATGCTTTCAACGCCCCTTTACCCCCTCCCCCAAAATGTAGGAGAGAAGTGTAAATTTCCATTTGTATCTTCAGTGACGTTTTGAAGAACCAAGGAGGCTCGGCTGTGGACACCGCAATCGCCACTCTGCTGTGTGTTGGGGTCGTGAACGCACACAGCGCAGGCTTGGGAGGCGGACATTTTATGACTATTTACGAAGCGTAAGTCTGCGCCCCAAGAAAGTGGTTATTCGTACATGATTTCAGCGTGGCAAATACATATGTAAGACTAAGCATTATAGTAAACGCGACAGATGTTAGACCTCAGTCGCCTCACTGCTACATCTTATGACCTTAACGATAAAGACACCAGCAAGAAAGAAGCACAAAATTGGTGAAAGCGAAGATTCTGATTTATTGATTTTCAAAAAATTTAATCTGGCTGGAGCAAAAGTTTTAACCGTTTTATTAACCCAGCTAAATTCCCATCCCAGTATACACTTGTAACATATGGTATAAAATAACGCCTTATAATATAACATATATAACATTATGCGCACAACATAACATTAAGTGTTATGATACAGCACTTGTAATATTACACTTGTTAGAAAATATTTAGCCATAAATATGTGAAGACAGAAGTTTGCCACTCTTTCTGCTTTCCTAATCGCATTATTTATTTTATTTTTCCACCCAACAGTCTCTTATATTAGATATTTTAATGCCGAACCACAGTTATTTTCCGAGATTTGTACAGTAAGTAGGTTTCTGTGGTTAGAAAGTGCGGTGAGACGAGAAAAGAGATGATGACGGTGCTAGCCCGTGAACGGGCACCTGCTGCGGCCACGGCGGACATGTTTATGCCTGAAGACGCATCATCTAGAATTGGTAAAGATCATCTAGACGAAAAGAAAAGCGATAATAATGAAATATAAAGAGCTTATTTGTCAAAATCAATGTTTGGCAGTTCACTGTATTTTTCCATCCTTGTTTTTTTTTCAATGAGTGTTTGCTTTTGCATGAATTTGACGAAGGCCGACTTTGATGGTTATTCTAATTATTATTATTAGGCGGTATGTCAATTGGAGTTCCTGGCGAAGTAAAGGGTTTCTATGAAGAGTGGTTGCGCTATGGCCGCCTCGCCTGGTATAAGCTGTTCACTCCAGCAATAAATTTGTGCAGGAATGGTTACGCTATAAATAGTGCCCTCGCTGCCGCCATACAGCGGGAAGAGTCCGTTATAATGGAACAGGAAGGGCTAAGGTTGGCTTCAATTTTCTTCGTAAAATGTATACAGTAAATATGACCAAATCAATTAAACTACACTCTTCCAAACAGAAAATATTTGGTAAAAATTTTGCTAAAACTGTATTAAAACCTTCGCTCATTAATTTGTAGGGAACTATTTTTGAAGGATGATGGCACGTTGTTTCAAGAAGGGGATATCATTTATAGACCAAAGCTTGCGGTCACATTAGAAAAGATCGCAAACGACCCTCTGGCCTTCTATAACCCAAACAAGAGCCTCTCCAGAGACATTGTGCTAGACATACAGGAGCACGGTTCGAATTCAAAGTTTCATATTCTATTTACAAAATGATTGTATATGACAATTTCGGTTTTAGTTTTTTTCTTATTTACAACTTGGAAAAGACGAGAATAATCTTATCAGTATTTAGCTGTAGCAACTGAGATAATTTGGTTCCAAATTTGATAAAATTACCCATAATGTATAAAGACATGTTTCATTTTATAGATGGCATAATTACTGGAAGTGATTTAAGTGGCTATGTGCCCTACATAAAAGAACCCACGACAGTTAAACTTCAAAATGGCGACTTCACAGTGATTGCTCCAGCACCGCCATCTAGCGGTGTCATTCTGCAACATATTTACAAAATACTGGACGGTAACGTATCAATGATTCATTGCAAATAAACATAAATAAGCATCAGGACGATTGAGGAAAAGCTACTAAAACTATTCTGTACGCAGCCTGTCTCACAATCAGCCCGTCAGCGAATGGCATGAATAACATACCTTGATTGTAAATGTTGCTGCAAAAAGCTGTTACAATCCCAAGACCAAATTTTGCTGATATTTTGTAAATATTTGATCAGAAATTTTAGTATTATCTTTTGATATCCCTATTTTAACGCTTAGTCATCTGAGGGCCATGTTCTTGAAAGTAACAGCTCAAAATAATTATTGCAATGAAAACCTCATAATCAAATTCATCAACGGAAATAAAGGCGTTTGGAGTGAAATGTCGAAGTAAGTTTCCACAAAACCGTGCATGAACAGAGTATCCACTTCAGGTGGTACAACTTGGGTTTCAAACTGTAACACTTCTTTTTTTGTTACTTTTTCACTAATACACTCATATTTAGGCATAGAGGAAGATCTGGAGGTTTACATATTTTGGTTACCTCCACCACACATTCAGATTATGTATCTCCCCATCAAACGCAAAAACAATATGCCTTCGTTGTAAGTGTTGCCAGCATAAGCTGTTTATAGGCTTGTTGGTTAAATCAAAACACACCTTTCGAGCTGTTGCAGTGAGTGTCGTGGTTACACTGGAAAAACTATTTCTGCATCATAACTCAGACACAATGTTCTTTTGATTTTTGAGAATGAAACATAATTATTTCTGTTATAAACTACTTTCTCAATCAACATCTACGATTCACCTTTTGCCCATCATCTGCCGCATTTGCTGTAAGGAATGCACGACTTCTATGTAACTATAATTTAAAAGTCGGATAGGCTCAGCATCCTTTTTAACCACCGATATGTCAGATTTTTCTTTTTACCAAAAGGGATATTAGGCGAATGAAAGACGGTGTGTTTTGCAACGCACCTCCCATTTCTAAAGTCGCTTAAAACTGATAAGGAAAAAGTCATTTTCTTTGAAAACCATGATTCCGATTATTAAGCTTCACTTTTTTGTTAAAATCTTCGATATACTCATGAGGTATTTGTATAGCATTTTATGTATGTTATATATTTTAGGATACTTTTTCAAACCGTCTTCTGTGGGTACGATTGAGGGAAAGATACTCACTTATCACAGAATCATAGAGGCTTTCAAGTTTGCCTTTGGTAAAAGATCAGCTTTAGGCGATGCGGAGTTTGTCGACGTACAAGAAGTATGTGCTGCCACCGTTTTGTTGTCCAAGATTGGTTGATAGTATAACTATATGTCATTGTGAGACCCACTCCTTTTCCCTACAAAAACCTAGATATATCTAGACATTACCCGTTCCCTCTCTTCCCCACAGCGCATGGCTTTTGCCTTATACTTCATACAATTTAATTTTTATATCAAGATCTTTCGGAAGTAGTGGAATAATTTGTTATTCTTTTAAGAGCTTTTTTTTTTCTTTAAGTGCTGCACAATATATGAATGAGTTAATATTTGATAACTTAAATTATTCAGCTAATTCTATAAAAATAGATGTTGTTAGTCCTTTTAATGTCATACATAAATGTACCACCATTTCAGTTGATTGACAACTTAACATCAAGTAAGTTCTCCGAATCGATACGACTAAAAATAGATGACATAAGGACACACACTGTCGACTTTTATGAACCTGTTTTCGAGTTGGTGGAGGATAGCGGCACAATACACCTGTCCATCCTTGGTCCTGATGGGTCTGCTGTGTCGGTTACTTCATCAATTAATTTTTGGTTTGTTTTTTTTATATAATTTTAAGTTTCAAGACAAAACATGTAATTTCTAATGGTTCCTGTTAAAACACCTGCAGCACTAAACAAACTTTTCAGAAGAAGTGCTAAAATGTAGAGGACTTTTATGTTTTCTAAAGCCTCCAAAGCTAAATCTAGAAAGTAATACTTTCTGAAAAAAGCTAGAGATTATACACGTTTATATCCATGATACACCATTGGAAAAATAGCTGCCTCTCAAATGTTCCTTAATAACAATGATCCAATGAGAATAAACGTATTCTACACAGCTTTGGTTCCAAGATCTGCGGCAGTCGCACAGGCATAATCTTTAACAATGTAATGGATGACTTTTCTACACCGGGTACTATCAATGGTTATGGGCTTCCTGCTTCTCCAGCGAACTTCATTGAGCCTGGAAAGATGCCAATGTCTTCTATGTGCCCAAACATTATTTTCGATTCAAATGGGGAAGTAAGATTTATAAGCGGCGCTTCCGGTGGAACTGTTATTATTTCCGCAACCGCATTTGTGAGTTTTTATAGTTTTAATAACTGTTTTGTATGAAAGGCTTTTTATATATTTTCTTGTCTATGTTTTATCATTGAAGCCACAACCTCTATGCTGTATTTTGAATATCTAAACAGTTATCTGATTTACTTACTAACGTTTGTCATGAATCAATATTTAAACAGCTAACGAATTTTGTGGAATACAAGGCATGTCAAGGACCAAAAAGGAAAAAACTAATAATAAAGGTACCATACATCAATAAAGGGGCCTATGCATAAATATAATTTATATTTAATGCTTTTTGACATTACTAAATAATGACAAATATATCTTAATTTTCTATATTGAAGTTTTGATATCTGCAATTTTGCAGAGATATCTTAAATTGTATCTTTTTTGTATTTTTAACGTTAATTGAAAGATACATTCATTTATACTATTGGTTTTATCATGCCTTAAGTGCTTCTTTGTGATATCTGAAATGAATTTATTTTTATGTACAGGTAACCATGAATACACTTTGGTTCGACAAACCGTTGGATGTTGCAACGGGGCTTCCCCGCATCCATCATCAACTATTTCCCAATACTCTGTGTGTAGAGAAAGGATTTGATGAGGTTCAATTTGAAAAATAAAAAAAAATAAAATAAACATCATTACTTGTTTTACGTAATTGCTATGTTTGAGTTTAATCTAAATAAAGGAAAAGCGACATTTTTATATTCCTCACAAAAGAGCGTTCTGTTTAAATTTGTGAGAATATTTTTGCGCCATGCTTTTGATGCCATAATTAATAACACAGAGGCATATGAATTAAATGGGATGTGCACTTAAACTTCATAGCAGTGTCATATTGCATGTCTGTGGTGTATGCTGCTTTAGGAAGTATCAGTGGGACTTGCAAGTAAAGGCCACATCATACTGGCGAACGGAGTTTCTTCATGTCAAAGCATTCACAAGACTTCTGAAAGAGAAAGGGAGAATATTTATGAAGGAAAAATATCACATATTAGTGCAGCCTCTGATGGGCGAAAATCTGGTGTACCGGACGGTTTCTGACTGCACTCGAAGAAAAAGAATCTTCAGCAGCAAATGCATAGGACAAATAAACACTTTCGCTTAATATCTTTGATATAAAATACAAACAACAATTTAAAATGAACGGCAAATTAATGTGATATTTGTGAGATTTATTTGCAAATTTAAATGAATGTGTTAAAAAAAATATTTAAATTTAAACGCATGAGTAACATACTTATTCTTGCTAATGCAAATGTAAATGCTTATTTCCTGTGTTTTACATGCAACTTAAACGGGTGCCATCTACTCTTTGATTTGAAGTATACGTGCCAACATAGGAATAATTATTTTGATTTGATGTTGTTTTCTATTTCTTCTCTTATCATCTCAAAGATATGGGTTTAGATTAATCACGTCTTTCTAAAATGTAAAGACAGGTTCATAGAAACAATAATTGTCACATACAATTGATGATATCATTTGGATATTGCCTTAGATCTATTTCGGAAAGGTGCATTGGCTAAGTGACTGACAAGCAGCTTATGCTGTTTACTTCATGCTTCTCATTTATGGTCTCATTTGAAATATGTTACACTATACAGTAGATCTCTGTTACGCACCTAAAACAACCATGTAATCCTTAATAATACTACGCTCTAATTTCTGTAATTCAGTGTTAGGGTTAAAGTTAATTTATTATTAGATGAAAGTTGGTAACCGGTATCACAACATAAACCTTTACAAGGCTTTCATACGCAGTTTGGTTGGACTTCAGTCATGGAAGCTGCTCTTGTTAAGACAAATAACAAAAACCAGTGTAATAAATGCAATTTATAAAAATTCTTTGGCATAGTCATAGCGATTTTTATCGAGTAGGAACAGGGACCGTAATATGAACCAGAGCTTCAGCTCTGGTTCATATTACTTAGCGCTTTTATAAGCGATACCAGCTGGAAATGTGTTGTCTCTAGTAATAGAGCTACTAGTGCTAGTAGAGAGTTGTGAATACGAACCCTGCTGATTGTAGAGCTACTACTGCTAGTAGTGTGTTATGAGTATGAGTACTGCTAATTTTAGAGTTACTAGTGCTAGAAGTGTGCTAGGATTACGAGTCCTGCTAATCAGTCACAGTGTGATGTTTGTGTTATAAGATTGAGCGGAAATGAAGAGTCTTCCACTTCAAACTAAATCTCAGTTTTAATGATTCTATATAACATTGTTTTTCATATAAGAATACGATCTCCTTGAAAACGTGAAAAAGAAATTAATATTCGCAAAACTAGGCTTGGTAATTGTTGTCCGTCAAGCAGAGCTGACTGTTGTTTTTCTGTCCATCTAAGTGTGATCTTGCTTTGATTTTCTTCTTTGCAGCATCAGGTATGTTTTAAATACAGTAAACCCTCCGTAAATAGGATACAAACGCAACGGGACTGAACATATTCGAGCTATTTTGTCGAGATGTACGGTATATTGAGGGTCTCCAATTTTCCACTATTAACGCAATGCCACCTCAACATTTTGGCTGTAAAGAAATTCACACTGCAGATTTAAATGTCCCATACTTTGAAACATGACATGTTTGGAAGGTGGAGGAAAGTCTACCGGGGAAAAACGCTCCATGAGAAAAACCACTGTGGAGGAAGTACATCTCCCCCATTTTTGCCACACAGAGAAAATCCCCTTAGTAAAAGATATGATCCATGGAGAGATTTGCCTCCACCAACCGCGCTCACAAGGGTCATAATTTGTTTAAACAAATATGCAAGCATTAAAATGTACTTTGCTGTTTACTATAATATTTCCGATGACATCTAAACGAAATTTTTAAAATTTGTCAGTAAGTGCCAGTACTTCGGCACATCTAAATTCTAGCAATAGTAAATCCCAAGTTATCAAACCACTATGCTGTTTTCTGACCTACACAGCAATAAACAGCAAAAATGACCCCAAAGCTCTTTTTATCCCTGCTCCCAAGATATTACTGCAAAGATATTTTCTGTTAAATTCTTTAAAATAACCAGGTAATTATCTCCAATATCAAATATCTTTGTGTGGAGCCTTTACTCAGCAGTTGCCAAAAGCAGATAAAAGCTGAGAATGTTCTTATGGACACAGTAAAGGTGACAGCTGATAGCAATTAACACTTAAACAGCAGATCATAATGACACAGGACTGTTGGAAGTTTTACTGATTTCACTGATCTCTCCTGCTTTTAATTTTGCAAGCTATAACAATTTGGTCATAGTTTGTAATTTACGCAAAAAATACAATTCCAAAAAAGATTCGATATTACTGAGCTTGAACCACTGCGACAAGTTACACATCAAAAATTAAATGTAAGAATTTAAACAAGAAGCCATGCGCATTTGTATTAAAATATCGCTATTTCCAAGATTATGTCTGGGAAAAACAGTTCAAATTTAGTCTACTTAAAGACTGAGAGCTGGTTTGTATGTTGCTTGTGAATTCGAAATTTTTTATATGTTGCTAAGCTCAATAACACTTAATGTTAAGCATGAGTACATTAATCTTTTAAGAATTGTTGTATGTGTTAATATAAGAGTAAATAGCCACAACTCTCAAGTTGATAGATATAACAATTTATCAAGAATCTCGTTTGAAGGCTAAGCAAATACCCACACGATTCTTGCAGATGTTTAAATTAATCATAAAATTACCGAACAGCCGAAAATAGATTCCAGCCACTTAGAATCTTCAATGCTAGTTGACGTATTGAATTTCAAAGGAAAACCAATGCATGTTCTTTTAGTACGCAAAAGTTAAAACCGCCAAAAATTATGGCAATTCCTGAACCCATAAATTTGTAATATTGTTGTAATCTTGTTGTCATCTTTCTTACATAGCCACTTGATTACAGCTTTCTGCCTAAATCTTGTAAACACGATAGAATTGAATTTAATTATTTAAGTTAAAATCTTTTGTTTTTTTTCAAAACATCTTGAACCAAAAAAACATGCCAAGAGTTCGTGCTAAGATTGTTATATGATGTACTTAACATTTTGTCGTCAGCACTGCTTTCAGTTAAGCTTTTTAATGAAACAAATAAACACTCAAACACAAACATAAATCTTTATGAAACATCATAATGTAAACTCCATTATTTTGAGCAAAACAATACAATCTGTCATAAAATACAGTGTAAATGGTTGTGTCAAAAATCTCCAACTATCACGTGATAGACATTACGTATTTTTATCATTTTCTTTACACATAGGTAACACTGCAGGTTTAATATATTCATGATTTTATATTATTTTGGAGAATATTTTAGAATAAAATTGAGCTCTGTGTTTCACTCTATTCTGTGGTTGGTTTAAAACATAGCTGCAGATTCAAAAGTCTTAACAGACATCATTCAAGAGTTCTATGGCTGGCGAATAAAGATTTCGCCTGAATATGGAACGAAATATGGTATCAACACTTGCAATACTCGCATCTATGATTACACAGAACAGGGCTTTCTACAACAAAAGGTAACGGATACGTTAGTGTGTAGTGAGAAAATTTTTTACCAATTTCTTGGAATACAATGAATTACAATGAGCCAATTGAAACTAGCTTAAAAATGAATCATTGCCCGGTAAGCACACCCATGTAAAACCCATGTAAAACCCAGGGTTATTTTTGTCCTTCCCACGTGAATCCCATGCAGGGATTTGCATGGGAATGAGACAAAAATCGAGGTAAAATCCATGGTCGGAATTCCCACGCATAATCCATGCATTTCCCAGTTGGGATCCACCTGGGTTTTCCCCGGGTGGGATTTACATGGGCATTCCCATATATATTTCATGTGTATTTTACAGGGGGTTGCCCAGGGTGGGAAAACTCAGGCATTTCCCACCCAGAAATGGCTCCTTTCTCCACGGGATTAATATGGGTTTTCCCCTTTCCCACCTTTCCATGCAAATCCCAATTAAAACCCATACGTATCCCACATGGGAAAATTATCTGTGCTTACTGGGTGGAGGCATTTGGATGGAGCACAATGTCACTCTGGTTGTAGCTACTAAATTTAATAGCAATTGGAGAATAATTTAATCAATAGCTTCAGTCCACCTTAGCTAACTGGAAAGGGGGCTATATTAAGCCAATCGAGAAAACGTGCATTACTTTATATACCACGTTTCATGCAACTTAAGAAATATCATACATGTTTCGAAGAAAGGTATTATTGTAACCACAAGTTGCTGCGGCTTGAAGAACACTTGTTGTCCGTCGACTTCATTATAAGTCAGAATCAACAGTGTTGATTTTGTAAACATGATTGTTGTTGTCCATTAGTACGTTGATGTGTGCTTAAAATTAAATGAAATATGTGGAAAAATAAGTTGTTATTTGGTTTTTGCAGAAAAAATAAAATTTCTAGATTTTTAGACAGGATACAAAAGCTATGAATTCACAGGGTATGTATATAGCCTATCTTTAAACTGCATTGGATGCGGTTCAATATAAAAAGTCCGAATTATGTGAGCTTTTCACACCCTCTCATTGCAAAAACTACAACTCAAAAGTGACTAAGTAACTCTGTCAAGACAAAGTGCAGTATACATTACTATTATAGTCATGGCATTAACAATTCCATGGCATTTATTGATTATCCGATCTACGAATGGTAGTGCATGGTTGGCTACATGCCAAAGAACACCAGGGACGATTTTGATGATATCCTAACACATTTTCGCGCGATACCAGATCAGGTCAGTAAGTTGTTTTAAATTTTGTATGTTATCCTTTCATAAGGTAAATTATTCTGCTCTAGCCTATAACTCGAAAAAAAAAAAGCAATGAGCAATAAAATATTGTGTGTCGCATTTGTCTATAGAAACGTCTTATAAAACGTACAAGTATTGCAAATACATTAAGGTGTATGTGGAATGTTTTATATTGCAGTTCAAGAAAAGTTAACAAGTAATGCGCGAATCTATCGAGTTAAATGTTGTGGGGCATCGCTTTGACGTAGTAAGTCCAGCCAACCATGCAAAGACAGAATGCTATAATGCGTCTTCTAACCATTTCTAGCGTTAAAGTTATAACGACATAATTATAAGTAATGTTGCTGGGCTTTATATACAACAAGAAAGGGGACTGGCAGAAATTAGCACAGAGCTTTCCACGAGCATAGTGAAATCATCTTTCTACAAAGCATTTCAGGATAAGGGTATTCCTTTCAATGTAGAGAGCGCGTGGTATATCATTGACTCTATTCTTTATAATCTGTTTTCACTGCTTTTCTATGCATAATTTATAAACTAGTGATATATGTGGTTTCAAAGTTTTTCATGTTTTCTTCATTCAAAGGCTTCAAAGAGATTGTTAAGCAGTTATAGAATACAAACTCCATCCAGTGTTAAAGGCTTTCAAGGAATTTCTTGAATTGTATGTGTAAACTCTCTACTTTGTGTGAGATGCCCATTGTGTGATAGGGCTTTTTGTGACCTCATAGCAGTGGATTATTATGTACCCAAAAATCCTAAGATGTAATCTATACCTTTAAAGCTTACATTGCAAAATTCATTTCCCTATGGTATTTCTTTTCAAGTAAGTCTATTATGTAACAGTATGTGCTGTTCCCTGTCACCACCACAAACAATATTCTGTGTGACAAAACTTGTCCTTTGGTTCGGTTTGGGGTAGAAGGGTAGCCCGATTTGCGCAGCTGATAAATCATAAAATGAATGGAAGAATTTTGGTTTGATTTGCGGGATGGCTCGATCCTATGCATATAAACGTATCGGTAACACATAAACCATATTTAGCATAAACACTGATGTATGTCATGGTGCTCAGACACTCATAGTAGATGTCTATAAAGGCCTTAGTCGAAGGCAAACTAACCATTTTTGCCTGACCTTTGTTTAGAGGTTCCCCGGAAATTGTAACTGCTCTAAAGAACACAATCTTGAAGTACATGTTCCGTATTTGGAGTGGAAACATATTTTAAGGTGCAATTCCTAATCCATTTGGAGTTTATTTTCCCTATGATGTCAAAGTACCCGGTCTACTCTATCTTTTGTACTGCAAGCTCAGAATTAGAGCATTAGAGCAATGGTGTCTTAGACATTCTACTTCGTGTTTATTACGGTATCGATGTGAATGTGCAATGATTTTGCCAATTAGTCAGCCAATGGAAAGTTCTAAAGCAACTTTAATTGGGTAATGTTAGCTAAGATGTGTATGGAAGTGAATTTTAAATTTCAAAAGAAATGCATAAGTTGTCTATATATTGCCACTTATGGGATTTTAATTTTGAAGTGTTCTGTTTTACTATATGCAATTCAAAATCGCAAAACAATTGCTTTAAGCACAGATTTTTGTGTATGTCAATACCTTTAAAACGGCAAGTGGCGGAGAACTCAAAGCACCATGTTTTATTTAAAGTATGTAGATCTGATACTCGCGGAGCTGTAAGTAAAATGTAACGAACTAACAAACGAACAAAATATTATTGCAATTTTCATAAAAAATTCCAAATAACTAGAAATGAAAAAAATATTATTTTTCATATCCAAAAGTTTTTATTTATAAAAGTATTTGGGTGATCAGAATAAACTTCAATGGTTACCTACAGGTCTATGCAAACAAATGCCAACTACATCTATTCTTTCATTTTTCAAAAAGAATATTACATAAGAAATACACACGTGGTATATAAGAATACATATGAAGTACGTTTAAAGTACATAAAGAGTACGAAAATACATATCAACGCAAGAAAAAATATAAAGTACGAAAATACATATGAACGCAAGAAAAAAGACCTTGCAAAAACTACGTGATCAAGTGATGTGTTTTCAAGCGATGTTGCAATGAGGTCGCTAAAATGTCTCCAAACCGGCCAAAATAGACGTAGGTTCGATTTCGAAAACCGATCAAAAAGCAACTCGATTGAAGTAAACTTGTTAAATGTCGCTAAATGATGTAGTTAAATCAATATAAATATCATGTTGTTTCGACTTGGCAGAACCTAAAAAAGCCACATTAAAATCTACCTGCGATATCGTTTTTGGGTCACTATCCAAAGCCGTATACTTAGAAAAGGTCAAAGGAAAAAAGAATTTGAAAACGGGCTATAAAATAGCAATGTCTGGAGACGATGTTTCAACTTCCATTCCATGATTTCGATAACTTATTCACAACGTTTATTAGACGTCGCATTATTGACGACTAGCCATCGCTGAAGGGCAGACGTTGTTTCGAATTCCATTACCAGCTTAAATCCGAAGTTGATCCAACATCGGGTACAACGCCGATCTATCGTGATTCCAACGCCGCAGTGTTTACTGTGAGGACGACTGCAAAGCCTGTTCGATGCTGCTGTCTACACTTGTCCATCCTTCCGGAGCTATGCCATTCTTCCATACTACCACTGGTTGTCTTCCTTATTGTATAATATTATTATGTTTCTGGAGGAATGTCTATGGCCCAAACATCGCTGGCCAAAATGTTTTAGCCCCAAATATTGCTGGTTCGAATATCTGGATACTACCTGAAACCAGTAGAGAGAGGGGGCAATTTGTACCATATATATTACCATGCGCATGAAAAACAAAACAAAACGCGGAGAAAGGAGGATAATTTTGCATACACATTGTACAATGTGTTCTTTGTTCTTTGCAGAAGGGTATTCATATAAGCATGTAATTTGCAGAAAATTGGCGTTTGTTAAATTCATTTTAAGATCTGAAAACTACAATGTTGTCGCTTCTCGTTAAAAAGAAGGGTATTTTTTACGTGTGATACTCAACGTTTAGGAGTCGTTTTGAAATGTCATGGACATGCATTTAACCAAATTCTACCTGAGTGTACCTCGAGCTTTAAATAAATCAACATGAAAAACACAGAAGACCGCTAAAATAAATTGCCTTAAGGTCTTTTTTACAAAAGAATATCTTAGAAAGAGATAGATAGATAGATAGATAGATAGATAGATAGATAGATAGATAGCTAGATAGAGAGATAGATAGATAGATAGATAGATAGAGTGAGAGAGAGAGAGAGACATTTAACAAGTAATGTTAGCTAAGATGTGTATGGAAGTGAATTTTAAATTTCAAAAGAAATGCATAAGTTGTCTATATATTGCCACTTATGGGATTTTAATTTTGAAGTGTTCTGTTTTACTATATGCAATTCAAAATCGCAAAACAATTGCTTTAAGCACAGATTTTTGTGTATGTCAATACCTTTAAAACGGCAAGTGGCGGAGAACTCAAAGCACCATGTTTTATTTAAAGTATGTAGATCTGATACTCGCGGAGCTGTAAGTAAAATGTAACGAACTAACAAACGAACAAAATATTATTGCAATTTTCATAAAAAATTCCAAATAACTAGAAATGAAAAAAATATTATTTTTCATATCCAAAAGTTTTTATTTATAAAAGTATTTGGGTGATCAGAATAAACTTCAATGGTTACCTACAGGTCTATGCAAACAAATGCCAACTACATCTATTCTTTCATTTTTCAAAAAGAATATTACATAAGAAATACACACGTGGTATATAAGAATACATATGAAGTACGTTTAAAGTACATAAAGAGTACGAAAATACATATCAACGCAAGAAAAAATATAAAGTACGAAAATACATATGAACGCAAGAAAAAAGACCTTGCAAAAACTACGTGATCAAGTGATGTGTTTTCAAGCGATGTTGCAATGAGGTCGCTAAAATGTCTCCAAACCGGCCAAAATAGACGTAGGTTCGATTTCGAAAACCGATCAAAAAGCAACTCGATTGAAGTAAACTTGTTAAATGTCGCTAAATGATGTAGTTAAATCAATATAAATATCATGTTGTTTCGACTTGGCAGAACCTAAAAAAGCCACATTAAAATCTACCTGCGATATCGTTTTTGGGTCACTATCCAAAGCCGTATACTTAGAAAAGGTCAAAGGAAAAAAGAATTTGAAAACGGGCTATAAAATAGCAATGTCTGGAGACGATGTTTCAACTTCCATTCCATGATTTCGATAACTTATTCACAACGTTTATTAGACGTCGCATTATTGACGACTAGCCATCGCTGAAGGGCAGACGTTGTTTCGAATTCCATTACCAGCTTAAATCCGAAGTTGATCCAACATCGGGTACAACGCCGATCTAACGTGATTCCAACGCCGCAGTGTTTACTGTGAGGACCACTGCAAAGCCTGTTCGATGCTGCTGTCTACACTTGTCCATCCTTCCGGAGCTATGCCATTCTTCCATACTACCACTGGTTGTCTTCCTTATTGTATAATATTATTATGTTTCTGGAGGAATGTCTATGGCCCAAACATCGCTGGCCAAAATGTTTTAGCCCCAAATATTGCTGGTTCGAATATCTAGATACTACCTGAAACCAGTAGAGAGAGGGGGCAATTTGTACCATATATATTACCATGCGCATGAAAAACAAAACAAAACGTGGAGAAAGGAGGATAATTTTTCATACACATTGTACAATGTGTTCTTTGTTCTTTGCAGAAGGGTATTCATATAAGCATGTAATTTGCAGAAAATTGGCGTTTGTTAAATTCATTTTAAGATCTGAAAACTACAATGTTGTCGCTTCTCGTTAAAAAGAAGGGTATTTTTTACGTGTGCAACTCAACGTTTAGGAGTCGTTTTGAAATGTCATGGGCATACATTTAACCAAATTCTATCTGAGTGTACCTCGAGCTTTAAATAAATCAACGTGAAAAACACAGAAAGACCGCTAAAATAAATTGCCTTAAGGTCTTTTTTTACAAAAGAATATCTTAGAAAGAGATAGATAGATAGATAGATAGATAGATAGATAGCTAGATAGAGAGATACATAGATAGAGTGAGAGAGAGAGAGAGAGAGAGTTGAGAGGAGGGGGTACCAGAGCGGAAAAGGACAGAGACGGGAGAGGGGCGGAACTTTTAGACAAACAGTGATATTGGGAGGAGTCAGGGTAACGAACTGTTGGACAAACAGTGATATTAGGAGGGATCATCCTTATATAAGCTCACAGAAACGCAATATCACTCGATGGCATTACATTTCAGGCTCATGCTCAGAGGATACCGAAAGTACCGAATGCGAACGAACTGAAAGAAACAATGAAAAAGTACTGTGTACAGAATCTGAATGTGCATACCTCTAGTCTGAACGGATTTATAGCCTTTTATTGTCGCAAATGGTAGAGTGGTTATTAAATATATATACTGAAGTACATAAAAATATTAAGCTACCCGGTAAACAGTAGAACAACGCCGCATTTTGGTTGAAACCGAAATCGAGGGAGCTACGTTGTATATACCTATACATACCGGATATCCAGATAACGCTTTCAATAATTGTTTATAAATAAACATAGATAAGTCATAGAAAGACTCCTAAAACTATTTTCTCCATCTAAGCAATAGAAAATGACAGGAAACCAGGTTTTTTTCTGTGTTTACTTAAGATCAGAAACCACTGTTGTCGACTAGACGTTGACAACGGTAAGTAAAGCAGGAAATGTAATATTTTTTTATTGATTTATAAGCTAAGCTGTATCTCTGGACAAATTGCCATTTTAATATCCAATGGTACTTTTTATGTCAAATTGTTATTATAGATATCAAAAATCAATGTAGATTTTATTAATTTATATTTTACAATCAAGAATTACATTGCATTGCAATATTTTTTATATA
This sequence comes from Protula sp. h YS-2021, assembly GCA_949752745.1. Classification (NCBI taxonomy): domain Eukaryota; kingdom Metazoa; phylum Annelida; class Polychaeta; order Sabellida; family Serpulidae; genus Protula; species Protula sp. h YS-2021. The sequence goes on from OX457029.1 coordinate 28,225,928, forward strand.
AAAAAATAAGTTTTCAAACATAATCAATCTTAGGCGAGGCACGCATATATATACAATTTAACAAATCGTTATTTACAATTTGGAGATGAAAAGCTGAATTATTGATATCAATCATAACAGCACAATTTTTCAGTTCAAGATTTTTTCTTTTTGGAGCAGAAAAATTAAAAGAAAAATTCTTTATACAGAAGCTTGTCATTATTTCACTTACAGATATCTGCTTCTGAGTTTATACAAGAAAATAAGCTGATATTCTGATATCAAAAATTAATTTTTAAGATCAAAAGATCATTTGTATCTCATTGTCATTCTCATTCAAGAACATATTTAGAGATGTCAAAAATATAATTGCAGATAGCAAAAGTTAAATTTTGATATAAAAAATGCAGTGTGGAGATAAAAAATTAATTCTTGTTTTTAATAATTGCCTAGTTAATGTTAAAATGGTATACCACATCACTTTTCACGGTTTTTTCCTATCCAACGTTGAAATACATAAACAAGAATCATTCCAAACACAAATAGCATGACCTCGAATTGTGTTAGCAGATATCTCTAAGCAGCCTGTCTCACAGTCAACTCATCGGGGATTTGCATGAATAACATATCTTGATTGCAAATTGTGCTGCAACTGCAGCTGTTATAATTACAAGACCATATTTTGCTGGTATTTGGTTTATAAAGATTTGACCAAAAATGTTGGTATAATCCTACGATGACCGTATATTAACGTTTAAGCATTCGTGGTCCATGTTCTTAGCTCAGAATAATTATTACAATCAAAAACTCATGGTCAAATTCATCAACGAAAATAAAGGAAAAATACGACAAGGAAAAGAGAGAGTCTTAGCAAAAACATACAGTATCAGATTAAATACCGTAAACTATATGGGATTCTGTTTGGTGCAAAAAGCTTTGTGCATTACATTGGAAAATTGTGTGTATCAATATAGTGCTCTGTAGCAGGCTCTACAGATCCCTACTAAACAAGTAGTCCCAGGCGGACAAGGTTTTCATGGTTTAGCCCTGTGGGCGTTTGTTTCCTGATTGCTATCCTATTGAAATGAGTACAAAGATGAACACAAAAGTGTGCGAAAATTAAAGTGTCGTTTCCACTCTCACCATAATCTTAAAAGCCTGGAGTGAATATGGTGTAGCAAATTAAAAAATAACGTTTGGCGATAAGTTATCCTCAAAACCGTACATGAAGAGAACATCCACTTTAGGTTGCAATTTTGGTTCCAAACCGTAACACTATTTTTTTCTATTTTTCACTTACGTACATATACCCATATTTATGCATAGAAAAAGAACAAAATCTGGAAGTTTAAATATTTTGGTAATCTCCAACACACATTCAGATTATTTATCTGAAAATCAAACACACATGTATTATGCCTTCATTGGTTGAATTGTCAGCATAACCTGTTTATGGGGATGTTGGTTAAATCTAAACACACGATTCGAGCTGTAAGGGTCGTGATTGCATTGGAAAATTATTTCTGCACCAATATTTCTACATCATAATTCAGATACAATGCTCTTTCAATCAAAATCTGCAACGCCTCACTTTTTGCAAATCACCTGCAATATTTCCTGTTAAATATCCATGAGTTCCATGTGAAAATAGTTTCAATTCAATTCAGTTCAATTCAACGATTTATTTTCTTAAATTTGTCTACAGCGATTACAACTGCTTACAGAAGATTTCATATATTACAACTATCATATAATACAAGATTTCAAGAAAATGGAGCAAGCAAAAGCAAAAGCTTGATGTTTGCTTGTACTTTGCAACCACAAATTTTTACTATTTACCACTTCTAAATACAGATCTAAATACACTTAAGGAGTTTCTTGCATAATAAAAAACCTTTACACATGTTCCTATATTTGATTACAGCTATGAGTCAGATACATAGTGCAAGAGTAAATGTTTTATTTTTTTCAAACAAAAAGGGCTAAGAATATCATAAAAATCCTTTGGTAGTTCTTTCCATAAATTTACACCAACTATGGTTGTAGAGTGCTGTTTCCTTGTTGTTCTGGTGTACTTGTGCTTAAATTTACAACGTTGTCTGGTTATAATTTCATTATTTACAAACTGGAAACAAGATTGAATATTGTTTGGTAGTGACCTCACATTCGTTTTACGCTTATCATTAACGTTTTGAATTTCATAAGATCAGATAGCTTTAAAAAACTTCAGTATGTTCCATTCTACCAACATTATTTATAATACAAATAAACTTTTTGCATAGTACAGATAGGTTGTATACCTGTTTTATATGTGTTTCCTCAAATTTCAAGACTATATGATATATATTTTAAACATAGTGAACAATAAAGAAGTAAAAGGGTTTTTGGATCAACAGTATTACTAATTTTATAATTGATTGAATTACATTTGGCCAATTTACATCTAATTTTGAGTATCTGTTCCTTCAATGATAATTTCGCATCGATTATTACACCTAAAATTTTACAGATTTAACTATTTTAATTTTTTCTCCACATGAATTAATACTTATTTCGCAATTTTGCTTTACATATCAAAACAAAATTAAATTTTGCTTTCGATATATTTAGTGACAGTTTATTCATTTTACAAAAACGACTAGTTTTAGCAATTCTAAGCTATAAGTTTAAGCCATGTAAATAGCATCTTAACCATTATAGAAAATATTCGTGTCGTCGGCGAACAGCATAAATTTCAAAAGTTTAGATACATTAGCAAGGTCATTTATATACAAAGTAAAAAATTTTGGCACAAGAACAGATCCTTGAAAACACCACACAGGGCATTTAATACTTTGGAAGTATTATTATCAATTTGAACATACTGCTGTCTTTCAGCTTAATAACTTCTAACCCACGCATTTGCAATACTTCACACACCATAAAATTCTAACTTTTTAACAAGTAAATTATGAATCGATAGTGTTAAATGCTTTTTTTCAAATCGATAAAGACACCAATGGTTGTTGACTTTTTTCCCATACTGATTATCACTTAGTTCGTATTTTTCAATAAAATTATTTAACCTTTTATCGAATAACTTTTCTAATATTTTTGAAAACTGAAATAGCAATGATACATATCTATAGCTACCAAATTTGAATTTAAATAATAATATTACTATTGCTATTTTTATTTTATCTTTTTCTATATTTTATCTATATTTTATCTTTTTATTTGCTACAGTTTCACTGTTTGAATTATAAAATGCATCCGGATACTCAACTGGAGTATTATCACGTTTTAGTGCATTATTTATATTCTTCCAAATTCCCTTAATATTACCATATTGATTTTCGAATAAATGTGAAAAATATTGCTTTTTACAAAATCTCATATCAAAATTAAGTTTATTCCTGGATCTTTTAAACTTACATTCGTTTTCTGCAGTTCTACACCTCAAAAAATCTTTATGTAATTTATCCCTCTTGCGACAAGCGTTTATGAGACCAGTTGTCATCAACCGTTTATGCTTATGCCTGGACTGAGCGTTTGCATTTTTTTTAAAAGTACGGTGTTTGTTATGCAATTTTTTTAATGTTTCGAGAACCGAGTTATATGCACAATTTACATCATCACTGTTTAATACATATTCCCAATCAAACACTTGTGGGCCTGAAATAAATGCTGACATTGCATTATCATTTATGGTTCTAACAGTGTCTATATTCTTGACCTTAATTTTTTAAGTTCCAGTGTTATCACAAATTGTAATAATTCCGAGATGATCGCTGACGTCAATTAGTTCAACGACTATCAAGAATATTAGTAAAAATATTATCAATTTAAGTGGCAGACACAAGTTATACGCGTAGATTGGGTGATTAATGAAAAAATCCATGGCCGTGAAGCAAATCAATACAGCTTTTAGTGTCCTTATGATTTTCACAATTTAAAAGATTGATATTAAAATCACCACATAAATATGCTGATTAATGATTTACGGAACTAATCTCATGTTATCCAAGGACCCATTACAACAAAGTATATCGGAACCTTTTCTATGCACACAAGTAACATTAACATTTTTAGCTTTTTAAAATTCGATTTCAAGAGAAATACATTCTAATATATCATCAAGTGCTACTAAAAAATTTTTGGAGCTCTTATAGTTCAAGATTTTATCAATGTATAGGGCTACATCTCCTCCTCTTTTATTTCGTCGATTTGTTGTAGCGAGATCATAACCTGCAATGTAGTATTCGTTCACGTTATCACTATCACTTAACCAGCTTTCAGATACAGCAATCACATTAAATTTTATTTTTAAACTGTTAATATAACTTGTTAACTGTTCAAAATTTGCTTTGAGACTTCTACAGTTAAAGTGTATAATAGATAACGCGTTCATATATTTTATGGTTGCAGAAAAATCATTAACGGTATAATATTTACAATCACTTGGAATGCTGTTAACATATTATTATCTGGATCGAAGTAATGCTCCTTAAAATCTACATACTCAAAACAGTTGTATTTGCTACATTTGTTATGTAAGACAAATAGAGTTTCACTTAACTCAACAGTGGAGAACAAAAATAAGACTTCATCGGAAACGGAAATATTTCCGAACACTCTAAGCAAGTAATACGTACGCCATATTCAATTTGTTTTTTTATGAACTAATACATTTCCAGTGTAAACTTCGTTTACAGATATTACATTGTATTTCACAAATTTTGATAGATTTACAACAGAAAGCACAAAACTCACTAGTCATAAGATTACGTTGTCTTGATCAACTAATTAAAAATGCATTTGAACATACACAACACCAACATGTTAAACATAGCCAATAATTTAACTCTACTAATCGGCTTCCGCTTTGAAAGCAGATACGACAAGGCATTAACAAGACCTTATTATCACGCAAAGTTTTTGCTAATATTCTTTCCATAAAAGCACTTGGCTATAACAGACCAGATATACAAGTACACAAAACTATGAATAGTAAGCAAAGAGTTAACCAGGTACTGTACACAGTACAACTCTACTAGAAAAGTCTGCATCGCATAACAACAAAACAATTTTAAGTACACAAACTCTGACTACAAAAACTCCACTAGTAAAGTTCACATAGCATAACAACAAAGCAATTTTAACTACACAAACAATGATGTCCTGTTTATAATTAATAATGGTTTAATCCGTGCTTTTGAAAGTCAGCTTGATCATGTATACGCCTTTGCAACACTTTGGTCACCATTTGTCTTTATGAAGACTCTACAATTTCTAGTCCATGTGGCTTGTTTGTGTCCTTCTTTCTTTACTTTTCCTGCTAGGTCCTGGTTTGTGCTTGTTAAATGCTCACTTAAGAAGACTCTGGTTCCACGTAGGTTTTTCCCGAGTCCTAGAATACAAATCTTTGATTTGAGATTTACATATCTAATCACGAAGTTTGGCTTTACTTCCTTCTTTATCTGTTTAAGTGCATGACATGCTGTGATTTCCGATTTCTCATTAAGAAATTCACAACTTTGTCCTCGAGGTTTTCAATCTTTCTTCTTCCGATAGACGTGTTGTGCCGGCTCTTGCGTAATTTTTACGCTTGGTATCAAGTTCTTGCATAATGATATCGTCTATTCTACAGTACTGCTCCATATCATCCACTCTCTTCTCCATTGTTTGATAAACGGCTGGTTTTCAGCAATATCTGTTACGGCCTTCTGTAGGGATTTTAGAGAGTGCCGTATATCTCTTAGATAATCGATAACTTTTAATGAACTTTTACTTTGGGTTGCCATCTTTTAACTGCTCTATGCATAGCCTTTTGGCAATGTCGGGGGGTTTCTAGGTGCAACTATAGTTATCTAAGTTAATTATTGTGTGTTGGTGGTATTTCCTAAAGAATGTGAAAACTAACACATGAACAGATTATGGAAGAAATCGTGCAAAGGATATATTTGTAATTTTCAAAAGTTCTGTTTGTTTATTTGTTGTCATTTTTCATAAATGACCATCTACACGACTAAGCTTAAAAGTCCGAAAGCCTCAACGTCTCTTTTCACCACCGATAATGAGCTAAATATTCTACTTTTTCTTTTTACCAAGAGAGATGTTTGGCGATTGAAAGATTTGGCGATTGGCGTGGTTGTTTTTTGCAACGCTAGATCCCGTCCTTAAGCCACTTAAAAACTGACAAGAAAAAAAACGTCATTTTCTTGAAATGATTCCAATTTTCAAACCTTCACTTTCTTTTTAAAATCTTCGACATACTCATCAGATGCTTACGTAGCATCTTATATATATTATATATTTTGGGATACCTTTTCAAAACATCTTCTGTGGGTACGACTGAGAGAAAGATACTTATTTATCACTGAATTTTGGAGGCGTTTAAGTTTGCCTTTGGTAAAGGATCGGTTTTAGAGGGTGTGGAGATTGTTGAAGTACATGCTCCTGTCGTAACCAACTTTTGAGGGTGTGTGTAGTTGATTTTACGACTTACTCCATTACCGGGAATTGTGAGTAACACAGAAATAAAACACAAGTATTTAACTATAAATAGAATTTATAACCAATTAATTATAAATACCTTTTGCAAGTCATACGTTTCTTATAACTAGTTTAGTAAATTCCGACAGACCGTTCCTTTATTCGCGGAGAGATGTTACTGCGTTGCTGCCGAGAACCGTTCTCCCTTTCCTGTATTTTACACGGATTTTTATATTAACTGGTCCAAACAAAGGCTCGATACTATGTTCTTTGAAGCTACATTATCTGTTATTCAAGAGTCTAGCCTTATCGCCCATAATTAGCATTGTGGTCAACATTAACTGAACACATGGTATCAGTTTGGTCAGATTGGAGCAGAGTGGTCCTGACACGTAATGAAATATTTCCCGGATAAAACAGCTAATCATGATGTCCAGTTGTGAGAAAACTTAACATCACACAAGGTTTCGTATGGACTGTTTGATTATCAAAGGGGCATGGTGAATAGGCGATAAGCTACACTGTTTGATAAATAACACGTTTAACTTAATGATAATGCTTGGTGTCAACAAATCGACATATAACATACAACATTTAAATATACACAGATTTACCTCAGTTAAAGGAACCCTTTAACTGCTCTTATTTCCGTAAAAAGGTCGGTTTCCGACACCCTCCCCGGCTGATTTAACAACCCCCGGGTGTTTCAATTCTTAATGCTAATGTTTGTACCTTACATCTTAATCTATTTTACAAACAGCAGTAAATATATGGAGTACATCGATAAGTGTTGACCTTTTTATGAAAAGAAAAGGCAACTTGAGTTAGACACGCCCGCAACATCTAACATTGTGTGGCAACATATTTATATAAAGATATACAACGTGATTTGACAAGAGCAATTTAGCTATATTTATGCATGTTTGTTAAAAACATTGTTCATGCGTGGCTTGGGTCACATTATTTTGTTTACAGTGTCCTTTTCAAAGCTGGTCGTCGTCGTGTCCTATAGCCAATCTTTGTTTTCTTGCTATCTGAACTCATGTCCATAACTGCGATTTGGGTCGTCTTTGGCAATTATCGTTGTCCTCACAATATATCAGCGAAGGATTAGCCGTGATATTTTATGTACACAACGTGCTTTGTAATTATCCGTTCTTCGAGAAACTTCGAGTTGTAATTATCCGTTCTCCGAGAAACTTCGAGTACTGAAACCCCTTGTCTTGATTATCAAGCCCACTGTAGCTATATTGCTGTTGGAAGTATAGCCTGGCTACAAGACAGAATTAATGACTGCTTGACTGACAAAGTCTTACGTCACGCTTTATGGCTGCTTTGTGTTCGCCTGGTTGAACACAGTACTTTTGATGGAACATATAGGTAACGCGAGAGGGTGATTGCTTTGTAGAAAAGTCTTACGTCATACGTTATGGCTGTTTCTGTGTTCGCCTGGTTGAACATAGCACTGTTGGTGGAACACATAGGTGACGCTAGCGAGTGATTGTAAAAGTCTAACGTCATACGCTATGACTGTTTCTGTGTTCGCCTGGTTGAACATAGCAGTTTTGGTGGAACACATAGCTGACGCTAGCGAGTGATTGTAAAAGTATAACGTCATACGCTATGACTGTTTCTGTGTTCGCCTGGTTGAACACAGTACACACACAGGTGACGCTAGCGAGTGATTGTTTTGTAAAAAAAGGTCTTATGTCATACACTATGGCTGTTTCTGTGTTCGCCTGGTTGAACACAGTACTTTTGTATACCCGGCAGATAAATTTGTGAGTAGAGTTACGATAGCGGTCCAACTTAGATGGCTGCTTGTGGATAGTCTTCGTACGAAATCCTCATGCGGTAAAAGGCATTGATACCCAACCACGCTTCAGGTTTACATGCATTTGTTTTTATACATTTATACATTGTTGTATCTTTTAATATTAAAGATTCGTTATTCGAGCTTATGTGGGTTATGTGGATAGTACATCATTCAACACACATTAAAATTCGCATAAAGATACGTTCTAACGTTTCATTACCTCTGTTACATTTACTATTATAACTATACATCTCAATTAGAACATGGTCTATCTGTAAACATTTGTAAGATCATGTTCTTATATCTGCGAAACATTTGGGGTGCTAGAACTAGGTTCTTTGATAAGGTTAAAGGTCTAACGAAGCTTGACAAGTAGGGTCAAGGGGAATCTCTGAATAATAATTTAGATTGCCGATTAACATACGAACTGCTGTAGGATCGCTCAATATTTCCTCAAGAGCTTTGGCCTGAAATCTATTAACCGAAATTTGGGTGGGTAGTGTTAGTTGATCAGAGATACCAAAGGCTTCAAGTGATAAATTTTCCCAGTCCACTGAAAGCGATCCTGAAAAGTAGTGGACATTTACATTAGATAATACGATTTTTCCGCGCTTGGTTATTCTTATAAGGGTCGGTGGAAAAGGAAACGTGTGAATTTTGAGGCACACGTGCCGGATATGATTGGATACATCCAACAAAATGTACGTTTTTGCACGATATTCGAAAAAAGAAGCCAATTCGAAGTGCCGAAGCAATGCCCGAAATGAGAAATAAAGATTTATACACATTAGAATAGTAATAATAGTTCCAAAAGGAATTAAAGTAAGAATTATAGTATGTTCAAATTCCGAAAGCTGTAACTGACCGTCATTTAGTTTTGCTGCGCGCACTTGACCAATGTGCATAGCTTGCATGGCAGCAGAAACATAGTATACCTTTTTTTGTTATGAATCCCAACCAAATAAGGGATAACAAAAGCATAACAAATTTAGCAACTCATCAGAGGGTTAAAAATAAATTGGCTTGCTATTTTTAGCCAAAGTTATTGCCTTTTTGAAATCAACGGCAAACATATTTTCCTTTTTAACCGTGTTTGACCAGTTTGCCGACTTAATGTTTAACTGTGGAATGTTTATTTTTTTCGGATGAAACGGAGTTCTTATAATAGAGGCTAATATCTCCATATGCTAGTTTTAAAGAAGGAAATTTACGCTGAAGATTCTCAGAGATATTTTCTAAGGTAGCCTTAAAAACTGTCAACGGGATCAAATCTGTCATTAGTGTACCAGTATGCAACATTTCAAGAGAGGTAACGAATTTGTATGCTTCAAATTCTAGTTGATTGAGAAGCGGTATCTGGATAGCTATCTTTTGTAAAAGAATATGAATAAAATCCATTGAGTCGTGCAAGGCAGATTTAAATTCACCCAACGTAGATACAATGCTCCGAATATTACTTACTGTTGAATTGGCAAACCCACTCAATTCTTGTATAGCTATGTGGTTCTCTGCCATGGCCTGGAAAATGTTCTCCAACCTGTCTTGTGTAGTAACCATAAAGCTGTTGACGGAGTCGGTGTTGAAGCGAGATCCTTGCATCTCATTTTGGATTTGCAAGATATGACTTGCCAGGACATGGGCATCATGAGAGGTACTGAGACCAAAAAATGATTTCCCTATTTTCCCAACAATGTCGAAAAGACCGCGTCTCACCCGACGTGTTTGAAAAGACCCTTTTGTCAAGTCCGAGACAGTTTGCTTATACTTTGTTAAGGAACCACGGATTTCCGAAGTTTGGTTTCGGAGAAATTGAAATAGTGCATGGAATTTTTGACACATATCATTTTTGTCTAAATATTGCTCTCCACAAATGCGTGGGTCCAATAAGCCATCCGGAATCGCAAAATCCGGAATTTTCACTGCAAAGGTGTGTGCCCAATAATTAAAAGTGTTGCTGTAGAAGCCGCGTTGGTAGAAAGCTATTCCCAGATGAGGTAACGCTGTCACTTTCGAAGAATTTGCGGCTCCCATTGCCATCAGTATAACTGTGATGACCGCAAATAAACTCATCTCTGCTTTTCTGAAACCACTAAGAGAAAGCTTTACTCATGTAGTGACTATGTTTTGTTCCCGTTACGAGCCTGAATTGCGCAAGAGAAAACTAACGGACATTATTTTTCCGCATATTGGGAGACTGTATTCGAAAACCACCAATGCATTTCTCGTAAAGTTTTGATAACAACTTCTCTTTCACTTTGTAACTTTGTATAGAGAATTTAAGAAAAAGTAGGAACAGTGACTTCTTCATGCACCAGCCATCAGTGCACATAACTTGCTTCGATCGGTCGAATATATCCTATTCTGATTCTTTTGTCCCCTAGACCATTTCCAATTTTACCGATTCCAACGAGACGATCTTGGAAGAACCCATATCACTCGTGCACTGAGGAGGAGACTTAAAGTTATTTAAATCCCTTCTCTTTGTTATCTAGCTGGTGCTACGTCCTGTATAATCCTAACTTTACCAGCTCTCTACAGTTGTTTTCATTTAATGTGGTGGAGATACAGTATTTATTCACTGTCAATACTCTTACTTTATGTTATTGTCTCCATTCTTTAGATGTTTCTTGCTAGGCAAGTGTCTAAATAGACGATGGGTTAACATACGAGAATTATTTTGAGGCCTATCATCATAATGGCGTATTTAATTCAAGCAGTACAAATGATTGCGATATTCTTTACAGTTAACTTATGTGACATTAGAACAGTTTTTTTATTGAGTTTGGGCGATAACAGAGCTACTTCTTTGCGTTCCTGACCCTCGTACATTTATTTTTAAAGAACATTTCTACAGAACTGTGCTTAAGCACAAGTTACGACCTAATAACACACATATATAATACATTTACACTTCCGTACAAACAAACCTAGCCGAATATCGTTTCATGTTCGTAAACTTACTTATTTGGGGGTAAGTAAAGGATTACTATAGCTTCCGCTTTCTACGTCTCTCTTTGAGAGGAATTGCATGATGTTCCAGGTATTTCAGACAAGCTTCGTTAAGATTGTCTCGTGGAACCCACGAATTATGACGGTTGGAATAATTCTTCCATTTTACTAAGTATTCTGTCTCTCCTCGTTTGTTAATGTGGTAGCCGATTAATTTCTCTATTTCAAAAAAATGGCCATCGTCACGGTCTTGCGATGGTTGCGACAGTGTGTCTTCTGATCCTTGTCGCAACGGTCCTGTGTTGGGATTTGGTGTTGCTAGTAGTTCTTCTAAATCGTTGTATGGAACTTCATCATCAGACATTTCTGGCACTGGGTCTTGAATGTTCGGTTCGTCATTTGGTCGTTCCAGAGGGTCGATACACTTTTTCTACCTGTTCACATGAACTGACGCCTTGACTAGTTTGTTGTTATCAACTTTCCGTAGCTTTACGGTTGAGTCGCCTAGAAATCGTTCGATGTAGTAAGGTCCCACCCAAGGACGAGAAAGTTTACATGACATTCCTGGAGGGGTCTTTGGAAGAAACAAGAAGACTTTATTCCCTTCTTTGAGGTTGGTGGCCCGTGTTTGGTGCTTAGCGTCGTATTGCTCCTTCATTAAACGTTGGTGAACCTCAATGTTCTCTTTTGCCGTCTCTTGTGCTTCTGCCATGGTCTCCATCAAGTCGGTCACGTAGCTCTGCATATTTAAGGGAACTTTAGTATGAGTGGGTAGTTTGAACTGCAAGGGTGAGCGAGCGTGCCTTCCAAACATAAGATAATAAGGCGTGTAGTCGGTGCTCCTGTTACTTGGTGATGAATTATAAGCGTAAAGAGCACTTGGTAGACACTCGTCCCAGTTGTCCTGTTTCGTGTTTACCAAGAAGCTAAGACATTTTACTATTGTTTGATTCATGCGTTCGGTGGCTCCATCACACTGTGGATGATACGCACTAGTGAAAACTTCTTTTACACTGAAGATGTTCCTTGTAATTTCCATGATATTAGACACAAAATTTTATCCTCGGTCACTCGCAGGGGGTCCGTATTTGCAAACAATACCTTCATAGAAGACCTTTGCAACTGTTTTTGCTGTCATATCTGGAATAGCGAAAGCGTCACAGTACTTAGTAAATAAATCCACAAAGACCAAAAGGTATTTATTTTTCGACCTTGATACGACGTGAGTTTCGACGATGTCTACTCCTATGGTATGCCATGGGTAAGGCGCTTCGATGGGTTGCAGAGGGGCCTTCTTTTGGCGACTCGCTTTAGCCCTTTGACATTCTTGACACGACTGACAGTAAATTCGAATGTCCTTAAGCATACCTGGCCACCAGTAGTTTTGCAATATTTTGTGCCATACTTTGATGAAACCGAAGTGAGCTTCTTCATGTGTTGTGTGAATAACCTCATGTTGCAGACTTTTTGGAACTACTAGTTGTAATACACACTTCTCGGCTTTAGCCTTTTCCTGGTTCCTCGGTTAGTAGTGGGCTCTATACAGAATGTTGTCTAGAATCATGAAGTCGTGAAGATTAGCTAGTAGGAGTCGCAGCCGCTTAGAGCATTCCGGTCCATCCTTTCCTTGTAGGAGATCTATGCGGTCCTTGCATTCGTCATCCTGACTCTGTAGCTGATTAATCTCCTTTCTGATGACAGGCTTTTCGAAATCAGGATCCTGTGGCAGGTTCGTATATTCTTTCGGAAGGGTTAGTGTTGGAAATCTGCTAATACAGTCTATGTGTGCCATAGCTGATCCCTTCTGGTATTCAATTGTTTTATCCAGTGTAGAAAGCAGGCTGTCAATGCGTGCTAACCTTCCATGTAGTGGCTTGCTGTTTTCAAGATGCATCAGTGCCTTGTGGTCTGTCACAAACGTGACCTTGTTGAACTGGAGATAAGGCAGGAATTGTTTCATTGCGTAGTAGATTGCCGTAAGCTCCAAATTAGTCACGGTATAATTTTTCTCATGTTTACTAAGTGATCTACCACAGTACCATAATACACGCTCAACCGGTTGGCCGTTGTACTCCTGCACTTGCGTGAGCATCCCGGATAATCCTTCGTAAGATGCGTCAGTATACACTTTAAACGGTTTCCTGAAATCAGGGTAGCCTAAGATTGGTGAGTTTAAAAGTGCTTTCTTCAACTCTTCAAAACTGATTTGACACCTTTTGGTCCACTGGTAATTTGCCCCTTCTTCAGAAGTTTGTATAAAGGTGCTGCTAAATCAGGAAAATGTGGTATAAATTTCCTGTGAAAACCCACCATACCAAGCCATCTTCTAACTTTCTTTGGCGATTTAGGTTGGGAATATTCACGAATAACGCGTGTTTTTCGGAGTCTTGTTTCCAACCTTGCGCCGAGAGCACATTACCAAGGAATTTGATTTCCGTTTTTGCGAAGCAGCATTTTTCTATCTTAACCTTCAGATTGGCTTTGATGAGTCTTTTGAGTACTTCATTGATGTGATCCAAATGTTCGTCAAAGGTTTTGCTGTAAATAATTATGTCATCAATGTAGCATAGACAAATTTGGTACTGAATACCCTTGAGAACTAGCTCCATCAAGCGTGTGTAAGATGATGGCGAGTTCTTCAAGCCCATTGGTAGTCGCTTGAAGCAATACTGACCTCCTTCGAACGAAAACGCAGTGATAGGTTTTGATTCTTTGTCAAGAACTTGTTGAAAGAATCCTTGAATCAAATCTAGAGTGGAGAAAAACCTTGGTGCGGCAGTACCGAGTCGATCAATGGTACTATCGAGTCTTGGTAAGTAGGTACGATCTGGAACAGTAACTTCATTTACACCCCTAAAGTCAATGCACATCCGGGTCTGAATAGGCTGATCCGGTGACCTGCGAGCTTTATTTACGATGACGAGCGGCGAGCTCCATGGAGATATGCACGGTTCTATGACATCTTGTTTTAGTAACGTTTCAATGTGATTTTTAGCATGATCTGTAGCTGTCGGATTATACCGATATTGCTTCCTGTAAATGGGGCGAGCATCTGACTTAATGTTTATCTTATGTGTCATAAGATCACACTTGCCTAATTCCCCATTAAAAGAGAATGCTTTTGCGTTCTTGGCTAAAACGTCGAATAGATTTTCGCGTTATTCTGGTGTAAGTTCACAATCTCCCCAGCTTATCTTTTCTTGAATAAGCGTTCTGGCTGCCGCAAAACTCTCGTAGGTCTCGGGATCCGAGTTGTTCGATTTTGTTCTAATGTTATTTACGGAGGGTTCCTCCCCGGCTTGAAGCGGTTCCTCAGTAAACGGAAGTAGATCATCCTCTTGGAAAAGTGGTTGAAACACAGCAATTGCCATGTTTTTTAGGAATAGTCACTGATTTCCCATGTATGTTCATGACTCGGAGAAGAACTTTTCCGTTTTTAGATGTTACTAAAGTGTTAGCCAGATAAGCTCCTTTATTGAGTAGGTTTGGATGAGCGGTCACCATCCCATCTACTGCATTTGGAACATCAATTAGTATGCCATATATATGCTCCTTTACTTCTCCCTTTATTTGGAAACGCTTTTCGGCTTTGATCTTATAAGTTTTACGAAGACGGAGTTGGCTGTTCCCTATGTCGATATTTGCACCGTTTTCTGCTAAGAAATTTTGGCCTAAAATCAGGTCTACTATGAGATCCTCGACAAAATACCCTTGAATTGTGTATGGGTTCTTACCTAGAATACACTGGATGTTTGTTTCGCCTTTAATTGTCATCCTATCTCCACCTGCGGTCTTAGCGTAGGATATTCTGCAGTTTTGTAGAGGTGTTTTGATGCTGTTTGGTAACTGCTGGTAGGCTTTTTCAGATATGCAGCAGCAGTCGGCTCCTGTATCCACAAGTGCGTTAACCGTAAAGAATGAATCAGCAAACTGAACTATTATATGAGTGCTGTTTTCCAGTTGAAGAATTGGACATATCCGTTTATCTTTCCGATTAAATGTTCCATTGTCTGGTTTGGCTAGAGCACTTAAAGATTGTTGTAGGTGTTGGTTATGGGGATTGTAGTCCTTGTGACCTCCGGGAACCCCA
The DNA here is from genome assembly GCA_949752745.1 of Protula sp. h YS-2021. Classification (NCBI taxonomy): domain Eukaryota; kingdom Metazoa; phylum Annelida; class Polychaeta; order Sabellida; family Serpulidae; genus Protula; species Protula sp. h YS-2021. The sequence continues at coordinate 28,241,236 of OX457029.1, forward strand.
GTTGACGGAGGCTTTACTTGTTTAAAGCCGCTATCCCTTCTTCCAGAAGCCTTAATCCTTCTGGATCTCCATTCTTTCTGTTGTTGTATGAGGCTGCACATTTATGTGTTTGATGATCAAAGCTGTTGCATATACTGCATGGATAGTACCTTTTCTGAGTCTGGTGTCCGCCGCGACCGCGTCCTCTACCCCGAAAGGTTCCGCGGCCACGTCCTCTGTGATAAGTGTCAGCGGGCGTTGAAGTTCTCTGCCCCTGGGCTGGTTCCTCCTCGATTGCGTTGACGGATATGAACTTTTTGGTCGAAAAGTAGAGATTTTTCGCCTTCTGTGCACATTCATCCACATCCTTGAGAGCAACAAGCTTAAGCTGTCCGCTCATCTCCGGAGGCATGATGGAAATGAAGGTTGATATCCTCAGATTTTCATCAGTAAACCCCAGTTGGTCGCACACTGCTCCATGACGTAAGACCAGGTCATCGAAATCGTCTTTAGTCCGAATCTTCATATGTTTAAGGTCATTCAGCTTGTCCATGTCGGGTTCTGCCAGATATTTAGCGCGGAATGCCTCACTGAGGAGTTTGTGTGAGTATTTGATGTTATCAGGTAACTTGAAATACCATTGCGCTGCATTTTTGTCGAGATGGGTAGCAAAGGTGCACGCTAGTACAGAGTCATCAATAATGTTTTGAGACCTGTTGTATAAATCCAACTGTTGTAGCCATTGTGCTGCGTTGTCACCATCCCGGCCGTTGAATTTTGGAGGCCCACGAACCTTAAATTTTTTATTGCCGACGTACACGTGTCCTGTCAAGGGCGTGTTGCCACAATGGTGCATGTAAGTGCTGGATTGTGGTTGGTGAGAAGCCTGAGGCTGAGTGGCAGAATGCTGCATAGATGTGCTGGTTTGTGGTTGGGGAGGAACTTGGGATTGAGTAGTCCCCAGTGATTCATTTGGCGGTTGTGACGTCTGCTTAGATTTAGCCATTTGCTGGAGAAGTCGCACCATCATTGTGTGTAATTCTGCACTACTGACCTCTTGAGTGAGATTCGACAAGTTGTTCGTAGCAGCTGTGTTTGCCGAAATAGCAGGCTCTTGCACCGAAGCCGAAGTGGACGGTCGTAAGATGGAGGCGGTGCTAGAAGCCGTCTCCTCAGTCTGTAAGGATTCTAAGTCTGTGTTTCTGTCGTGCAGTTGTTTGTTTGCTTCCATAACAGCCTGGTTTTCTTTCGCTAGTGCTTCCATCTCCAGAGACGTTTGCTTGTTTGACGAATGAAGGGCGATGTTTTCGTTTCTGAGGGACTGGCATTCTTCTCTTAGCTTAAGAATCTCCTCCCGTAATTCATCTAGGGTATATGATTGTGTAGTAATGTTTTCGGCTGAGGTCGGTTCTGCTTCAGCATTTTCTGGTTGTTGCTCATGCTGAACAGTGGTGGATCTAGCTTGGGCTGCAGCTTGTAGGGCTTGGGTGTCCCTAGTCTCTCGATCCTCCGTTGTAGAAGTGCTTTTGGCCCCGCGAGTCATCATTTTGAAACGGTGTTTTGCGTGTTTTAATTGCTTGCTTAGTTACGTAAATAGGCTAGTGAAAGCTAGTACATAAAATAAACTTGTTGGTTGAAATTAGACGAAATTCTTTCTTTAGAAAAGAATTTTCTTGATAAAAAAATTGTTACTTGTTATTGGATTGAAATATTGATGATTACATGTAGTGAATTTAAAAGAAAGTGGTGTATTTTTTTCCTTTTTTTTTCAAAATTTAGTTTAAGGTTTTATTTGTATTATTTATTGTTTTAAAGTAACATAGTTTTGTTTTTGCTGCTTTGAAAGGCTAGTATGTTTAAAAGAAATGTACGAAACGTTGCTTGCCATACTGTGCCTGAATAGAAGAAAAATAAGAACTGGGACTATGCTATAAAGCCGTTACTGTTAGATAAAATAAAACAAATACACCTTAAAATATTATTAACAATAAAAACAATGGAATTTTTAGGCTGACTGTTTGTACCATTACAAAATTTTTAATGTTTACAGCTAGTAAATTTAATGACTTTCATGTAGATTTAATACTTTTAATTCATAATTTAATGTATTTTCGTTTGATTTGTGATTTTCATTGCCTTTTGTTGTTGTTGTTGTTGTTGTTGTTTTTGTTGTTGTTGTTGTTGTTGCTGTTGTTGTTGTTACACCACGTGACTTTACATGAAGATAATGTTTATGAATAATATTTATTTTCATAAATTGCTAGAGAGATTTAAATAGATACTGAGTGATTATTCTTGAGAGGTATTATTAAATCGTAATTGAAGGAATTCATAAAGTGGGTTTTTGATCTAATTTGACCTTTATGTGTACTGAATTTGTTACCTTTTCAGTCAAATTTTAGATAGTTCAGCCATTAAAATTTAGGCTAAAAGGGTTTAAATGCAATGCATATTTATTGTTTTTTTTGCACATGCCTGTGTTTAGGCTTAAATCAATACACCAGTTATTAAGGCATTAGCTTACCGTTTTTCCTAATATTTTAACATTTTCCCTCCGTTAACATACATACCTAGGCGCCTCCGGCCTGAGAGAAATGCACAGAAAAACTGACCACCATAATAAAGTGACAAACTTGCCGTTTAATTTCCATGAAACTCACAAACCACTAATCTCCACCAAGTGTCGTAACCAACTTTTGAGGGTGTGTGTAGTTGATTTTACGACTTACTCCATTACCGGGAATTGTGAGTAACACAGAAATAAAACACAAGTATTCAACTATAAATAGAATTTATAACCAATTAATTATAAATACCTTTTGCAAGTCATTGTAAAGAATGAATTCCATGCCATTCTTTGTTTTTATTTGACGTATGATTTGATTTGTGACAAATTTTGTGAAACATGTGGTTCGTCGTTGTTTGACAATTTTTTGGGTGTCTTGATAAAAGCCCGCGATTTTAAAGGGCTAAGGTTGACTGATTTTCCCCCTTGCGCTTTCAGCTACTATAAAAGAACTGAATAGCGCTCTTTTCATTAGTTAAAGTCTAGCCGCGGTCGCTGGTGGGCCGAATTCCGGGTTGTTTTTGGATTTAAATTTAAACTCTTACACAGGGCACAATGGGTAAGAAATTACTTTAATAAATTTGTCTTTGTTTGTCTTAATAATAATATGATATAAAATGAAATTTTTATTCAAAGAGTGAATTACAAGGGAGAACTAAAAATATGCATGGTTGTGTATTTTACACACCATTTTCTGTATTTCTCACTCGGTACTTAAGCTATCGACTCTGCTTAAGCACAATTTTATAAGTATCGATTGAAAACACGAATCTAATATTGTTCTTCTTTTTTTTATTTTATTATTGTAGTTTCACGGAATGAAAGAGGGAAATAAAGATGTAAATTAAGAAATTTTTTCCGTTAAAACCCCCTGTGGTTTTAGTCAATAACCCGTGATATCTGCCGCCACAAGTTTCTTATAACTAGTTTAGTAAATTCCGACAGACCGTTCCTTTATTCGCGGAGAGATGTTACTGCGTTGCTGCCGAGACCCGTTCTCCCTTTCCTGTATTTTACACGGATTTTTATATTAACTGGTCAAAACAAAGGCTCGATACTATGTTCTTTGAAGCTACATTATCTGTTATTCAAGAGTCTAGCCTTATCGCCCATAATTAGCATTGTGGTCAACAGTAACTGAACACATGGTATCAGTTTGGTCAGAATGGAGCAGAGTGGTCCTGACACGTAATGAAATATTTCCCGGATAAAAAACAGCTAATCATGATGTCCAGTTGTGAGAAAACTTAACATCACACAAGGTTTCGTATGGACTGTTTAAATATCAAAGGGGCATGGTGAATAGGCGATAAGCTACACTGTTTAATAAATAACACGTTTAACTTAATGATAATGCTTGGTGTCATCAAATCTACATATAACATACAACACTTAAATATACACAAATTTACCTCAGTTAAAGGAACCCTTTAACTGCTCTTATTTCCGTAAAAAGGTCGGTTTCCGACACCCCACAGTTTTGTTATCTAATCAAGGTTTATAAGCGGCACTTCCCTTGGAACAGTTATTGTTTTCGCAGCAGCATTTGTGAGAGTTTTTATGTATTTTATATAAGGAGGCTATACCTAAGTATATTTCATATTTAATGCTTTTTGACATCACTAAATAATTAAATGTATCTAAATTTTCTATATCTAAGTTTTGATAACTTAAATTTGATAGAGATATCTTAAATTGCATATATTTTTGTATTTCTAACATTGATTGAAAGATATGTTGATTTTTAGTAAAAAAATTTGTACTATACTCTTGGTTTTGTTGCCTTCAGTTTCACTTTGAGATTGAAATTATTTAATATTTATGTGCAGGTAACTATGAATACACTTTGCTTCGGCAAACCATTAGATATTGCAACAAAGCTGGTTCGCATCCATCACCAGCTAATTCTTAATACCTTGTCTGTACAGCAAGGATTTGATCAAATTCAAATTAGACATGTTTATACTTTTTGATTTCAATTTTATATGAATATATAGAGAGAAAGGATTTTAATTTGATTTTTAAAAAATTCTTCTGTTATCATCTGAAAGTTATGGGTCTATACTAATCGTATCAAATAAAGAAAGTTTTATAGAAGCAATAATAGTCACATACACTTGATGTTGTTGTTTGAATATTGTCTTAGGGAAACAAACTACAGTGGTGACACTGTATTTGCTCAGGAATGAATACAAGCGTATGCTGTATGCGGAAATATAATGCGTGTACACGCACTGTAAAACCAATGATGAATAAAAGTATTAACACAAGTGCCGACTTGATTGTAAATATGTACATATATAAAGATAAATATTAACAATTAATCATACTCTATGACCTGACAGAATATTTCAACTGCACTGCCAAAGGTTATTTTGTTTGGTGTTATATTTACCACATGCCATAGAGCCAAGTGTTCTATAGATTGCAGAATCAAATTAACTAAACATCATCAGCAACGTAGACAATCCATTTAAAGTCGTTTGTACCTGCGAACTAGCTAACACGTTTTCACATACTTGGCAGAATCTTTCAAAGTGAAATATTGATTTGTATTACATCTAATAGCCTTAAGAGGCGTACGGTCAATATTTCATTTGCATGCCGTATCGTGATCCTGCACGCAGAGTTTAATTCAAAGATTAGGGATTCATGCAAGGAATATAGAATTAAATTATTATGCAGATACCTTTCCATTTGTGAGATAGTGTGACTTTACATCTGCCTCACATTGGCTTCATGTTCAGATTCAGACCGAAGTCTCTTCTAACAGTTTTCTACACTCTAAAGTTCGAAACTCTAAATTTACATTACAGACACCACTTGCCTCTGATTCTTGTCTTTCTTGTAATGGAACAACTAACTGTTATAGAAGGAGAACAAAGATTGGGTTAAACTTAGACTACAAGGGATGGGGAACGGTAAAGGCATATTTAGTGAAGAGCCTGACAACTGGATGCGCTCTCTGTTGTACGATGTAAGTAAATTTGTATAAAATCAAATGACCTTACTATTATAAGCTTCTAAATTCTGAGGTTATTATGTTCAAGTGTTCAGCCAACTTCATCTCCTCACTGAAATTCAAGGTCCATCTGAACAGTGTAACTTGCATATTTGCATTACCGATATGAAGAGATGCTAACCACATTGTATGGTATGTGGTATCAGTTATTTACACATAGGCGTAAGTAGCAACACAAATAAAGTACAGGACAGTTCTGTTGCTATGACATTGATGGACACACAATTTGCAGCTAACCAGTGCATGCGTGAATGGAGGTATCACTCATATAGACAAAGTGATTGTGCTTGCATCAGTTATGGGTTTCAGCCATTCCACTTCAGCATTTAATGTGCATTAAAACAGAGCGTTGTACTAAAATACTCGCGAAATTGAGACCAGGAAAGCTTGATGCCTTTTGTTAAAAACGTTACAATAACTTGACATGAAAAGAATTGATTATAATTAATCATCAGGTTATATTTATTTTTGGACGACGAGGGGAGGGGGAAGGGGTTTTTCGTATTTTGGTTGTTTCTTGCTAAAAGCACTCTCTTGTAACTCTCTTTTCACGAAACAGTGTCTTTTGTTTAGGTTTCTGTAGAGTTTGCTCTGATTGATACAGAGTTAAGTAGGCCTAGTTTCTAATGTATGAATAAGAAGTGTGTTTCGATGTGATTGACAGTTTATACTTTTTAATCTGTGCTCTCATTTGAAATCTGTCATACTATACAGCAAACCTCTGTTACGCACAAAAAACGACCATATAATTTTTACTTATACACCCCATATAATTTCTGTAATTCTGTCTTAAGTTTAAAATTCTTCTGCATTCTTTGAATAATTATAATGATACGACTACCTTTAAAACATGAATAAGAAATATAATATCCACCAAACAAGACTTTACAATGGTTGTCTGTCAAGCAGAGCCTGGTTGTTGTTACTGTGTTAAGTCTATCTACACGAGATCTTCCACTGATATGAACATCGTTTAATTGTCATGATGCTGTCGGGTATGAAGAAGTCGAAGTGCAGACATAATCTGTTTTTAATGTTGCTAAAATAGTAAAAAGCTTTATTTTGAAATTTTGGTTTTCATATTTGCATTACAAATTCGTTATGATGCGCTGTAATTGATTCCAGTATATTCACAATAAACCAATTATTTTGTGGACATAATTTATCCATTTTGTGCCTCTGTTTAATGACACTCAGGATATTACTCTGTCAAATCGTACAAGCTAGGATGGTGAGGAATTGTCTTTTAATAATTTTGGCTAGCATTTGCCACTTTGCAGCATCAGGTTTGTTTTAAATACAGTAAACTCTCAACGAATAGGTAAAGGCCAAACCGGACTGAGCTAATTTTTAGTTACTTTGTCGAGGCGTACAGCATATTGTGTGTTGCTCATTGTCTATCATTAACGCAATGTCATCGTTATAGTTTGTCTGTAATAATGTCGCATTGCTAATTCCAATTTTTACACTATGAAACAAGACTTGTTTGGACGGGTGGAGCAATGTCTCCCGGAGAAAGACGTCATATGAGAAAATCCACTGCCAGGCAACTGTGGAGAAAAAACAACCTCCCCAGTTGTTGCCATGCACAGAGAAAATTCTCCTTACGTAAAACATGCGATCTTTGGAGAGATTTGCTTCTCCGAGCTCCCCCTCCCCATGCAACTTAATTTATTTCAACAACTATGCAAGCTTTAAAATGTACTGTTTAGAATAATATTTCCGATGATATTCAGATGCCATTCACTTAACATGTCAGCAAGTGTGAGAACTTTCAGTACATATTGATGCTTGCAATAGTAAATCCCAAATTATCCAGTCACTATGCTGTTTTCAGACCTATACAGCAATGAACCGTAACAATGACCAAAGCCCTTATTAACCTCTAACCCAAAGTTATGACTACGAAGACAGATACATTTTTGAAATAAATATTTTTAATATATATATAATTGTCTCAGAATATGCCAGAAATCTTTTCTTAGCACTTGCCAAATACAGAGGTTAGCCACGAATTTCTCATGGACACAGGAAACGCGAGAACTGGCAACTAATTGCTCTATAATCTGCAGACTATAAAAAAGATGAATTGTGGGAAGTTTTACTTACTCCTTTGACCTTTCCTGCTTTTAAATTTTGCAAGCTATAACGATTGCCAAAAGCTGGTAATTTACAGGCAAAATACAATTCCAAGTATGATTCGATATTATTGAAAATTGGCCATTGCAATAATTTATACAGTAAATATTAAATATAATAATTTAGACAAGAAGTATGTGCATTAGGATTAAATATCCCAATTTCAGATAATGCCTGGGAATAAACGTAGTCTGTCCAAAGTTTTGAGCGCTGGTTAGCATCTTTTTACCAGCTGATAAGGAAAATAGCATTTAGTGTTTACGATGAGCCCATTGATCTTTTAAGGAGTGTTGTATGTGTAACTATGAGAGCAAATAGCAAAAACTCTCAAGATGATAATTGTAGCAATTTATCAAGATTATTGAGTGAACGCTAAGCAAATACCCACATGCTCCTGGCATATGTTTAAATTAACCATGAAATAACTGAGTAGTCGAAAATAGATTGCGGCCACTTAGAATGTGCAATGCAAGTTTGTATACTAAATTTCAACGGAAAACAAACAATGTAATTTCAGTAAGTAAAAGTTAAAAGAGAAGAAATTATAACAATTCCTGAACTCATAAATTCGCAATATTGTCTAACACGTTGCCTTAATCTACGAACTATTATTAAGGGGGGATGACGGTTAGCTCAGTTTGTTAGACCGTTGGTCTGGTAATCCGAAGGTCTCGAGTTCGATTTCAGCTCGGGGTGGAAACCCGGGAATCGATATTCGCTCCAATTGCCGTAGCTAAGCGAATGCAGTGGGTTAGGTCACCCTATCACGTTATTCAAAATTAACACCTGCTGAGGCTTTCGACCATCTCTAAAAAATTTGCATTTTTTCAAAACATCTTGAACAATTAAAAATAAACAAAACCAAATGCCAAGAGATCGTACTGAGATGGTTATATGGTGTACTTAACCCCTTTCTCGCTCATCACTTTTTTATTTAAGCACATTGGGGTTCGAGTGACACACTCTGGGTAATTATTTATTTCTACTTATTTACTCTAGGTCTATTTGCTACATTGGTAGCAATTCTTTTATGTCTTTTTAGGAAATAAGTAAACTTATCGCTCAAACATTAACACAACCTTGTGTAAAATCTCATATTTTTAAAACTCAGTATTCTGAGCAAAAACGTAAATCTGTCGTAAAATGCTGGTTTCATTGTTATGTGCCTAAAACCTCTTATTGTTATGTAGTAGATTTTATGTATTTTTTATTTCCTTTATACAGAAGTAACACTGTAGATTAGATTTAATACACTCAAGATCTTATATCATTTTGGTGAATATTTTAGAATAAAACAAAGCCGGTGCTCTATTTTTATGTTCGATTCTTTGGTTGATTTTAAACACAGCGACGGATTCGAGAGTGCTAGCAGACATCATTCAAGAGTTCTATGATTGGCGAATAAAGATTTGGCCTGAATATGGAACGAAATATGGTATAAACACATACAATACTCGCATCGATGACTACACTGAACAGGGCTTTCTAGAACAAAAGGTAGCGGATACTTTAATGTATATTGAGAAGGAAGTTTACAAATTCATTGAAATGCAATGAAATGCATTGCATCCATTGCATCCATTTAAAGGAAAATGTGGGTATCTCACTAACAATTGATATTTCGTTCACGCTTTAACAGCTTAATGCTTTGAAAAGAAAAAGGGGGGTCACCGATGTTATAACAGAAATAGAGACAGTGAAAGGTCGCGTGCTTTTACTATGAAAACCATTGGGAAAACCAAGCAATTTCAATCAAAAAACAAAATTTACACATAAGCACAATTGACAATTGCCTCATGTTTTCCCTGTTTGAAGAACACATCATACGAAATGTTTGAAGCAAATGAAAAATATATGTCACTGTATCAAGAAGAGAATTATACAATTTTTTGTGATAAAATCCCATTGACTCAATGGGTAAATGTTGCAGACAGTGATATGTGATTTTAATGGACAATATATCAACACAGGCCGTTCTAGGAACAAAATATCAATATAGACCATTTCTGGACACGGAACTTTTTGTCTTTAAAAGGACAAAAGACTTTTCGATCTAAACGGATTTAGTAGTTATTTATACTGTGCAAACATGGATTCACACTCAGTAATATTCAATGTAATGTGCATTTCGATCACTAGATGGCACAGAGATACCCGCATTTTCCTTTAAATAGGATTCACGGGAGTACAGTTGGGTGGATCACACATGTCACTCTGTTATTCAGTTGCTAAGGTTAATAGCAATTAGAGAATAATTAAATCAATAGCTTCGGCCTACTTTCGTCAATGAGAAGATGATAATATTAAGCTGATCTAAAGCAAAAGTGCATTTTTTCCGGTTCGCTTCGTGCAACTTAAGAAATAATATATGTGTTTCGAAAAAAGTGTTCACTGCAAGCTAGTTAAAAGTTGAAAATAAACTTTCTTTTACATATTAACATTACAATCGTTGATTAAGCTAGACTATATCCCAGAATTCCCCAAACATATCTCAGAATACCCAATTTGTCGCTATTAAAACGAAAGCAGGTTATAAAGAGATTGAGTAAGTTTTGTTGGTTCAGATGTAACCCGTCTCTTGAAGGCAGTAATTGTCTCTCGAAGGCATTATTAGTCATTGTCAGCAGTGTCTATCATGTAAACATGATTGTTGTTATTCATTGATTTGTCGAAGTGCGCTTGCAATTAAATCAAATATGTTAAAAAAATGAGTAGCTATTTGATTTTTTTGCAGAACAATGCAACTAAATTTTTAGTGAGGATACAAAAAATAGATGGTAACGTCCTGTCACAACAAGAACAGTTTAGCAAGGAGATTTTAACAGATTTGCTTGAGGCTTTCATTGAAGGCTATGAATTCAGAGTGTATGTATATAACCTACATTTAAACTGTATTTGAATGCGGTTCAGTATAAAAGTCCATTACATCGAAACAATCTAACGCGTTGCAAAATCTTTAAATCAAAAGTTACTAAATAACTCTGATAAGAAATAATACAATATACCTTAATATTATAGTCATAGCATTTACAACTCCATGGCATTTATTGATCATCCGATCTACGAATGGGAGCGCATGGTTGGCTTCATGCCAAAGAAATCCACGGAAGATTTTGATAACATCTTAGCACGTTTCCGCGCGATACCAGATCAGGTATCTAAATAATTTTTAAATTTTGCATGTTATCCTTTTAGAATGTAAAATATTGTGCTCTAATCTATAATTCGAAAATGAAAAAGGCATTAAGCAATAAAATATTATATATATTATTATGTGATTATTACTATATACAGAATACATTCTTACAAAAAATATAAGTATTTCAAACACATTAATGTTTATGCTGAAAGTTTTCTTTTACAGTTGAAGCAAAGGGAACAACTAATGCGAAAAGCCATCGAATTAAATGTTGTGGGGCATCGCTTTGACGTAGTAAGCACAGTTGAATATTCGTTTGGATATTCGTTTTGAATGCTATAATGCATCTTTTAACCATATGCAACATTAAAGTTAAAGCATTTGTTTAATGGCATAAGTTTTTAATTACAAATAACGCCGTTTAGCGTTATATACGACAGGAAAGAGGACTGGCAGAAATTAGCACAGAGCTTTCCAGGAGCATAGTGAAATCATCTTTCTACAAAACATTTCAAGACGACGCTCTTCCTGTCAATGTAGAGAACACGAGGTATATCATTGACTCTATTCTTTATTATCACGATTTTTGTTTCAAATACTTTCTGCAAAAACGAAACATTTTGGTTATCATCAGTTTCTGTTGCTCGAATAAATTCGAATTCAGAAATATTACAATGACTTGAAATATTACAATAACTTGTTTTCTATGAAGTGCACAATTTATAGTGGGTAAAGATGGAGACAAAAATTTGTGTTTCAGCAAAAGTCATGTATATTGTCTGTCTTTCATTGCTTTTCTATGTATAATTTATAAACTAGTGGTATATGTGGTTTAAAAGTTTTCACAAGATTTCTTTTTGTGGCTTTTCAGATTTATTCCACTGTATTCTCATATGTATCTATGAAAAGTAAATGCAAATAAATATGTAAGGGAACTAATTTTCATTCATAGGCTTCAAAGAGATTGTCAAAATATTATAGAATATGAACTCCATCCAGTGTTAGAAGTTTTCAGGGAGTTTCTTGAATTGGTGGGTGTATATGCAAATTTAATGTCATTATTTATACGTAATATTTATGGCATTACGAAAATTCAATTGAAATAATTTTAGAGTTTGGATTATACTTTCAGATATTACCATAGTGTGTTCATTTTGTGTACGGTAAAAAATGTAAATATGTGCCTCGCTATGAAACACAATGAAAAATAGTACAATATTTTAATACAACACAAGGAGTACATGCCTAATGTACGTGTCGAGCCTGGTGTATGGTCTCTACCAAATGGCAGTGCATTTTACGAGGCGTGCCTACGCTGGCATCTCGGACCAGGCGTGACGGCGGATGGCGTGCATCAGCTAGGCTTGGATGAGGTAATATAACAAAATCAATGCTTCGTGCAATTTATATCATATACCGACTCAATTGGTCTGGTCCCTAAAGCTTTGACTTTAAAACTTACCGGCAAAATACCATAAACATTATTTAACTTCAATATAGAGTAAGGTGTTGCAACTTACTTTTCTTCAATTATTTTACAATAAAATTTGGGATGATGTTATTAAAACTCTGATGTCATTAAAAAATTTGAGATGACGTTATTAAAAACCTATATTCACATGTACTTCTTAATGAATTTCTTAGACTGCATTTATATGTAGGTTAGCAGAATAAAAATTCTCATCGAGGAGGAAATTAATAACAGAGGATCTTCAGCATCCACGAAAGATTACGTCACACATCTAAATAGCCAATCAGAACAGTACTACTCCACAAGTGTCAGTATTCTTCATTTGCATATATACTGGGAAAACCAGTGTCTCACTGACAACAAATGTAAAGCATACACTTTGGCTGAAAGCATAATTGTCCGAAAAATGCTAAACGAAAAGAAAAGAAATAAAAGAATGCTTCAATAGAACAATATTATGATTGAAAAGGTAATTCAAATATTGTGTAAGAATGAATGTATCTGCAAGTATATACATATATATATATTGCAGAGCGAATTGCTTCAGCGCTACAGCGATATAATTTCGTTTGCTCATGAGAAGTTGGAATCAGTCCTCGAGCGCGTCCCAAACGTCGAACTCAGGTATGATGACCTTCAAAAGTCTTCTCAGCAGTATTTTGCAAAAAAAGTACTGAAGGTTTTATATTTGTAATCAATGATACGATTCTTGAAGTCATCGAACAACCAAGATTGTATGGTATTAAAGATATTTATTTGACATAATAGTGCATAAGCCTTTCAGAAAGGAGTGTGAGTTGCAAGAATGAAATCATATCTCCCAGACAATATTTTTTGTAGAGTTGAAGCTTCTCCAAGTGCAGTCAGTCGCTATTCGGCGCCTGCCGGAGAAGGAGAACCTGGAGTCATATCTTTCTACGTACAGAAACCGGAAGATGTGTAATTCGTTGTTTTAAATTTACCTTTGTTTTCTTAAAACTGTCAATACAGAATATTACCGTGCTCTCATGTATTATTCTGCTTACAACTTTGTGGTTAACATATTTTCAAGTTTTGCTAGATGTTATATAATCTACAAGAAGAACATAAATAATTACTAATAAATACAATTTTCATGACGGCATTCTGATATTCAAAACCTCATTGTCCCGAAAAAGTTGTTTTATTAATCTTAAGCTCATTGTTTATTAAGACCTAAGTACGGCATGGTGGCTCTGGCCCTGCATGAGGCCGAGCCTGGACATCATACGCAGGTAATTTTAAGTTGAACGCAGTTACGGCATAAGCAGGAAATTTTCGCCCCACGAACGTACTGTTACGGCTTCAGCAGGCTGTTCTGTGTCTCATGGATGGAACTACAAAACGCACTCTCATCATCTTATTATTTTTTAATCCACAAATGACCAAATTATGCTCGTTATATTAAAGGGAAGTAACGTTTAAATTAACTGCACCATAAAGATTTGGAGCTCTTTTTTTGAGCTCATCCTGCATATGTTTTTATATTCTTGTGTATATTAAGAAATCTAGTATACATGGCAAATGTGCATCTATTTCTAGATTAGTTACTTTATTGAGACCGTAGTTAGAGCATTGACTGTCATATTTATATATAAAAATGTGCTGACGTTAGATGCTTGTTCCTATATTTTTGTTTAAATGACCCATATCTAGGCATCTTATGTCTCCAGTGAAGATATTCCTGCCTTCAGAAGAAATATTGAATTTTTGAGATACAACAGTGTGCCATTCAACTGGCCATTCCAGACAGCGTACAGTGAGGTGTGCATTTTTTAACAAATTTTTGCAAATATATGAATTTCGCTGAAATGTTCTAAAGTATTGTTCCAAAGAATTTTTGTATACTCAAACTCAGAAACTTTCTCAGTTGACAGAGTTTATATATTTCCTGCAGAATATATTATATTTCGCATGTTTTATATCCATTTTGGAATTAGTAAAGTTTTTAAATTAGCTAACCTGAAGACGCAGTGAGATAATATAATATTTAGCTTGTATTTTTTGTTCAAAATTAAAAATAAAGGTCCATGCAACTCTAAGCTACACCGAATATGATATGTTCGTACGCAAAGCTCAAGCTGCTATCCGAATATTTCCTTTATTATCACAAGATATTTGCCATTATTCAGGGATGGGCATTATATGCGGAATACCTTGGAGAAGATTTTGGGGCTTATACAGAAGACTCAACTACTTTGTAGGTTATTGTTATTATTTTATTATTCTTATCCTTATTTATAATATTACGAGTTATAAGTTGCTATGAATGAATGTATTTAATATATGTTCTGAGTTGCTGCTTGCTTTTGTTGTATTGTTTGTTTGGGTTTTAAATATAATTCGAATAATCTTCTCTTTTCTCATTCACTCAGAATTGGAAGGTATCTCTCGGAAATTTTTAGAGCTGCACGTTTAGTTGTTGATACTGGGATGCATGCCAAGGGGTATGTATATTTCTCTCAATGTCTTATTTAGCCAGATAACAAATAAAAGCACACTATGAAAGCATTTTCCGGATGTCAAAGGACATGATAGCAGCTGAAACTGTAAAAATAATTTCCTAAAGATATTATTGGACTCTATGTCTAAAAAACTAAAACATATGATATAAAAGACGCAAAGCTTTCTTAAAGAATTAAGTATCTTGGCATTAGCCATATTATGCTTTGGAAATTCTAGATGTTTTCTACAATGTAGAACATAAAGCTGAAACAATAAATTATGCTTCATTTATTGTTATTATTATTATTATTATTGTTATTATTATTATTATTATTAGTTGGTCGTTTGAAGAAGCAGGAGACTATTTAAGAGAATATACAGGACTCAGCAATGATTCAATCAGTAATGAACTGAAGAGGTACATAGGATGGCCAGGACAAGTAAGTCAAAAACATAATATCACACCAGTAATGAAAATTTGAACAGTTTAAGCAAATTTAAAATTTAAATGAAACCAAATGGGGCAGTGTTTATTATAGTTTTATTTGGAAACTGTGGTAACAACATTTGTAATACGATACAAATTTGGATGAACATACTCCCAACAAAAATGTCAGACGACAAAAAGCTTTATAGGTCCAGTCGTGAAGTAGGATTGGCTCACGAAAATTGACACCGACGGTTTCACAAACGGAAAGGACTGGAATTTACAGTCGGATAAAAATGACATTGAAACCATTTTAAAGCATAAAACCTTTTCATCACGAAAGCGAGGTAACCTGATCGTAAATTCCTATAACATTGTAAAAGCTATTAATGTTCGCTTTAGAAATATTGCCAGCTTTACTATACCCCCTGTTTCTTATAAAGCAAAAGATATGTAAATGTGGTTTAGAGAAACCTGTTCTATATGCCAGATACAATTTTTAGACACACTTGCAGGATTTACTTTATGGATAATCCCTATGAAGCGGACAAGATAATGGTTAAATATCTGAGTGTAATTTGCCTCTCATATGTAATGGGAGTAAGAATCATGAAACTCACATTGATACAGGGAGGCTATTTTGTAATAATTAAAACGAAATATTTTTTCTAATATTATTTTTAAAAATTTTGTGCACAAAATACCACATTACTTTAAATATAAATATGACCTTTGTTGCACTCGTGCAATGTTAAAATCCACATTGCTTAAAAATATCCGTCGATTTTGGTGTAAAATACCCCGCCAGCTCAAAAACATATCCAACACTTTTAATAACTGAAGAATGTTTTGATTCATACAGATAGGATTGTATTCCCCGGTTCGTGTGTAAAATTAAAATTTCCAGGTCACATCTTAAAACTCACAAAATATTCTGTTTTTTGCATTAACTTTAACTAAAATTCACTTCGCTTCTCCACAAATAATCAGTTAATGCCCATTCAATTTCATTTTATAGTGACATTTTGTGTACTGCCACTTGTAAAGCTAATTAAAACTATCTTAATTGGGAAATGATTGAATAACACTGTTTTTACATTCTCTGTCTTGTATTTGTCGACTTTGTTAATTGTTCAATATAAGTAACAGAAAGATGGTTCACTTATTCACTTTCATATTCATATTGATATGCACATTTGGAAGAAGGAAAATTCGAATTGATGTCATGAATCGCCATAGGAATGTTGCATAAGTAACGAGTAGCAGAAAAACATGCCAAAGTTGACCGCTTTACTTAACATGTGCAAAATACGTTTTTTTCCTTTGAGACGATAAAGCAGACCATCAGTACTGATAGAAATTATTAATGGGATTTAAAGTTTTGTTTAAATTGCAGTACGACTGTGAAGAATGTGCCGCAACAAATATGATTGTTTCTGTTTGCAAACTAATACACTGTTTCGCCATACCACATAAACGCACATATATATCCACCGACATTTTTAGGAGAAATATAGCCATAACCATGTAACTAACTAACAGTGGAAGGGCTTATTATTAAACTGAAGTGAGGGGGGGGTATGGGATGGCACATTACCCCAATCTCCCATCCCAATGTTGACCCTCTTTCCCCAACTCCATCGCTTTCAGACTTTGTGAACTCCCCGGGTTGAAACAACCCCCAAATGGAACCTTAGTCTAAAATATGGCGTCATATTTTGATCTTTCTGATTCACGATATTATCTGTTAATTGTAATAACGGATTGATAGTGTGACCGATGGACAGTATAGCCAAATGACATTAGGACAGTATGATCGACTAATAGCATAACCGATTGATGGCATGACCGATTTGTAACATGCTGGACTGATAACATGACCGATTGATTGTAGCAATTTTATGCAATCAGGGCTTTGATTTGTTTGATTTAAAGTCATATGTAATGTGATATTTTACACTTAATTAGTTTTACATAGCATACCAAGCACAGCGTAATAATAAAAAACTAGGGAGGTGGTAGGTTGTTTTCGTTTTTATTGCTGTATTATATGCACATGTATCCCCTCAATTGAGACTAGCAATACGTTCTGCCATTGGTCTTTGACTCAGCAGCCGCAATTTTTTTCACATTTTATAAACAAAGATTATTCACTAGAAATTCCGTCTATCTTTAAAACCACAAGATCATAAGACACAGTAAAATCTCTGTAGTGGAGCCCTTCTCAGATCCAAAATTTAAAACTTTGAAATTATGTAAGCATCACAAATTTAAAATTGATTTCCGAGGAAGATTTTAAGCAGCGCACTAAAACTCGCTTCAAATTTTGCAATGCCAATGCATGTTAAAAACAAAATAGGCTACAGCTGACTGAATTGAAAAGAATTCACACCGATTCGACCAAAGCAGCAAAATATATGCTCCAATTAATTGTAAGTCTTGGAACTGAAGTTGCCGAGAATCTGTAAACCACAGCTTTCTCATACAGTAGAATTACTGGTGACTTTTTACCAGCTGAAACGTCTATAATATCCTTAAATAATCTGTTAAAAACTGATGCTTAACTAGTTTACTGTACTTTAAACAGGCCTGTTCTTACAAGTATGGCGAGTTAAAAATTCGAGAACTGAGACGGCGCGCTGAAGGTGCTTTTGGTAAGATACTAAGGGTATTTCCTGCTACTTCCATCACCACTAGCAAAACAATTTAATTGAGCAATAAAAATTAAGCAAAAAAAAAAAAACACAGTTAAAAACAGAATTCAACTAAGCACACCTACAATTCATACTTACGGTTAAAAATGTAGTTTTTATTTAATAGTTATGTAGAGTATCAGTCACTGAAAGCGCTGTGTTATGTTTGAAATTATTAAGGCGATAACTTTGATCAGAAGAAATTTCATGACATAGTGCTGTCTTTGGGTGACGCACCACTTGGCATTCTGGAGAAACAGATCGACAAGTGGATTGGTGATACCAGTGTTAGCAATGCTTCCTCTTACGTGTCCAACACACTCCTGATGCTAGCGTTTGTTATGTTTAAAATGATCACATAAACATGATCATAAACAATACTTGATTACATTTTTATATAGAACAACATATTAAAATTTGATTAAAACGTTAACACTATAACATAACCCTTTTTATTCAAATGTATCATGCCAATGAACTATACCGACAAGTGGATTGGTGATAGCAGTGGGGCCAACACTTGGCTGCCACCCTCCTTATGTTTGCTTATGCGATGTTCAAAATTATTGTGTAAAATACCAGAAAAACATGATCACTATTTGATAAAATTTTATGTAGAACATCAGTATCAGTTGTTTTCGTATGTAAGTGTGACTGAAGTGCTAACAATGTAATATAATCACTTTACCCTTCAAATGCAACAGTTTAAGTTCTGTGAGATATACTTAAAGAAATCAATATGTTGCATTTATGAATTTGCACTAAAGCACAATAAGGGTTATAACTCCCTAAACAGGGTGTGAGCGACCATCTTTACTCGTATGATTGCTAATTATGTTTTAATATCAAAAACTAAAACTTATTAACAAAGCTAAAGATAGTGACTAAATAAATATAAAGTATGTCGGTGCATCTTATTTTAACACAATATTCTAATCTTTGCCTTCAATACCTCCTGATTAAGGGAAGGAAATTGCACTGAAAATATTGATAGTCCGTTAAATAGGAATCAGAACTTCCGTAAAAGTAAGGAATTCCTTGCCAAAAAAAATTAGCTTGTGTTGAAATTGCATACAAAACCAACAAATACCATATTTGTTACTCTAAACTATGAAAGAGTTTCTGTTATCAATTAAAACGTATATCTTCGAAAAAGTGTCTTATTAAACTAAATAAACATCAAAATCATACAGGTTTCTATTCTTCCTAAGAGGCTTGGGGAAATCAATGGAAGTAAAACTAATCTAGTATGCCGCTAAACATCTAAAATAAAAGTGAAAGAAAAGAATTATTTAAAACTAAACTATTACTATAGTATATTAAATTGAATTGCCCAAGCCTTGCTGCTGATGAGCACTCAGTATCCGTCGGGTATGCCAGACTTTCGTCCATCAGAGGCCGCTTTTATGCAATGACGTGGCCGCAGTGTGTCCTCATCGCCGCATGTGTTATGTATGCTCTGGCAATTGGCGATACCACACACTCTCACCTCATGCCCTTTCATTGTAAGACCAGCGGCAACTTGCTGTAACATGACAATACGCGTGGTCTTAAAAGTAGCAATATTATTAACTTTACGTATAATAAATAAAAAATGTCATGTCCCATCTAATGTTTTAAAGGATTAATAAACTTAAACCTCACATTTTAGCGACATTTTAGAAATTATTCAACAAGCAGATTCATTGTTTCATCTGTGAGATTCATGCGGAAAACAGGATTTCGAGTTTTTAAGAGATAAACGTAGAAGCGGAGAATCTTAGAAATATAAAAGTCAATAAAGAAATGCATACAAATCACTTTGAAGTAGTAATAACGGTCTGTTCACATTTGTCATACAATGCTTAGCCACGGACAGACGCACGGTGGATGGATGGAAACGTCGACAAAAACATCATAAAACACTAGTTAAAACACAAAATAAAACACTGTTTAAAAATTATGCAAACCTCATCAAAGCCTTCTTCAGCACATATGTAGGGTGGCACAAGCTGGTGGTGAATCCGATGGATACCAGTAGCGACATCTATTTGTTTACCAAACCACAGGGCGTTGATTGTCACCTGTGTGAAAAAATACAAATAAACTAGGCACGCAGAAATCCCAGATAGATACATTTGTTGAAATTAAGGCAACACTATTTTCAAGTAAAAAATATCAAGTGAGTCTTCACAATTTGAATGAGATGCTTTGTTGCTTAATTGTGGTGGCAAAAGTGTGAAGATTCAGTTCGCCTTTTTAAAAATTTCACACATTGAGAAACGTGCGCCTGAGACAGACCCCGTGTGGCGCGGATGGCCTATGGAATCGGTGCTAATGTCAGTTTGCAAAGTACCATACTACTGACACTGTCATCACGTTTGTCACAATTATAACACTTTGCATTTTTAAATTTCGACTAAAGCTAAGTCTTAAATTTGAAAAAGTTATTTTGACAATTTGAAATATCTTATTTGTCCGTATGTGAAATAAACCAGGAAAACAGTTTTGGAGACAAAGCCTCTATGACATATTCATTTACATTTCATCAAAAGTCGAAATTTTAGAAAATTTCACTTTGATGTTCTTTTCATGAATCCGAACAAAAACTTATCCTGCAATATGGCCTCTATCCGTGTGTGAGTTTTTAATGATTAGAAATAATCATTCATTTTGTCGCTATTCCATTAATTCAAAATAAAAACACAACGTGACACACCTCGCATAGGTGTTTTATCCGTGTGTAACATTTCAAAACAATCTCACCCATAGTTTTGGAGATATACCCCGGACACAATGTTACATTACGCAGTGAGTACTGTGTGTGAGTACTTGTGTGAGTACTCTGTGTGAGTACTAATTTTTTACTAAATTTCAAAATACTGCCATTTTTAGAATTGTCACGATTCCGAACCGAAAACACACCTTCCAATTATGCTCTGTCGGTATATAAAATTTCAAAACAACCCTACCTATAATTTGGAGATACAGCCCGGACATGCATGGGGGCAGACGGACAGACGGGCAAGTTCATAACTATATTCCTCCGTTGCACAGCGTATAAATACACAGGCTTTGAACCAAAGGCGTAGCCACGTTTTTATAAGTGGGGGAGGGGGTGGGGGCAAACTTTCGTAACGGGAAGGGAGCCGAGGGATACTCTGAAAAGTAAAGGGTTTGTGGCTCCCAACCCCCCACCAGGTGGTTACGCCCAGACTTTCAATTTGAATTTGCATGTAAAAACAAAAAGAAAAACAATTTGTGTAATTGGTTTTAAATGTCTCATCGCTCTTTACACTTTAAGAATAAAATGAAGACAGCCGTGGTGTCTAAAACAAGTACTCAATCTAAGACGCCATATACTCAATACCCATAAAATGTAAAACGTTGAAACTTACAAAGGCTGTCGATGATATAATACGACTTCCGCCGGAAGCCCCGCTTATAAACGCTACCTCCCTATTCGAATCAAAGAATATGGATGGGCTCATGGAAGACATTGGCATCTTTCCAGGAACGATATAATTTGATGGAGATGCGGGAAAGCCGTAGGCATTGTATGTGCCGGGTGTGGAGAAATCATCCATTTGATTGTTGAAGATTATCCCTGTGCGCGACCCACGCACTTTAGATCCAAATCTATTGAAGAAAATGTAGGATCAATTAAATATGCTTGCTTTATTAATTTTGCACTTTTTCTTGTATTTTGTAAATATGCCTTAAAAATTTTCCAGAAATATTTATTTTATTACTGTATTTAGGAACACGGAAAAGAAAGTCTGGATTCATCCATAAATGAACAGTCCGGAATATGCATTGCAATCATTTTTTCCTGTTTCATTACTTGCTTACATTACTACTGGTATGATATGTGATATTTTGCCGTTAATTTGTTTTTTTTCTACATACTTCTTATTAGAACAAAAAGACAACCTATAATTTATGGTAGAAGTGACGGAAACTGCTGAGCCGTCGGCAGCCAGTATGGACAAATGTGCAGTGCCGGTGTCGCTGGTTGATTCGAATGCCGGTCTGTAAAAGCTGATATTATGGGTGCGACTATCATCTATTTCACGTCTTATCGACTCTGAGAATTCCTTTGAAGTCATGTTGGCCACCAGCTTAAACACAGTAAAATGTCACCCTTGTTTTAAATCATTATAGTTTACTTATTCAGTGAAGTTATTCGTGTTGTTTACATTTTGCACCCCTTCCCTATGCCTCCCCTCGTACCATCCTCGAATGGGTTTGTTTCTTACACTTGCCAATGTTTTACATTTTTTACACCCCTTCTTATCCTACTGCCTTCACGGCATACATTTGTTTACCAATGATAGAATATTGACATACCCAGCCAGTAGTTAAATGGTCAATGTTTTTCAATAGGCAGTTGATTTAATAATGCAAAACATTCAACTTGTTTTAATGCTTTGAAGTTTTTTAGTGTGCTTTCTCTTATGTCGAGTGAGGGAATTACTTTACATAAATAATATGTTACAAAATTTTGCGTTATATATATATATATATATATATATATATATATATATATATATATATATATATATATATATATATATATATATATAGATAGATGGATAGATAGATAGATAGATAGATAGATAGATAGATAGATAGATAGATCAACAGATAAATGAGGATAAGTATGAGGAGTGTGTGACTATACTTACTTCTTCTACATCTACAAATTCCTCATCACCCAAAGCTGACCGTTTTCCATAGGCAAATTTAAAGGCTTCCGTAATTCTGTGATACGCCATTATCTTATCGTCAGTGGTATCGACGGACGAAGGTGTAAAGAAGTAGCCTAAAAGTTTTGTATAGACAAACAATACCTAGAAATCGTACAAGTTTATAATAGAAAGTTAAAGTTCATTATAGAAAATACAACCGAAACAATAGATGCAAAACATGTTAATATCTGTAAATTGCTACAAAAGAGGTTTAACATATTTCTTTACGGGCATCGTACCATGTGGTCAATCAAAAATACAAGCACACATAATAAACGTGCTAATCTCTCAGTATCGTGCATCTAGTCTATCATAGATACATAAGTATTGCAGAAACATTACACTGTATCAATATCTTACCATCAAGTATATTGAGAATATGTCCAAGTACAACTCCGCTAGATGGCGGTGCTGGAGCGAACATTGTGTAGGCGCCATTTTGAAGAGTAAAATTCACCGGTGGCTTTATGTAAGGGACATAGCTGCTTAAGTCACTCCCAGTAATGATGCCGCCTGTGTGGTTGTATTAAACATTCATTCAAACACGCCAATGCAATTGAACCTGACTTTTTGTTTCAATTTAATTGCATCTGAAAAAGGTTATAGTGAATATTTTACCCATGCCTTAGAAAAAAGCTGAATATTTCATAGTTTGATGTGGGGGGGGGGGGGGGGGAGAATAAGGATTCAGTCGTCAGTATCTCGACGCTCATTTTGAATGCCCATTGGCCGTCAATGGATTGAAAAGTTAGAACTGAACTGTCTTTTGCACGCGTGCAAGGCATATAATGTCGCTTTGGATGCATTCAGCAAAATACGGGCCCTGTGTATCGATAAAGGGAAGCATTTCGATTAAATTTATCAGCGTTACCCAAGAATCTCAAAGAAAAAGTAACTAGGATTTTGTCGAAAAATAATTTGCTGAATATTTGTTGTGTTTCTTTATTGTAGTGAGTTACCATCACTGCTAAAAAATTAAGCAATTTATTATAGAAATGAGCTCATCAATTGGATTTTACATCACAGGGTAACTGAGAATGCAACTTTAAAACATGTTTTTGACCAGAAACAATAATGGACTTGTCCTTTCAAACCAGAGGCACCATATTTCAGGGCATCATACCGCGCTCTTGTATGTCGGCAATGATATCCTGGGCAAGATCACTGCTTGGGTCGTAAAATGCCATTGGGTTCTCTGCTATCTTTTCTAATGTTGCCGCAAGTTTTGGCCTGTATATTGTGTCACCTTCTGTTAACAATCGTCCGTCTTCTTTCACCAGTAATTCTCTGAAATATTCAAGCGTATACAACAGCTTGAAAAGAAACAGCTAAAAAGACAGTGAATTGTGTTATTTTCTTCTTCTTCTTTTTTTTTTTTTTTTTTGCAGAAGCAATTCCTGTTTTATCATTGGATTAAATTGATGACAGAAGTGTGGGTGTAATCTCACGAGAGTTGATCATCTGCTCTGATGACCGTTTCCTCCATGGATATCGCTGAAGCCAGTGCGCTATTCACAGCATAGCCATTCCTACACAAGTGTATAGCTGGCTGAAAGAGTTCAGACCAAGCTAGCCGGCCATAGAGGAGCCACTCCTCATAATATCCCTTAACTTCACTTGGAATCCCAGCTGCCAGCCCTCCTGAAAAATGATTGATTTCTCAAATAAACACATGTTTATTTTTTGTTATCAGGAATAAATTTTTGATCACAAGAAATTTTTTTTGATGTTAAGAATTAATTTTTGATATCTGTTATTATATTTTTGATATCTCTAAATGTATTTTTCATGTCAAACATAATTCTTGATATCAATAAATATTTAAAGAAATATTTATTGATATCAAAAGTGATGTGATGATCTCTAAAATTAGTTTTAAGAAGATCACAAACTCAATTCTTGATAGCAAAAATGAAATATTTGATACTAAAATTTCATTTTTGAGCTTAGTAATTTAGTTTCCTTTTACTGATATTAAGAATTTATTTCAGTTATCATTATTTCAAAATGAGACTTTTTTAATTTATATTTTGAAATCTGCAAATGATTTTTTACCTCAAAAATTAATTTTTGATATCAAAATATCTGTACAATTTTTATATAAAAAAATTCAGAAGCACACATCTGTGGAATGCCTCGTAAGTAATTAATGCTTATTTTTTAAGCATTTAATGCTATTTTTGATATCATAATATAATTGAATATATCAATAAATCAATAAAATCAATAAATTAATAGATCTCATTAATTTATATTTTACTGTCAATATTGAATTTTAGATGGCAAAAAATTATTTTTTGAGATCAAAATATCAATTTTACAAAGTTAAAAACTCTTAAGGGAAACAGATATTTATATAAAATTTAACAAATCGTCAATTAAATTTTGGAGATGAAATTTTAATTATTGATTTCAATAATAATAACACAGTTTTTGAGCACAAGAATTGCTTATTTTTATTTTGTACAGTAAAAAATTAAAAGAAAGATTCCGCATACAAGGACCAGTCATTTTATTCACATTTTATTTTATTCACAGATGTGTGCTTCTGAATTTGTTTATGTTCGTTTGCATAGATATCGGGACAACGACGTTGGATAGAAAACTAGTACTATTAATGTAGAATTGTCGTCAAGATACTGTCGGTCACCCTTCGTCATAGGGTCCCCAACCCTGGGTCATCAAACTACACTATATATATATATAATTGCTAACCAGAGAAACATCGCAATGATAAATGTTGAACATAAAAAGTAAAATAAATAAAATAAACATTTTACCTATGCTAGATGACGCATTTTCCGGTACAAACATGTCCTCTGTGGCTGCAGCAGGTGCCCGCTCTCTCGCTAGCACCGTCATCAGTTCTTTCTCGGTGTCATTTCGGGGTCTAAAACATGAAAGTAAGGTGCTGTCCACAAGAACAGAAATGGGCCTCCTATGCTTTTATATCAGCTCTGTATTTTATGATATGCCGGGATTATAGCCGCGAGATATTTCAAAGGTTTCAAAGTTTTTTCACTGTTTTAGTCACAAACAATTAATCACGTCAGTTACATTGTCCCGAACTCGTTGCACCTCATTAAAAAAGATTTAGCCAAGCAATATACAAAAATACACTGTTTACGAGGTTAACTCCAAAAATATTTTAAAAAAACAAAAGGCTGTTCTTTAATTTAGTATTAGTTTTCTAAGTGATAAACTTTAAAAAGTGATTTTCCATAGCTTCGCAACTCACGCGGCGTAAATGGTCATGATGTGTCCACCCCCTACGCCGCAGCTATGCATGTTCACAACACCGACACACAACAGGGTAGCAATTGCCGAATCCACTACAGAACCTCCTTTCCTTGCTAATATTTCACTGCAATTAAAAGGTTTTCCCTTTTGAAAAAAAAATGTTTTAGGTTTAAAAGACATTTGAAAACAGCTTGCTGGAAAGGTGAAAATGACGGGGAAAATAATTAATAATTAAATAATTATTAAAATAATTTACCAGCAGAAACATGAGGAAGATCAAGACTTTCACTTAATTTCATTTAGAACCTAACTATAGTTAATTTTGTGTTAATAGTATTTAACAACCAATAGTGCGGTTACATAGCAAGAAAACTTTTTTATATTGCATATAAACATATTTGCAACTTCGTAAATTGCATTACTCTTATATACGTTACTAATGATTATTATAGTAGCATGTTTCTAACAGAGTATATAAATATAGCGGTACATTAGTCAATTGTATAACACATACGTGCCTATAGTTGAACAAACTCCAGCATCATCGGCTACAGCCGCAAACCGGAACTCTCCATATCCGGAGGGCCTGAAGACCGGCTCAGTGTCCGGGGATTCAGTGGTCGTCATCTCCGGAGGCTTAGTACTATCTTTTTCTTTGACGGTTTTTTCTGTAAATTATTTACATAAAGAAATCGGTATTTTCTTGAATTGTTGCAGAGCTGTGCATTATTTAATCTTTTGACACCTTATAAGAAAAAAGAATTATAATGAAAGGTCATATGAAAAATCAATATTTTAGCGTTTAAACAAATTGTCATTTGGATTAAAAAAACTAGATTGATACTCTGTTATCAAATGAACAATTCAACAACTTCCCATTATTAACTAAGTGGTCCTTTGATGCACCTCCCCATAGACAAAAAGCATAAACATAAAAAAAGTGATTTATCTCACACATTTCTGTTTTTTCTTTTTGCAAAGAGTTAAACTGTTATTAAAACAAAAGGAGTGAATTTTGCGTTGGAGGACCTGTGCCGATTTTTTGCTGGCCGCTTTTTGGTTATTTCATGAATTTGTTTTATGAAACTTCAAAAAGCTGGCTCGTTGTGAAAATGGCGGACTCGTACACTGCGCGACACCACTGAAAAACTGTGCTTACTATGTTGATTTTACAAGGCAGTTATTTATACCATATACAAGCATATATCGCCGTATGATATTCAAAGAAAAATATCTTAAAGCATGCAAAAAGCGATCCTTTCATGACTCATACGATCTACTATAGCCTTCTCAGCTGTACCGGATATCCGTGTGTGTCTAGCGCTCGTACACCAGACAAATAAATAACTATAAATTCTTTCTGTGCAAAAAGAATTTTTCAAACAACGGGCTATTTTTATCCCCAAACATATGTTTTACTTTTATTAAATGTAATATTTGTTAATTATTTGATTAAATTGGTGAAATGTTTATTGTGGTACGCTGCAAACAATAACTAAAACATGTGGTTCCTTATTTTATTTTTTTCCCCATTTCTCCCCCAAAATATTTCAGAGTTATTAAACGCGTTATAGTTCAAGATAGATGTTTAAGATTGTGATCGAAAATGTGCTAGAATAAATACGGTATCCGGACAACTGCAAACTGGACATCTGGAAACTGAGTGAAAAGTGGACAACTCGCAACTGGGATCTTTTTTTAGCGCTGGAATACCTCTGTGGTCCAGTTGTCTAGTTGCCAATTGTTCAGTTGCGAGTTGTCCCGTTGCAAGTTATCCAGTTGCCAGTGGTCGCGAATTCATAAATACATACCCTTCTGTCCTTCTGTTTTATCATTACAAATTATTACGCTTGGAAAGTTGTTTCACTTTCCTAGTGCAATTAGGTTCGTATAGGAAAGCGATTGTTCTCTCTTATTTTTTTTCTGCTTATGGTTTCCGCGCATCTCGTGAAAAAACGAGAAATACGACAAATTCGAAATGTTACGAGTGTCAGGAAATACTCAGTCTGGTGCTGAGTGAAATTTTACACGTGTCAAGAAATGTCCACTATATGGTGCTGAGTGAAATTTTACGAGTGTCAGGAAATATCCACTCTGGTGCTGAGTGAAATTTTACGAGTGTCAGGAAATATCCACTCTGGTGCCGAGTGAAATTTTGAAGCGAAAGATGTCCTTTATGCTGTGTTTTATGCATTTTACGCCCATTTTACGCAGGACATTAATGATAAAGCACGAACAGCCTTAGCTTACATAAGAAGCCAGTGTTTGTTAATGTGTGGCGTGTTGCACGATGTGAGAAAACTGAAGGCTATTGGTAGCAAGGCAAGAATACATAAAAGGACACTGTATTACATTTTGTCCCTGATTTTTTAACTCCCTCCCTCTCCCTCTTCTTTTTGATTCTGTTCGGAATGTTTGAATGTTTTCATCCGCAGATTTTTCTTCAGCTAAAAGAAATCAGCGAACGTTTCGAATTGCCAAACTTAAGTGATCTTTCTAGTTACTTTTATTTTACCGCAATGTTTTTTTTCAAATACATAGCTTTTATGGGAGCGGTGTTTCTGAACTAAGCAGTTTTTGTAGAGGGGGGGGGGGGTCTCTATATTCTTTGCGGTCTTAAGCTGAACATCCCTATCGCTTTGAAGCCTAAGAGCCCTTCCTTCCCTTACCCCCTCTCCCCAGTTCAGTTTATTGCGCTGACTTATCATTCACTTTGACCCGGTAAAGGTTTTGATTTATCTAAATATTAACAATGTAGAAAGTTTTATACTTTTCCAAGTCTACCACTGAGCGGGTTTTTGTGCCATTGATTAATTATGTCTGGAAAATTAATGATATGATATTTTGGTGATTTTATTAAGATGTTTTTATTGCCAATGAAAAACAAGTTAAAAATTATAAATATACATGTGTGTTAAAGAATAAACATTTACTTGAACTGATGTGTGTCAAGTGTTCATATGACCTGAAAAAAATCTCACAGAACCTTCTTGGGACGTTTGCCAATTACGAAGGTCTTAAATAAAGTACTACCATCGCAGTCGTCATCATCCCTGTCCCTGGCGTTTAATACGATTACAATGGAGAGAATAGCCATGGTGACAGTCATCAACACGAGCACACACAGCAGCACGCAGTAAGGCCGCCCGCCCCCGCCGCCGCTTTGCGTTCTGTAACCATGCATGAAAAAAAATATATATATAGATATATATATATAAAATATATTTAGTTATATCATTTTCCGAAAAAATATGCCTAATACCTTTTCCCCGACGTTAGAGGTTAGCTATTTCGGCTTCCATAATAAGCTAAAATCGACATCGAGTATCGGCGCGTGTGGTAAATCCTTAGTCTGTGTACCGTTAACCTAAACCTGAACCCATTGTGAAGAAAACGATATATCGTTAAGGCAAAGTTGCTGGTGAAAACAGTTCGAATTTTGTTGGCCTGTTGTGGTACGCTGCCCTATGGTAAAATTTCATGTTGAAAAAAAAAAAAAAAAAAAAAAAACGCCGGCAAAGAAAAGAATGTACAGTATTCAAAACTGACCAAACACATTTAGCGACCGGGCTTCTCTATAGTCCCTTTCCTGTCTTTCAGTTATGTTCCAGAAAAAAATTGTTTAGGTATTAAGCGTCAAGCTTTCGGCATTAAAAGACGTTAGATTCAACATCCAGAATAAGAAATGCTAAACATATATAGGCATAAAATATCAACTCTAGATTTCAGGTGGCGGTTAGAGAGCTGGCAACAGGCTGGCGAGCGTCGGGCATAAACCCAATTTCTTGGAAACGAAAAAAAAAAAATAACTACTGGCGACATGTGGGTTCAACAAAGAGTTTTCTTGCAAGAGACTTGGGAATGGCTGTTTGATTTAGGACAAGTTGTACCAGTACAAAGGAAACTCTGTATTATACTACCATCGATCTACTACGAATGTTTGATAAGCATATCTGTGATAATAATTTTTTTCGAACTCACTTGTTTAAATATTTTTTCTTTTGTACAGACTCTAGCAATAAATCTCACGCGTGGTAGGTAACTGACAAAAATATACTTGCTGCGTGCCCCTTTTGTCTTCTCGGTGAAAATACGGAGGTATAAATACAATAAATGGGAAGAGGTTAACTTTTCAAATTTTATGTCAGAGCTTCTAAAATGACAAGTAAAATCTTTCGGCAAAAAGTGTTTTGCAAGAAGTGAAATTTATTTTTAAAAAAAAAACGAGTAAAGGTTTGATATCTTTTTGAACAGAAGTATGAATTAGATTCCGTCATGTTTTTGTTAAGCATGAGATAATTTGAGTTAGTGACCCATAGCTTGAATATAAATGGAAGATGTCTTTAGATCAATCGAAAGGAAGTAAATCTATGCAAATTCACCACCAAACAGACCAAAACGAGGACGAAAAATGTGAGAATTTTAAGAGAGCGCAAGTTTTTCCCACCTACTTTAAAAAGATTCTTGGAAATAGACTTCATATATATCCTGCGTGACCTGATGAATCAAGAATGGGGGATGGGGGCGGGGAGGGGGTACTGTGACGAAGGGTGATCACACTATGATTGTCGTGGTCTTGACAGTCATTCTAGATTGAAATATTCCCGACGTCTATGCAAAGTATATTTCCCGACTCTGTACAATGTCGCTTTCCTGACGTCTATACGATGTCCAGAGATAGAAGTTGTTTCGACTTTAATTCATTTATGCTGTTTAGACGTTGTTTCATTTACAGATGTCGGATGATCGGCGTCTGTCCAACGCGGTAAGGTAGCCCTTGAAAAGAACAAAGGTCATATGCTTGAACACATAAGAGACGTGCAGCGGGTCGGTTATTTGTGTCTACTCGGCTGCATCGGAATGCTGGCCCTGTTTTCTCAGGGACAGCATCTCCAATGCAACATTGTATACATACACTAACTGTAACTTATACCAAATTGAGACAAGGCACCCGCGTCTCGACAAGGCCGGAATAAATTACGTAAATTTCATGTCTGAAAATGTCAACCTCCACCCTTTTAAACTGGCGCAGACTATTTGTGAAAGTTTTTTCCGGTATTTTCATGATACTGTTTAGACAGAAGTCGCCCAAATAATAAAAATCGTTATGTGTCATTCATAAGTCAAATCACACTTTGGGTGTTTCAAATAAAATGCGCAAGAACTCTGAATTTCGCCTGCGTACTTTGGCCTAGGGGTGACCATGACAGTTTATCGTTGTCACCCTGGATGGCGATTCCAGACAAATATTTTCCCGACGCCTATAATACGTCCCTTTAGAATTAGAAGTTGTTTTGACTTCCATTTGCACCCTATACGCAACGTTGATTAGACGACGGATATTCAACGTCCATCCAACTTCGGCAGTTAGTCCTTGTTTGGACCAAAAATCAACCAAAATCCGACGTTTATCGGACGCCGGATGAGGCATTGATCCAATGTTGTTTAACGTCGCCATATTTACTGGGAATTCTTAGATCTGTAATAACTTATGTGTGCAAATTTTACAGGAAATGCTTATTGTTTATATTATAATTATCCTCTTTTCATAAGATACATTTGATCGGTGCCTCTTAATCTTTAATAGAATCATCACAAAATGAAAGCAGTTACAAAAACATGGCATTTGGTAGATTTCCCAACTGCGCAAATGTGAATATAGGCGATGCTAGCCCCCCCCCCCCCCCCCCCCATTCTTCTCTGTGATATTTTTACACCCCTTAACTCTGTTTTACTCCAAAAACTAAGTTGTTAATAATTATTTTACTATTCATTTAATTACTCATTTAACTTAACACGTTTATCAATATTCGGGTTGTTAAGCTTGCAGCTATGAGCAGCTAAAATTTTAAAATATTTGATTCCTTTTTTTTTTCGTAAATTCCCATTAGGTGGGGTAGAGTACCCTGTCAACATTCGAACGTAGATGTGAGGATGCGGCATCATTGACACAGTCAAACCACAACATTCGCGTGGAATGGCAGGCTCCCTTGCTACGGACTTTAATCTCTTGTGAAAGTGGATGCTTTTGCAAGGCAGTTCGATGCTTTTGCGAAGGAAAACTGGCGTTTAATCTCATAAAACGAGAGTTTGTAACCACCTTTTGGGGCTGAAGGGAAGTGCCCTATATCACCAGTGACGTAATACCAAAGGATTTAATCACTCTGATTGTTTGTTGGATGGATGGCGGGATAGGACTCTTCGAACTGCTGCAAAAAAATTTGTCTTTACTACATGGGATGTTTTTTTCCAGAATGGAAACCCATCTAAAAGTGGAGAACGCTAATATGCTTTTGCTAGTAAAAGCTGGTTTTGCGAAATACAACGCCAGTATAAATTAGTCTTTGACCTCACAAAAAACCTCGATTATTCACAGCATATTTGTTAAAAGCGCGGATAATATACTATTTAAATGACATCATATTTTGTAACATCTTCCCCAGTCCAGGCTTTGAATGATTTCCCTGTCCTTTTGATCAGAACGAGTTTTACTTAGATGCAATTGCTAGAGCTTGAACCGGTGTGAAAAAAATATAAACTGTAAATTCTATCGAAAACTTCAGGCGACAGCCGTAAGAATCGTAACATTCTATGTTTGTGCAAGCTTTAAGCTGTTCATTTTTTTAAAGAAAAAAATGGATGTAAATGGCATAGTTTTATACAATCTGACACATTTAAACCTCAACCAACCAGTAAACACTGAGGCGTCACATCAACGTTATATAGACCTTTTTTCGTCATGGAAGTCGAAGTAACGTTCACTTTTCGATTTCGAATAGAACTCGATAATCCGCCATTTAATCAGTGTTGCGTAAAGGTTACAAATGGGAGTTGAAGCAACATTGTATAAATGTCGGGAAAGCGACGATATACGACTATATACAGACCTTGAGACAGCAATAATCTAGCATTTAGATCTTCACAGTGGCACCCATAGTTTGGTAATCCTCGATCAGAGCAACCCACTCTTGGGTCATCCGCCACCACAGTATATGTGTGAAGTCAATTTCCATGAATATTTTTCAAAAATAGGTTAGAGAAAGTCTACACAGTTTTCAAATTCTAATATTTTATGTCCTTGCTTCGGTCTATTGAGGAAGTCACTTGTCATGGCTACCATTTCCGGCGAACGATAACATGAAGTTGTTTTTTGTTTGTGAGTGGCAAAGTGGCAAAATTGCAGGATGTAAAGGTACCGTATACATTAAATTTAAGTAGATTAAAAAAAAGATACTATTTATTCCTATCGGTGGGACAGAAATTCCTAAAACATTTTGTTAAACTGGAAATTATTTCAGATCGGGGGAGAGGTAAGAGTAGGATGTAACATTGACTCGCTCAAGTAAAGGAAATGCACCTTTTTTATGAAGCCAGGAAGAAAAAAAGTCTTGCTTCTCATCCCGTTTTTTTTTTAATTTAACTCGTCTGGGGCGAAAGTTTTTAATTTTTATGATCTGGCATTTTCTAAAATTTTTTATTCGTTTTTTTTTCTCGCAAAACAGGGTTTTATAAAAAAAAAAATGATGCAGCACTTATATTTTCATCGTAAAGTAGCTTTTTAAACGTTCGAAACGTTTCGTGTATAAAAATACTAGTCTCGAAGGCGCGAAAGCAAAATTTCCCGATAAAATTCTCCTTTGATAGGTCGCATTCTCTGTTTTTTCCTGCCTTCCGGAAATGCAAATGATTTCTATTTTTGAATTAAGTACACCAAAACTGGCCGGTCGATTTCTTTCTTTCTTTTGATTGTATTTACTCGAGATTTGTCGACCTGATAGGGTCACTTCATTTTTTTTATTGGCTATTTGAGTGACCCGGCAGGGAGGGGGGGGGGGTCAGGGACAAGGTTATTTTTCCTCTTTCATCTTTAATTTGATGGAATTCTTCGTTTGTTCACATGTTTTTTTTGCTTGGTTGTTTGTGCATTTTTTAAAGAAAGAACGTCTTTTGTTTCTGATTACAGTAGCGTACGTTCTAGCTGCTCCTGTACTCATAGATATAAAATTTTCTGAAAACGAGTATTTAATAAAATTTAACGCCCTGTGTTTAGGGGTGAAATTTGCAAGGGATTCTGCGTTTGCTAAAAATGGAGTATTTTTCAAAGCTGGGCACTCCTCGTTTAGGAATCCTTTTAAAATGTCAGACACGAATGGTAACCAGTTTATACTATAGTACCCCCCTCCCCACCCCTTTGTTAGATTTGTTAGACATATTCGACTACTACAACAATAGCAACAGTACGCTGGTCTAATGTTAAACCTTTCACTGAGCCACAATACCTCGGAATATTCACTGTATGCAGGGGCAGAAAATGCAAGTCATTCAAAGTTCATATGGTTAGAGCAAAGAAATAAACGAAACAAATTCAACAAGGCATAAGTCTCATTTTATTGAAAGAAAAAAAATAATGCATTATACAAGCTCTAAATACCTGAAAACAGTAAACACGGTGGGTAGTGAACAGGCCAATTCACTCTGTTTATTTTGGATCATATAACCTCTGTGCTAAGTTAAACTGTATATTATTTAAATGAAAGCATAATGATAATAACAGAAGTAATAAGTAGTAGTAGTAATAGTAGTAGCAGTAGAAGTAGTAGTAATAGTAGTAGAATTAGTAGTAGTAACAATAATCATAATACACCCGGCCGATTCCACAAAAAGTGTACCGAAAACCCTTGACCGACATCCGCGTATTTTTTTAAACCGGTAGTGTTCAGATAGCAGCTGATGTCCTATATCTGTAAATGCATGGGGTTCTGTTATATATCGTCATCAAATTTTGAATTTCGTTATCTATAACGACGTCGATTAGCCGTTACACCAAAGAAGTTGATTAAACGTTGGAGAAAGTTACGCTTTAGTTGCGACCAAAAGCAATTTCCAAACAATGTTGCATATCCAAGGTCTGTTTGACGTTGAGTGAAAGGTGCTGATAAGACGTTGACCCGTGGTCACGACCATTTACAACAAAATTAGGCAATAACAAGTAAAAGTCCGTTGCAAGGACAAGCGGAAGGAGAACTCCAGTAGACATCAAATAAAAACTCAAAACTAAGTTCCACTTCTTTAATACTCCCAGTATAATAAAAAGAGAGTTAAGACGTCTATTACAAAACAGGCTAACAGACCGACTGACTATGATTGAAGTCAATCCTGCCTTCCACTGGATAGATCCAGAACTCGGACACTTAAGCTATCGAGAATACCAAATAATAAACTCTTTAATACATATTTGACGTAAATATTATAAATCAAAGAGATTCAAGCAAAATAGAATACCACTAGCTGGAAAGAGCGCTCTCTGAAGTGCTCACAAAGCCAATCTGACCACTCTGTGACGTTAAACCTGGCATGCCAGCACGAAACTTCATAGTCCATAACAAAAAAGGTAACTTAAGAGACACATTTCTTCCGCAAATCCGCAAAAATACGACTAGACGCTCTTTAAGCTCAAACTGTTACAAAACTCACTCACAGTGTCATTTTCTACGATATGGGGCAATTATGGCACCATAGTTGCATCTGGGAAGGTCACCATCCACCGAATCTTTTTTACTCATCACTAGCGCAGCTTTCATGGAACTGCGGAAGCAGCTGTCAAGGGACATACCCCCTTTTTTCCAGCTCTAGAGCTCGAAAAAGAGCTAAAACGCGATGAGACCCCAGCACGGTCCAAAGTGGTGTGGCACGCCAAGACACACTCACTAGAATATAACGATGATCAAAAACTGAAAATACGGTCAGTGCAAGTGAAAATAACAGTCTGATCATACATCCAAAACACTTGCACCAAGTTTCAGAGAAGGGGGCGACCAGTCCCTCTAGCACTGTTACTTCTTCTCCTTGAAGATGTTGCTTTGACCCTTGCACTTGGGAGTGGGTGGTCTGTAACAAAAAATTTCTTAATCCATAATGGCCGTCTCTGCTGCTATGAACGGACTCAAAGAATAAAGACAAGTGAGTTGGTTTTGGGGGAGTCTATAAGATAATACTTAAGAAGAGTTAGATGAAGACCAGCATCCTGTTTAAGTATATCAGGCAGTGACACATTGAGGAGGGTCCTGAAAGAGTTGACGATTTGACGACAGTGGTGGGCTTTGATCTTTCACTAGGTCTAAAGGCCCGTGTCGGTCTGTGCGTTGTCATAAGCTGCCGAGATGAGCTGCTATATATAATTAGAGATCATCTGTTTTGAAAGGTCACTATTAAATTTGGGCATAAAGGAAATAATGGCAGCTTTCTGAGTTTAAACCTATATGCTTCCGAGACCCTAAGATACGGGGGAAGCGCTTGGACCGGACACAGAGATCAGAGTGACATTCGGTAACTTGTTCTTCTTGCAATGCTATGAGGTCTGTGTTTTAAAAAGTGGGTCTTTCCCATAAAACCAGCTCTAGGGATAATAAAACCCTCGTTCCATTTACCATTTTCTTTTCTTACCTCTCTGTCTAGTACACGATTCTCACTTCTCCGCTTTCCGAAAGCCAAAGCGTTCAGGAAGATAAATATTACTGTACCATTCTTAGCAGAGATGACATACTTCCCAAAAATATCCTCACGTTGCAACTATATGGTCCTATTGAGCTACGTTGGAGATAAATTCACCTTGAAATGACTGATTAGTTGTGACAAGGTCATATCTTGCCCTGGGTCAAGGCCTGTCGTTGCCTTAAATTTAGAACCAATGACGGCTCTATAGCCCTGTATGGACCCTACCTTTAATTGACCTCTTTTGGGAAAGTAATCAAGAAATCTGCCACCACCTCCGGGAAAGCCTGAAATGGATACATTTTAGACTGCTCACAATAAGAGGTAAACTTCTTTCATTGTGATCTGTACACCTTAGTCGTAGATTGTTTTGTGCCCGTTTCCCATTTTCTCCACTACTTGCGTGGAAAATCCATTTCCTTTTAAAAAGGACGGATAAAGAATCACAGGTGCAGGCTCAGCAAGTGAGGGGAGGGGGAGGGTGGAAGTATGGCCAATGCCATTCAAACAGAAATTACTTGTGGCAAGGGATCGGAATTGATTCAACTAGCTTGCAACACAGGAGCAGAGTGAACCACGGGGCTTCTGGAAACCACGGGGCTACTAGCATGGAAATTGACGCACTATCTACTGAAAGATGATGTTATGGAAGCCAGGTCAGCCAGCAAATTGAGGTTTCCTGCCAGATGACCGTCCGTGATAACAATCCGGTGTTGGCTAGCAAATGTTTTTTTGTGAGTTACCGTTGCATAAAACTCGGCTCTTGTATCCACTCCAAGCGTTGTTGATGCCTGGCCCATTACAACTGAGCTCATTTTTTCACGGTATCATCCACAAACAAGCGTCTGTCTTTTCTACGGTCGTTTTTGCACAATTTAGGTAACTAGACTTTCAGCCTTTACGTGGCAGATGTTGGCACTGTGAGAAGGTCCGAGACTCATCACAGAGTAAACGACAACTAACCCTCTTGTAACGTTCGCACAACGGATGCGGGTTGGGCGATGTTGGTGGGTGTATACATTGTAAATCTTTAGCCGATAACCGCTGACAGACCTCTGTCATGTCTGAAAAGCAAACAGGAAAGAGTCCTTGCAATAACTGCAAGTGCTACAACTAAATACGCAGTTAAACTCACATTAAAGCACTTACAATTTCACTTACAGCTTTCCCAAGTGACTAAGTGTGTCTTAAACTGTATTAAGAAGCAAATGTAGACGCTTTTAGACGCGAAAAGAGACTTTCTGGTGTGATTTCTTGTTACTTCCCGTCACGACCGCCCGTTATGGCTCGGGATGGACCATGGTAACCAAGGAAAGTCAGATCCCTACCACAGCAGCCACTGCTTGTGAGCCGTGGGGTGCTGTGGACAGTCCGAGAACGGTTTGATTGCTGGAATATAGCAACACCGTGCCACAGGCCCCAGAAACGCCCCAAAGCGTTGGCCCGAACAAAGACTAGTAGTGCAGAACCTGTTCTTGCAAGACAGATCTTGTTCTGTAGAGTGCAAAATTTAAGCAAAATGTTCCAAAAAATGGTAACACAGTCTACTGAAGAAAGCTTGAAGTCAAAGCAGCCTATCGTGGACTGAAATGACTAAACAGCTCCCAGGCGATGTATGCTGTAAACCAGTTGATCATTCTTTAAACGGTACTTGTGACGTCATCTATTGTCTTTGCATGAGAATTCTCAGCCACGAAGCTCTTTTCAATTCTTTTAATTGCAGAAACAACATCCTCTATGTTCGTTCAATTGTGCGTTCATTTTGAGTGTTCATAAGCTCATAAAAAACTGCTAATGCTAAAAATTGAAATGTGCGTACTACTTGCCATTCTGTATGCACTTACACAGTTATTTCTGTATCTCTGGACATTAACATATATGGACATGCAACCGACACATTTTATTCGAGGTTCGTTTTCAGGCAGACCAAACATCACAGCTTTTTCACATTGTATATAGAATATTCACTGTAGCCAGTTGTAGAGAAAATCATTAAAATCATTTGAGTACTGTTCTAACATATTGTTTTGGCGTTCGTAGTCACTTTTGTTAAACGGAGTCTCCACAATAAAAGTAAAGGATGGCAATTCTGGTGAATATACCAATTCCAGCATCTTATCCTGGTGAATTCAAGATCGGGATCTCGAACTTGTTTTCTCTAGGGTTTGTCCAATTATCACATTTGTCTTTTAGTCTGAATTTTAAAACTAAAAGTCTGTATGGCTATGTCATTTTACGTCATCAGAAGGGGTTTCCCATTTTGACACTTTTTATTAAAATTATCAATATGCCTGGGCTCTTGACCTAAACTTGGCACTGAAGCACAACATTGCAGTCTGCGAAAAAACATTTAATTTTTCAGAGGAACTGTGGTTTAAAACTGATAAAGTTCTCTCACAGATGATTTCCCTTCGAGAAACAAACTCGTTACGTAGTCACTCGTGGTTTCTCAGTGAAGAAACCAACTGTGCTTGAAGTGTCTCTGTTTTAAGATACTGCAGCCTTTTGCGGAGAATAAGAAGCACACTTACTGAGACTATCACCATATCACCGCTACGAGTAAACTCAGCGCCTGCCAGACCGCAGTTATAAGTGCAAACACAACTTCTATAAAAAAATTGATTCATATTAGATAATATGATAAATTATTCCTGTATTAGTCAATTAAACTAAGAAGCAAATTCACACTTTCCAACTAGCACCCTAAAACAAAAATGGCGGAGCACACAGAATGGAAGAACTACGCTTTAAGGGAATACACTATATCATCAGTGACGTACTACCAAACGAATCCCTCACTCTGATTGGTTGTTAGATAGATGGCGGGATACAACAGATCAAACTACTGCACAACAGTTTATTTTTATTGCGTGGAAAGTATGTTCCGGAAAGGAAACGCATCTGGAAGTAGAGTCAAGCGATTTCAAAACTTTTGCGGAGTAAAATCATGGTTTGTGAGTGACAAGTGATTTGGAAGTCGAAACACCGTCTACCTGCCGACGTTCGATAGACATAGATCGATCGTCTAATTAATTTTGCGTTAAGGTTGAATTCGAAACAATGTCCATCTACGACTCCACCGGAACCCCGGAAATCGAACCACCTACGGGACTTGCCAAAAGTGGTCCGATTTCCGGGGTGTCCGATTTCCGGTGTCCGAGCAAATTTGATGTGTAAGAGTGCCTTTTTGTTATGTTAACAGTGTACCCATATGAAATGAAATAATTTCTGTTCTAAAATCATCCACCTTATTCTTACATCCAATATATTGATTACAAAATAATTCAGTGACCATTCATACTTACACTTGGGTCGAAAAAATCTGAGGACTCAAAGCTCTGACCAGAAAAAGTAATCAATTTTTTTACATCAACTTAACAGCCAAATCTACATAATCTGGAGACTAAAAAAGTCTGACACAGAATAGACCGGTGTTTATGCATATATCCACCTAAATCGACAAAATCGAAAGACTAACGGAATAGTCTACTCACACTGAGCTTTATTTAAGATGTTTTCACAACAAATTGGTCCATTTTGGTGTGCTTGGAGGTACACTTTGATTTCACAACAACACTTTGAAATGGGTTAAAAGTGTATGATCAGCACCGAAGATGCGACATCACACACCAGAAAATCCCCGTTTTATAATCACATTGACGGAGTTTCTTTTAATCAAACAAGTCCTTTGTGTATTCAAGAAGGCATAATCCCCACTATATAATCCCCAACACCGATAACCTCAACTGATGTGTGTTTACTGAGTACATGTCATGTGCGTAGGCTGGTCCGATTTCCGAGGTTCTGTCTGCGTTTGGGACTCACAAAAATGGTCCTACGGTTCGATTTGCGGTGTGGTCCGATTTGTGGGGTTCCTTTATAATAGAAACCAATGGATTTCATTTGTTTCTGGCGAAAAATGGCCCGATTTCCGGGATGATCCTATTTGCGGGGTGGTCCGATACCGGGGTTCTGGTATATTAATCTGGAATTGCAATCCAGACATGGGCAATCATAGCCTGGTTACCCCTCCTCCACAGTACCCCTACCCTTGAGTTCACCGATAACAGGATGTGTATGAAGTCGATTTCCATCAAAGTTTTTCAGAAGTAGACAACGTTGAACGTAGGTATGTTACAAGCAGGTAATATTATGCCACGTGCAGGTAACTACATCACATGTTTTCATCGGTATCCAGACATCTCGCATCTGGACATCTCGCATCTGACAACTCGCATCTGGACATCTCGCATCTTGACATCTCGCATCCAAATGAAAAAGTGGACATCTCACATCCGTGATTTTGTCCTGCTTTTAAGGGAGAACTTTAACACTGTGTTTGGGAAACTTCATACAGAAAATAAATTACAGGGGTTTCTTAAACGTAACTTATTTGAGTAAATCAACTGAAAAACTCAGTTCAGTTTACGGAGTAATTCAAGAGTTAGACTTACATTTGTACTCAGTGAATGCCACAGTGAGTAGTTCAGCGTTCGGTGCAGCGCGAATCCACATATGCTAATCCCTCGAAAGAGGCACTTAAAAGCATGACGGATTTAATGAACGTGCGGCGGATCAGTATTAAGAATGAATCCACATCCACTAATCCCACTGATCTATTCAATTTTTTAAAATTTATCTTTGATGCACGGTTTGGAAGGGAAACGTGCGCAGGTTCAAAAATGCGGAGGATAAGATGTAGTCACGAATCCACATGGCATGACCATGACAAATTGTAGTAGTACAGTGTCAAAATACACTTAATAAAAAGATTACCACCTACCCCCAACCCCCACGCCCACCGCCAAAACACAACGCAAAAATCACGGATGCGAGATGTCCACTTTTTCATTTGGATGCGAGATGTCCAGATGCGAGTTGTCGGATGCGAGATGTCCAGATGCGACATGTCGCGGATTCGTTTTCATCATCTTATTACCGCTCTATCCACAAATGTTTAGACTGTGCTAGCTGTCTTCATCGTAAGTGACGATTTCAATTACCTGCATATTCAGGATTTGGAACCATAATATTCTTTATATCCAAGCGTACTTATGTTTTTATGTTGTTTTTAATCAACAAATCTGATATGTACATGGCAAATAAATGAATCCGCGACATCTCGCATCTGGACATCTCGCATCTGGACATCTCGCATCCGACAACTCGCATCTGGACATCTCGCATCCAAATGAAAAAGTGGACATCTCGCATCCGTGATTTTTTGCTTGATTTATCATTGTGTCAAGCCCCATATAAGACAAGACCAGCCTGTTGTGACTGACCCGTGAAGACAGTGGAGCGAAAGTAATGGGTTCAAGCCGGGATCATGTCTGTCCCAGGGTCGGTTTACCCATATCGATTTCAGCAAATTTAATTTTGTTGTGCACTTGGCGTCATCATTTGGTCTCCTCACAAAACACGGCCAGCCTGTTGTGACTGACCCGTGAAGAAACGAGGAGTAAAAGCAAACTTAGAGTTTCAAGTAGTATTCATCAGAGCCAAAGCTCAGTTTGGGGGTAACGCAGCCCCGGGGTCCTCCGAACGTCTATAGGAGCGGCTTCGCAAGTGCGAAATGCGCATTGACATTGCTACCCTTGGGTAGTAGTTTTCTGCGTTGGCTAGTGTATTTTGACACTGTACTTTACTACGATTCGCCCAGACTTGTTCGTTTTGTTGTTCGTGTATACGAAACCATGGAGACAAAGCTTAGGTTTGCCCTAATACTTTCGATGAATTCCATTCTAATTTTACCATTCAATAGCAAAACCCATGATTTTGGGCTTCAATATCTTCCCTTTATATACCCTACCTTAAGGGATGTTGATGTGTGACTACATCTTATCCCCGCATTTTCGAACCTGTGCACATTTTCCTTCCAAAGCGTGCATCAAAGATAAATTTTTGAAAATTGAATAGATCATTGGGATTAGTGGATGTGGATTCATTCTTAATACTAATCCGCCGCACGTTCATTAAATCCTTCATGCTTTTAAGTGCCTCTTTCGAGGGATTACTCACTATGGCATTCACTGAGTACAAATGTAAGTCTAACTCTTGAATTACTCCGTAAACTGAACTGAGTTTTTTTCAGTTGGTTTACTCAAATAACTCACGTTTTGGAAACCCCTGTTAATATCGTCAAGCACAAAATCTCGCTTATAATTTATTTTTACTCAAATAACTTACGTTTTGGAAACCCCTGTAATTTATTTTCTGTATGAAGTTTCCCAAACACAGTGTTAAAGTTCCCATTTAAAAGCAGACCAAAATCACGGATGCGAGATGTCCACTTTTTCATTTGGATGCGAGACGTCCAGATGCGAGATGTCCAGATGCGAGTTGTCAGATGCGAGATGTCCAAATGCGAGATGTCCAGATGCGAGATGTCTGGATACTCAAATAAATAGCTATTACTAGATTATTTCCGTTATTGAAATCGTTGTTAAAATAATGTTATGTTTATACGATAAAACACAAAAGTGCTGAAATTTGTTGCATGAAGCTAATTTAACTGACGTATATTTAGGCAGCTTACTTCTCAAGTGGACATATTCCTGCCTTTAGACGAAATGTTGAATTTCAGAGATATAACAGTGTGCCATTGAACTGGCCATTTCATACTGAGGTTTGCGATTTCCAACATCTCTATTGTTAATTTAATTGGCAGTTTAATATATATATATATATATATATGTTACAGGGAATCTGTGTAATTAGGAATTTCATGAAATCCCTAGGGAATTCGTGTAATGAATAAGCTCATATCGATTATAAGCCTATTTTGAAAAATTATCCATTCAGGCAGGCTGTTTAGTGGTTCTTCAAAACTGTGTATCACTTTTCACATCGAAAACAATTGGAATTTATAACATTACCATCCAAAATAACAGAATTTGGCGTGGAATGTTACATAAATTACATGGGATAAAAATATCGCTAAATTTAGGTACTGAAGAATCTCATGAATGATAGTTTGGCAATCGAGTGCTTTGAGTAAATTTATTTAAATCTACTATCAATTTCGGTAGAATACTACATTGCAAACATGAAAATTCTCAATAAAAACATCGAAATTGATTGAACAAGTTATGACACGAATCCACTAGGGCTTTCATGAAATCCCTAATTTCACAGATTCCCTGTAAC
Organism: Protula sp. h YS-2021; assembly: GCA_949752745.1. NCBI lineage: Eukaryota > Metazoa > Annelida > Polychaeta > Sabellida > Serpulidae > Protula > Protula sp. h YS-2021. The sequence goes on from OX457029.1 coordinate 28,284,745, forward strand.
TCATATATATAGTCACACATATATAGATGTGTGTCTCTGTGTGTACGTGTGTGCATGGGTGTGTGGGGAACGGGAACCGGAAAAAATACCACCGGACATAATACGAGCAAGGAAATGAAAACTAGGACAAAATACCACCAAAGATATCTTTTTATTATACAGCGTGGCGTCCAGTCATGGAAGAAGCTCAAATCAGACGCGAAACAGAGACGGCTTATAAGAGATACATACTCACGTTGCTCAACTTTCAGCGTAACAACCCAGACAGGGTGGCGTCCAGTCATCGAGGAAAAGGCTCAACATAACATGCATGACGGAGACGGCTTAGGTATTATAAAAATCAAATGCAGTAGGTCGCAGAGAATAAGAACATTTTCTCCGTTATGTCATTATTGATAAGGGATTGCCATTAATAGGGCACGAAAATGAGCAGAATTTAAACCAATATCAACAGCAATAAACCACGACAATAAACTTACTACGATCTACAAAAATAGAAATAATAACCTCCCAAAGGGCGAGTAACAGCTTTGCCATACTGGGCATATGAATTGTAGAGACTTTAAGAACACTTAGAGTAAAGTAGAACGTCTTCAGTGAATGTAATTAACACTTGACAAGCCTTTGGCTTGCAAGGGTTATATGAATTTGTGCGAGCAAAATTCGTCCTTTTTTTTCTTCTTGACACTTTTCCCGATTTTTTGTGTCTTCTTCTCTGAAACTATGGGCCCTACGACCATGAAACTTGGGACTTATATGGAAGAGCTTGATCTGAAAATGTGCATTTCACTTTTTGTTTTCGTCTTTGATTTCGTTTTCTTTGTTAAAACGCCATGTGAAAAGAGGGTATTTTGTGCAAGTAAATGCGTAGCATTTAACGACAGCACACAATACAAATTTGCTCAGTGAGCTTTGTGCGAGCTCTCACTGCGTAAATAGATAACAAGGCGTATGCCTGATCAGTCAATAAAACTTTAAGTCAACAACAACAACCAAACACTACTCGGCTTATAAGACGTATTCAAGCTGTGCTGTTTGCAATATATTATTCAAGAAATAACCCATTGAAGGAAGTATTTTTGCGTTTTAATTTTGTCAAGTGTTTAACATTTCGCCAGCGGAATGAGCTTCTAGTTTTACGTTTGTTTTAGTTACATTCAGCTATGAATAGCTCCGGTGATCAGAGACAGCAATAAAAGATTGTGATGGTATTTTGTCCTGGTTTTCATTTCCTTGGTGGTATTATGTCCGGCGTTATTTTGTCCTCCCCTCGCGCTACCCCTCAACTGAAGCAAAATGACACATTTTCCCCGTTAGCCGGCTGTAAAAACAGGACTAGTTTTCAGGTTTTACCTGTCTATTCAAGGTCAAAGGTGACCTTAAGTGTTTTGCACTTAATGAAGCAGCCATGAAAAAAACACGTATGGGGCGGTGAAGTTTTATACCCATTAAAATCATAGGCTTTCATAAAATCACATCAAAAGAGTGGTTATTAAAAAATTAATTATACCTGAGATGTGGAGACAAGCCTTCCCTCTTGTCAATTTCTCTTCTTTTTTTCGTGTTGATTTCGTAACGATTGTCTCTAGACAAGGTTTTGGGTACCGGTAATGTTGCCCACCAGGGGAAAGAGGGAGAGATTCCGTTTTCTAAGCCGCCTTACTCGGAAAAATAAGCATTTTTTTCTATAAGGCTCTGGCTTGAACACAACCATATTTTGTGTATTTGACCTTATTTCTAATGAAAGGGAAAATGGAACAAGAAGAGCTCCAAAATTTGTAAGCTTTGTCGTTAATTCCTCAGTGTGTTGTCAAAATTGTCACATTCGTCAGAAACTTCTCTGATTAACAAAGTAAAATTGCCATTTTTCTGGCATGTTTTTGACGACGTAATATTGTTTACGAAAAGTGATCACTTTGAGCTTCGTCTATCTTTTAACCAAAAAACTCTAACTTTTGATGACGTTTGACAGACTGAAAATTTCCGCTGCGGGATAGAACAAGCTACTAACAACTGCCAATCATACAGTTTTAATGGCAGTTCCTCACAGGTTCTTGTTTAAGAAACAAAAGGCATGACACTTGCAGGTTGTTTGTTTCGATTCCAGTTAAATGTTGTGAAATAAAAACTCTCTAATTATAACACAAGGCACGACTCATAAAGTGGGGCACGCAGAAATCTTCACTTTTCAACCACGCCGTTCACTGTGTAAAATTTGGCAGAAGGCAGCCATCATTTACAAAAATGCATCCACGTTGCAGTTTGTAACAACCACTGGTCCAGCTTGAGAAAAGAAATACTACATTTAATAATAAGCATGTTTACACATACCCAGTCATGCCTGCAGCCAAAGTTTAAAATATTCTGAAGTTTAGAAATTTTGTTTTTATCCCACTCGCAGTCATCTACTGTATCTTCTCCAAAACACAACTGAAGGGGTGTTTGGCGTCAAACAGCGGTGCACTATAATTAAAGGAACTCCATGAAGTCCTTTTTATTTTATCTTAAAACATGGTTGGCGATTTTCCCACAGTCTTTGGCGTGTTTTCTCAGTTACGAATCCATGTCAATATTCAGTTCTGGTATAAGAATGGTGTCTCACTGCACTTCGTTGCCCAGACAGCATGATTTCTTTTTTCACAGACAGGAGATCCTGTGGAGATAAGGGTTGGCGAGCAATGTGTAGGATCAATTAAAATGTGGCCTGACGGATTTGAACTGGGAACCCTTCGCTTATCAAGCGAGTGTCTTAACCACTACAACCCTACACGAACGTGAACTGACAGAATGACACATCTTATATATCCTATTCTACACCCAGTTTTAAGTCAGAAGATTCAAAACAGGCATTCTGTTGTCAGAAATCGTCGTTTGCTACGCAACTCGGGATTTTCTGACATCAAGATATACTCTATTTCATCTCTTAACCGTGACGTTAACAACCGGTTTCAATACGAGGCCAATAAAAACAGCCTCGCTAGGTGTATGCCTAAGTCTTGCGTGGAAACATACCAGGCTCTGATAAACAGGGGTGTGTGTTTTGTTCGCATGAGTAGTGTCAAGTTCGATGAATATTTTAACGTGGAAAGGAACAGAAGTCGCATTCGAAAACTGGTCACCTTTTCTGCCACTTAATGTTTTGACCTGGAATTTCATCCCTCAGTTTTAAGTATTCTTATACCATCTTTCAGAGCAATATAAGTCCGTGCTATTATTCATTTGTAATTTCGTATGTATTTGTTAATGTATGTAAGTATATAGGCCAGATATGCTGTAGATGTCCTTGCAACTTCAGACATTTTGTCCCTCTGTGAAAAGGAATACATGTTGACCAGTTTTAAGGACCCTTTGCTTTGTTGGCCTGATGAATAAGGACACAGGTATCAGCTAGAGAAGTAGGTGTAGGGGAAATATTTGCGACGGCCTCTCTTAAGCAACTAACACCCGACCTTGATTCGATGTCGCAATGTTTACTGAGTTTGCAAAGTTGTAATTTTGCAGGAATATTATGCAGCTCTTCAACTTGTCTTCCACGCTAGGTAACATACTTAATCCGCTGTAACACAGTTGAAAGGCAAATAAGCTGGTTTTTTTTTGTTCCGCCTGCAACAAAAGTTTTAAAGGTTGCATTATTATTTCGTTTGCAATACAAAATCCAATTGACATGTTGATTTCTATAACGTAATTTTTCAGGCAATAAAGGAACCGAAAAAAGTCCGGATTACTTTTCCTCTGAGATTCTTGCGTGCTGTTGATAAATTTCATCTGCACGTACACAGAGATTTATTTTGATTAGTACATTTACCAGTACCATTGATGTAAAGGTTAAAAAGTGTGACGTGCTCTCACAGACTATGACGCCACAAGAACTTTTTGAAGAATTGCAGGACGAACTATAACGAGCTTGAATTGAAATATATATCAAATAGAGCAAGATGAAATTTCGATTTTTTTTCACTCATTGCTAAAGTGCTCGCGCTCTCACATGGACGTTACGATACTGATATCATTGTTTACATCTGCGCAGACCCCTAGATTAAAACAGCCTCAGTTTTCATGTTCAGAAATAGAGCGATTTTGATTCGTGTTTTCTATGCAAACATGTAAAAGAGAATTGTTTAAGCAGCGGACCGTCTGCCACGAAGGGACAAAAGGCTCACCCACTCCTTATCCTTCATAATTCTACATTGGTCTATAGTTGCATGCACGTCGAAGATTTTGCACGAAAGCGCTATGTTGTTCTCTATATGATAAAAAATTGTATAGTTTTAAATTGCATTTTGTAATATAACTAGCCTTGCAACAGCCGTTGGATTCACGCGGAGTTTCGATCCGGCTACACAGCTGTATTATTTAACGGAGGGTAAAAATTGGCAGCTACGGATCTTTTTCAGTTTCTGTGCAATAAACTCTGTTTTGAGAAAAGTCACATACACTGACACCACTATCTAGGCGAGTGCCCTCCACCGTACGAATGCTTGATGTTGATCATGTTACAATGCTATTGAAATGCAAATATTCAACAAAAACTACCCAGCAAAAAATGCATCAGTGCTATAAATAAGTGCTTAGATAAACACACGAAATGTAAGTTATTATCGAGCTTTTTTTTTCTAAAATTTAGAACACATCAGCTTTTCTAAGTCGGTATTTCAATACACATGCAAACGAAAAAAAAAAAAAAACCACCGAACTTTTTCAAAGGGCATTAATTGTGTTAGCGGTTATGCATTATACCACGCTCGCATTCAACTCTGGGTGCATTATAGTTCATACTGTCACCTTGTTGTCGGTAATGTCAAATACTCTACTTTCTGTAGTTGGACAAATCCCTGTTCTACGACCAGACCGTGGTGTAAGAGGTGTGAAAATGAGATTTATTCAACTGGGGACTACTGTATATTTCTGAATAACCCTGATTATTAATGAAGGTACAGGTCGCTTTCAATTAAAAAAAAACAGTTGGCCGTTACGATCAGGTTTCAAGAGCGCATTAAATTTGCAAAGCCCCTCGTTATATCCCATGCCCTCGAAAAGCACTTTGGCATCCTATACTGAAAGTGAGACTTATTTAACGGGAAACTATAGTATGGTTATAAATAACCCTTATATTTTATTAGTTAGGTGTAAAATTATGGAATGCCCTTTTCACATTTATTATGCAATTTTTAATAGAACAATTAATTTTTTGTATGAAGAATTATTTTTGATTTCTAAAATTCCTTTTCAGATACCAAGAATTCATGTTTTCTCCCTGTAATTATATTTTTGATATCTCTAAGTGTATTCTTTATCTCAGAAATAATCATTGATATCAATAAGTATTTAAAGATAGCAAAAAATATTTATTGATGTCTAAAATTGACTCTTAGAAGTCAAGAATTTAATTCTTTATAGCAAAAATGAATATTTGGTAGCAAAATCTCAATTTTGAGCTCAATGATTCATTTTCTTTATAGTTATATAACAAATTTATTTTAGATGACATCAATTCAGTATGAGACTTCTTAATTCATATTTTGAAATCTGCAAATGATTTTTTGATAGCAAAATATAAATTAATGATATTTACGCCGATTTAGTGACATCTTTAATTATACTTTAATATCAAAAATTACCATTAAATGTCAAGATGGCATTACATACAATGCGGTTTTATTTGAATTGAACTATAGGGTGTAGTGTTTTGGGGTGGAGATATTTCGCCTTATATAATTGTGTAATATTATGATCTCCTGCCAAACTGTACGCTTCGTACAATACCTTGCAAACTGTAGTTAATTGTTTGTCAAATAAAATATTTCTTAGCACATAAAGCTATCGTTTTATTTTGTAAAACGTCTTTTACGAGTAAATGCGTAGTTCACGTTCTTCACCTTTAGACGGAATTTCCCGTATTTGCGGTAATCGACGCATAAATTCTGAATTGAATTTTTCTACACGTGTAGGCGCGCAATGTAAATAAACATTGCCAAAAACTGCCTTATTAGGCAAAACAGGAAACACTCCAGTCTGCAAGACCGAGCGACAACAGACTCGCTTTTTATCTTGGTGCTCTCCCGCTTAAGCGGGTTTGAAATGGGGATGGAACAGGGCGGGTTAAGAAAGGCTTAAAGGTGGAGAACACTTTTACTCATGAAAAGCTTGTTGCGAAATAAATTATAACTTTATTTCGCAAAAGCTTACGTTTCTCTATCTGAGAAGAATCGAAGAACCAATTCTAGATGCCTTCGTGCCACGAATTGACCGGGACTGGGGTGACATTAACTTAAAATGTTTGGTTAATTTGGAGATCAAAAAGTCCTCCTCTGAATCATAGCCTAAAACTGGCTTAAGCATTTCTGCGATCGCAGACCTTGTGTAGAAAACGGTCTTAGGCGCAAATCTTGATGTAAAAATAGAATACTACTCCTGCGAAAGCTTTGACTGTGTCAAGTGATTGCTTTCGGACCTGCTCAAAAATTTATTCCACTTTGATCGATAGATCTTTAATAAGAACGGCTCATGTCATTCTCTTCATTACTCCATCTGAGAATCCCTTGTCTTTCAGAAAGAAAAGGATAGGTGCCACACGAGTAGGCCTAGCAGTTGAGGGTTGGGATGAAGGTGCTCCCAATGTGGTTGATATAGGAGTTCCGGATGACAAGGGATTTTAATGTACTTCTCTACTGTATCGTGATAGTAAAGTAAATCGTGGGGCCTCTGGTTGCCATGGTGCTTTCGGGATAAGTCTGCCCAATGGAAACACTACGATTCTGAGCCACAACTGTTTTAGGATTGTCTGGGCGGCATATAGCACTTTGCTGGGGTCACTGACATTTGAGAACATCTATTCCTCAGGCTTTTGCATTTGGACAGACAGGCAGCTGGTGGGGGTTTAGAGAATTGACAAATAGGTCCAGGCAGGGGAGGGGCCCACAGGGACCGGCCACTCCCCACCGAAAGAAGTCTTGGCGCAGACACCATTCTAAATGGCTCTGACAATTCTCTCCCATCTTTACTCTGCGGGGTAAGCTCTGGATAGCTTTAAATTCAACTTTTGTCTAAGAAAAGTCATTTGCTGCTATGGCATCAGTTCTAATTTTGTCGTACTGACCGTGACACCTGTCCAAAGCACCTGCTTTGTTAAGAGGAGTGAACTTGGCCCGAGCCTCCTCTGTGTGGTGTAGGATCAAGTCGCCCAGGCACTGGAATACAAACATACCCTGGTGCTTGGAACACGATTTCAACACCTTCATCACTTTTGAAAATACGTACGGGGCCGTGTACAGTCCGAACAAGAGTGCCAGAAACCAGAATTTCTTTCTCCATATCTGAAAGCATAGATATTTGCGGCTCTTAAAGTTTGTTCGGATATGGAGATACGAATCTGGCAAATCTACTGACGTCCACAAACTGCCCTCCTGTTACATTTCCTTGATTAGTTGAAAGCTGAAAGGTAGTTTATTTCTGACAAAATCTATGACTATTCTCCAGCCCCCTGTTCTCTTGGGGACCAAAATATCCGACTGAAAAAGCTCTGTTGGGAGTCTAGCATTTCCTGTGTTGCCTGTTTGTCTAGTTATTTTTGCAACATGTTTTGTCCAGGCTGTGGGAGGTGGCCATTTGCATCGAAGATTTGAAATGGAGGGAAAGCTTGAGACAACTGCCTCTGTGGTCCCTTGTGAACGAAAGGGAGCATTTATGTCCGAGCCATATTCGATGTGCCGCCCCTATTTCTACTCAGACTTTGTAGAAACAGCCTGGCGATCTGTATTGCAATGCGGCATGGTGAGTGGTGGCTTTGTCATCCTGCTGTCTCTGTCTCTTGGCCAAAGGGGAGTGGTGATGTGACTGGGATGCAGTCCTCTTCCGTCTGTGTTGCCTCTTAAACTGGCATCTACTGGAAGCAGCTCTCACATAGGGGCATCTAGGCCTAGAGATCAGCGCTAAGTCCCGGCTCTGTGCTGTAAGTTGGAACTCTCGACGTCTTGAGGCCGGAATAATTCTGAGTACTGCTGCGGAGTCCCTCTAGTACTGATATTTGGCGCAAGTGAAGTCCATCTGGGAGTTGATTGGGTTGGGTAAGTGCCTCAACTTCCCCTTCCTGAAATTCATCATCCGAGCTCATATCCTTTTCCCTTGACGCTGACTGCGATGGCTCTTTGTCATCGTCTGTCTCCTTTTTCTCCTAAGAACGTTTTGTCCATGCCTTTGGGAGTGACCAGGACAGGGAAGCTTACCTGAGACTTATGTCTGTATCTCTGGCTTGTAGCACCGAAATATACCCTGACAGAGGGTCCACTGACTCCTCATCGCTGGCTTTTGCATCATTAGGTTGTGCCCTCGATGGCGCCGCTGCCGGGGATGGGGCTTAAACAGTGATGACAGCCTGTAGAGAAGCCAATTGGGTCTGCGTCTGCTCTTGTAGAGCGCTCATCGCTGCCATCTTCTTTGCGCCGACTGATTCGGGAGGCACCCTCTGGCTCGGGTTCGCTATGGCACTCACGTGGGAGGGGAGGGGGGGGGGGGTAGGTTTGTTTAGGGTTCCAACTATTGTGACAGGGGGATGCCCAGTCCTCTCCCTCGATCATTATCACTGGCGATTTGCTCGGACTGACGCTTCTCTCTTAGCTGTGGTACTCGTGGAGGGGTGGCGAAAGGAGGGTGGCGAAAGGTTGGCACTGGTCCAAGGACAGTCTCCTAAAGCCAAAATGCGAGTGTCACCAGGATTTGCGACACTCTGGTGATGCGACACAGTAATTCTGAACGAGAGGGTTCGTTTTATCCCATTCTCCGAGATATAGAGCTAAAGATAGTTGCTTTTCTGAAGAGGCGGAGGATTCATTTAGAGAGAGGGCGAAATGTGGAGAGGCATAGACATTAAAGACCAGTGTTACTAGCCAACATTACAGCAGTGGCGCATTTGTGCAGGCAGGAGGCACCATATAACCTCTGCTCTCTTGTAAGAAAATACATTGAAATACAAGTTAGAAAAATGAATACGTTTTTCACAATTTTTTCGTGAATTACTCGCGCTCTACACCAGTGTAGGGTTGTTTTTGTTGTAGCAGCCGAATACTTCTAATGAATCCCCACGAAAGAACCAGCAGGTGGGAGGGGTTCGGGTGGAAGTACGACCAGTGGGGCTGAGACAGGGTTTCTGGGTGGCAAGGCCGTCTCGGCGGGTTCTTGGTCATGCACTTGGTTGAAAGAGGTAACCAAGGGCTTCTGACAAAAGACGAGAAATTCACCTTTTAGCTGAAGGCAGCAAAGAAAAACTTGCTCTTGTCTGAAAATGCATGCGGCTGGTATCGGACGCAATACGAGTTGTTATAAAACAGATGACCTCTGAGAGATCTATCTGTAATGTATAAACACAGAGCGGACGCTATTTTAATAACTAGCCCTTGACTTTTATGAGTAACGTTTTCGCGGAATCCGCTGTTGATCTGCGGATAAAATGGTGTTATGCACAACAGACCGAACCGCCGTAGAGATTGGCTGTTGGACAACAACGCAGTTTCACTGGTTGTCATATTCCCAGAATTCCACTCTAAACGTGATTTGAAAAAAAAATTTCTTATTATTAGATCAATATAATGTTTTAAAGTCTACAAAACGCAGACCATTTTTAAAAATCTTTTTTCACTTCTAATAAATAAAATAATATATATGGCACACTCGCGTGTTTGTGTCTAAAATGTTGAAACTTCAAATTTGAGATCTGGCAAAATCGGTTAAATAAATAAAGATAAAGCTGATTCTCAGAAAGTTTTCTTTCGCTTTCTTTGAGAAGTGTTTGCCTGTGATTTTTCGTTCCCCCTTTTTGATGGATGAGTTCTCACAGAACCCTGCTTTTGTGAGAAACTGAGTGAATTCCCCCCTCCCCACCTTTAATGAAACTGGTATCCTCGCCGACAGTGTCCGTTCCCTCTTCCCAAAAAAGAATTACCTTTCTATGTGTTTTTTACACCCATGCAACACATATGACACCAAATGCTCTTACGCATATGACACCAAATGCCCCCCCCCCCGAGCATGAAGTTCGCAAAGATCCAACGAGTTTTCCGTTGCAAGACTTCTTGCGCCAAAAACAGTAACTATGGTATGGTATTCCTGTAAGGTGCACATGGCCTGGGCATGCTATGGTTGTCGTACAATAATACCCAATTTATTTTTCATTGAAAATATAACTGGTTGTAAGTAATTGGTGGTCATCTTTGGATTTGGAGCTCATCATAGTCGTAGACAGATTCATGACAGCTACACAAGAATATTTAAGGCAGCTCTGTATCGACTCTAAAATAGTTGTTAAAACTGTCTTACGTGGAAACCATTTACATGTGCATAAAAACGAATAGTGATTCTCTAGCGTAACGCAATAAAGAAAAAGAATAAGTTTTGGGTGGCATCGATATTTATATCTATCCATACAACTGCATAATAAAACATGTAATAAATTGCCGTTTACGCATATAACATAATGTTTTGTCGTGAAGCTGGTATCTATAATGTGTGTTGTGAAAATGAATATATACAAACATGTAGCTACATGGGCATTTAGGCTTGGCTGTTTCCATGAGTTGCAGCTTTTGGCTTAGTGGTGAGCACGCTCGCTTATGAAGCGAAAGGTTCCCAGTTCGAGCCCTGCTTGCGACTCACATATTTTCACAACATTGGTACCAGAAGTGTACGAGTACGTTCCTGTCGCGGTTGAATGGTAGATATTCGTGCCATGTTAAAGCGGGTGCGAATGGCAAGAACGGTACGTGTGAAAATTGGAGTAAAGTAGCCACGTGCGGCTACTTTACTCCAATAGAGAAAAGAAAACAGGTCTATAGAGAAAAAAACGGGAGAAAATATGGAAACTGGGAACCATTAAATAAACTTTGTCTTGATTTTGGCTGGATTTTATTCACAACGCTTTTCCACATTAATATACACAATACAAAGAGACATGATTTAACAGTGATGCCCCTAATTAAAATACAAAACTCCGCCAAACACCAGCCAAAAAAAAAAGAACTTAAAATAATAGAATAGAAACCAGATGGACAGTAATACCCTAAACCATCTATAAACAGAATTTAATGGGAAATATCCCGTCCATCAACCAACAGCTATATACATGCATCAATTCAGATTATAACATTTTAACTATCTCCGTCTTAACACTGGCGCGCTACACGAAAAGTGAGTACTCATTCAGGAGAAAGCCTGCAGATCCACACGATGCGCCACTCACATTATTTATCAGCCAATGAACGTTCCCGAATAACAAACAAGGACTGCCCCTTGCTGTAATTAGGGGATTTTATTTACCAACAAAATCCTTATAATTACCTCAAGGATATTGGAAACTGGGAACCATTAAATAAACTTTGTCTTGATTTTGGCTGGATTTTATTCACAACGCTTTTCCACATAAATATACACAATACAAAGAGACATGATTTAACAGTGATGCCCCTAATTAAAATACAAAACTCCGCCAAACACCAGCCAAAAAAAAAAAAAAGAACTTAAAATAATAGAATAGAAACCAGATGGACAGTAATACCCTAAACAATCTATAAACAGAATTTAATGGGAAATATCCCGTCCATCAACCAACAGCTATATACATGCATCAATTCAGATTATAACATTTTTACTATCTCCGTCTTAACACTGGCGCGCTACACGAAAAGTGAGTACTCATTCAGGAGAAAGCCTGCAGATCCACACGATGCGCCCCTCACATTATTTATCAGCCAATGAACGTTCCCGAATAACAAACAAGGACTGCCCCTTGCTGTAATTAGGGGATTTTATTTACCAACAAAATCCTTATAATGATAATAAAGCAACGTTCTCTATTGTTACGTCTCAAACCACATTTTACTATAGCTATATAGTTACGTCACATGCATAATTGAGTACTGTTTCGTCGGTGTACATTGCGACATACATTTCAAAGGCGGTTATGTAACTAGGGTAGCTAAGTAACGAGGTGGAGAAAAGGGTGGTGGAGGGTAAGCAAAAAGCTTTGAGCGCAGCGAAAAAATAATGAGCTGAAGATCCCCACAGCGTTCCGGTTTTGTTCCAGAAGTCCCGCCCCTCCTTTACTGGATCCCGCCAATATGGTGAGTGGGTTGGGATCAAGAGTCGTGACTGGCTGTCGAGGGGAGGGGCGTGCTGAGTACATTGCTTTCACATCGGCATCACGTTTAAAATAAAACAATAACATTATTTTCTCATGAATGGAAAGCAGCAAATTAACAAGAGAAGTCTTCATTCTTTTCTCTCATAATGTTCATCATATTATTTTTTGCATGCTGCGTTTCTATTAACGAAGTAGAACAGTAACTGGGCATATATCTATTGACAAAAACACGTTCAAATGCACAGTACGGCATAACGAAGTACAAATATTTATTATTTAAAGCTTTAATGGAGTTGTGTTTCGCTTCGCAGTGAAATCCTGTGGTTACCGAAAGCAAGAATTCCACAGACATTACTCAGCTGAAGAAGCCATATACCCAGTTAACACCCCCACATATTTCCCACGTCAGCTATACATGGGACATCCCGTGTTCCCACGTCGGCAATATGTGTGCTTTTCGTGGGATGTCCCATGTAATTACGTGGGCGCGTGGCGATTTTGAAACACGTTCCGACGTATACCCCACGTGTGCTGTCCGACGTTGGCTATACATAGGCTGTCCCACGTTGGCAATACATGGAACAGCCTACGACGTATATCCAACGTAGGATGTCCCACGAAATTACGTGGGCGTTTGGCGATTTTGAAACACGTTCCGACGTATAGCCCACGTAGGCTGTCCCACATTGGCTATGCTTGGAACAGCCAACGTTCCAAAATAAATTTGTAACAATCCGTAACATCTCATTTATCATGTCGCCTGACCATTACTTTAACCACTGACCATTAATCTTTCAAACTACACTACAACCCACCATTCTGATTTGTTTAGCAACTGACGAATCGTACTTACCTGGGTTTGAACCGGGAACCTGTAGCATCCTACGCGTCGACCTTACCTCTACGCCAAGGGGGATCCATGTAACAATCAATGTTATTCTTCCCTCAAAAGCTTCTCGTCTTCAGCAGTTCATTTTTTACAGTGATGATTTTGTTAATTGCTTACTGTTTACTTTTATTATTATTTGTTAACAAACATCGTTGTGTTCTGCTTTTATACTGGGTATTTGCTTATATGGAATATCATTTAGATATCCTAATATAATAAAAAATATTCAAAATCAAATGAATGATGTCTAAATTCAATATTAGATTCTGCAGTTATATATTAAAATCATAAGTAGTATCTGAAATTTGTAAAAAAATTGTATTTAGTTTATATGGTTTTCCATGACGGTCCAAAACACAACATCCAATAATATTGATTTTTCATCATGATCGAGCGCAAAACGTTGGGTATACGTGGGAGTAAGAGGGGGCGTCCGATAGTGGGACATCCCATGCACGTAATGCGCACTTGGAGCCGACGTATGACAGCCGACGTGAGCTACAATTGGACTGTCCCACGAAAGTTATACGTCAGAGTAAGAGGGGGCGTCCGACACTGGGACATCCCACATAATGCCCACTTGAAGCCGACGTATGACAGCCGACGTGGGCTACACGTGGGCTGTCCCACGAAAGTTATACGAGGGAGTAAGAGGAGGCATCCGACAGTGGGACATCCCACATGAAGTCCACGTACAGCCGACGCTGGACAGCCGACGTTGGCGACAAGTGGGTTGTCCCACGTAGGGTATACGTGGGAGAAAGTGGGCACGCCTCACCGTGGGACATCCCTCTTGATGCCGACGTATAGCCGACGTTGGCTGTACCACTTGGGCTATAAGTGGGCTGTCCCATGTCGACAAAGTGTAACTGGGACATCCCAAACATAGCACGTCACACGTCCCACATCCCACGTAAAGCCAACATAATGCCAACGCCGGCTATACGTGGGAGAAAATCTTGTGCTAACTGGTACTGAGCGTTTGGTTACTCTTTATGCACATAAAAGCATACATGTTTATATCTGCAAAGTGTTATGTGATAAAATTGAATAGGTAGAAAGAAAATTGTTTTAAAAAGATACTCATTATTTTTTTCATACACAGGTATGGAAACTTATGCAATACAAAGACCATATTTCCTTTCTCAATTGAAGCACCATATTTTTACTCAGATTGCGTCTATCATACCGGTGTTGCTGAGGTCAGTTCTTCAGTCCTTTCCCATTCCCTCCCCAGAAAGGAAGGTCTGTTCCAATAATACTCGATTCGGAAAAAAAATGGAAGAGATCTTTTTTCATTTAACACCGTTCAGAAAAGTATTTGTTGAAAGCATATCTAACCCAATTAATGCACTTACAATAATGAAAGAAGGAGCGATGTCAGTCTATTGCCAACCACATCGGTCTCAGTACGAATAAGGCCGAGAACCGGTTTATTTATTAACGCATATCTTCTAAATTTGTCTTTATGGGTAACTAAATCCTAGCCTTTCGTCAATAAAATATATGCGTGACTTCAGTTGCAAATACACTTTTTACAGCTGCTTGGTAAAGTTGGTACCGTTAAAGGTGTAGATATTCATTGCGCATAGGTCACAACAATACGGAGTTCACTCTTCTTTCAGCATTTTTAAATCAATATTCGGCAAAGGGCAAATTCACACGCTGTTATTTTTGGACTTCTGCAATTCTCTTTGCTCTTTTTGGTGCATCATTTTATTTACGGAAGCGGTGAAGTCATGATCAGGCATAGGCTAACTTCATGTGGTCATTATGAAAGTTTTAATTTAAAACAACTCTAATAAAACAGTAGCACATTTCTACATAGTTCAGTGTATCTTCAGTTGAGTATGGATATTTATATATGCTTTTCTCAAGTTTTAAAAATATTGTTCCAAAATTAGAACCCCGATAAACGGTATTCTTTAAAATGTCATGAACACACATGGTGACCAGTTAGTATGTCAGCCTCCCCGCCCCACCTCCGAACCCCTTGACCTAGCTCTAAAGCCGCTTCGAGAAATTTCCTTGTTATCTTAAAAATGAGTCTTTATATATTACTTTGTTATATTTTATCAAAATTTACTCCTGTAAATCTTCTTATTTTTTGCATTGTCTTGATAAGTGCGATTTTCTTTCTGTCAATGCAGTTACGAATGTTTTGGCTGGGCTCACACTCGTAAAACATAATTCGGTGAAAAGAATTGTTCTAAATTAAAAGGCGTGTATGCAATATGCGACCAGTGCCCGCATGTTGTAGTATGAGACCAGTTTATACGTGAGTGCCCCCATGTTGCAGTATGAGACCAGTTTGTAAGTGCGTGCTCGCATGTTGCAGAATGAGAACCAGTTCGTAAATGAGAACCCGCACGTTGCAGTATGAGACCAGTTTGTACGTAAGTGTCCCTCACATGTTGCAGTATGAGACCAGTTTGTCGTGAGCGTCCGCATGCTGCAGTATGAGACCAGTTTGTAAATGAGAACCCGCACGTTGCAGTATTAGACCAGTTTGTACGTAAGTGTCCCTCACATGTTGCAGTATGAGACCAGTTTGTCGTGAGTGTCCGCATGCTGCAGTATGAGACCAGTTTGTAAGTGCGTGCTCGCATGTTGCAGAATGAGAACCAGTTCGTAAATGAGAAGCCGCACGTTGCAGTATGAGACACCTTTGTACGTGAGTGCCCTATGTTGCAGTATGAGACAACATTGCGGCTCTAGCGGCGGGGTGTTGTGCACGTCCTTCTGTTCTTTCTTTTCTTTAGTTTTGTTTCTGTTTTATTTTTACAGACGCGTTGAAGCAGAAGACGAAGTCATGAGTGGCGTCTACATAATTTCAACAAATTTTTCATGATAAACTTGTTATGAAATCCTTTATTTGTGTGCAAATTGGCCTTTTTTACATTGGTATTTTTATATTGTATTGCTTTTCTCGCAGGCTGAGTTCGAATGAACAAAAAATACTTACAAACTAAATATCGCCAAATAACTTTGCTGGAAAAAAATTGATATATAATGTTGAAAACTTCGAAAAGACTTTTTATTAATTCAAAAGAATAGTTGAACATTTTTAAGACTTTTAAAGATTAATGATAGTGGATGAAAAAGGGGGTTCTTTCCCGCCACAGTTAAAACCAAATTCAGGTATGGAGTAGTGCATCCCCCTCCCCTTACTCCTACCACTTCCCGTCCCTCTTGTACTAAATGTGGCTCGCGTAATTCAAAGTGTGAAGTGGCGTCTGTTGATGTTCTTTGTCTGAAAAAAAGTGAGTTGCTTAAAGGGCTCGGCTTTGTGCCAATCGGGTTTCGGCGCTGGTGCCAAATGCGTTCCGTTTGATTGTTATAAACATTGTAAGGTTACCGAATTTTAGAGAATAAGATACGTAATAATCCCACGCAAACCTCACTAAACTTTTGAAATGCACCAATAGCTGATGTATAAACCATGTATAGTGGTTTCTCAGGGACGGGGGGGAGGGGGGTCTCTCACATATCCACTGGTTACCATACGCGTCCATAACTTCTTAAAACGACCGCTAAACACGCATTGCTAAGTTTTACATTATTCCCCCTATTTAACCAAACCCCAAGTAAATTTCCGAAAGAACATCCCAACCTCAGCCCCTCCCTTGTGAGAAATGCGGATTACTTTAAAAATTAAGGAAAATTGACAATCTGCGCGGATTGCGTAAAGCCTCAAAATTATCCCCCCCCCCTTTCTCGGTGTTTTCTTTCTCTTTCTTTTGGACACGCATGGCAACACATCTCATACCAAGTGCCCCCCCCCCCCCCACCCTCCGCTGTGAGTGATTGATCCGTTGTGGAATGAAGGAGTGCCGTGTGATCGTTATACAAATAAATAACGCATTCCTGACAACTATTTTACTGCCTTGCATATTTACATTGATTGGTCGGTGCAATTCAGGCTCAAAACAGTATAGATATACAGTAGTGCATTTATTCAGAGACTAGATTAAATCAATCAGCGCAGCGGCATAATATAACTGCTAATATTATGCCTTCGATCCAGTAATGCATGTTTTGGTGTCATATCCATTTCAGCATTTTATGTGGCTTTACATAAAGTGACTCCAACACTAGATAATAAAAGATACGGCCATTTAATTGATATGAAGAATGAATATTAAATTAATATAAGGACAGAAAGCAGTAGAAGATTGTCCAGGTGATGTTAACCTTATGGGCACGTAATATTAACTGAAAATCAAACAAACTAAAGAAAAATGGTGTTGTGCAAAAAAAAAAAATGGTTATGTGGGAGAAAACTATGAAGACTCGAAAACTTGAAGGCTGAAAACTTAACAAAATATTTAAATATATAAGAGAGAAAATAACCGAAAATGGAAAAGCAAGCCAGGGCCATGTGTCAGGCCATCATAAAGGGCGATAGCAATACCGTAAACAAATATTTAAAAGAGCAAAGCTTAACTTCATGGATAAACACATTTGTTCATGTCAAAACCTTGGTTAACCATGCCTTCAGGAATACCGGAAAAGATATTTCAGTACTGCAAGCGGCTTCAAAATACTCCAACCTCAGCCTTATTAAAGATCTGGTCGATGCAGGAGCGGACGTACAGGCGTGCAATGAGAAGGGTCTTTCAGCTGCATTTTTTGCCTTGATCAGCGAAATTGATGGGTATGCTAAACTGCAGTACTATCTTGAGATCTGCCCTGCACTTGCGCATGCTCACGATAGTGACAACCAGACGCTGCTACACTTGGCTACGGTGCTGTGCAAGGGCGATGCGATGCTGTTATTGCTTGAAAACGGTGCTGACGTCAACGCTGTCTCTAAGATCGGTGTGACGCCGATGCTTATAGCTGCTAAGAAAGGGAATGTCGAGTGTCTGACGATTCTAATCAGTCATGGAGCAGATGTGAATTCCCCTCAAGCATCAACCTATGGGAGGACACCCTTGTTTTTCGCGGTTGAAAACCGACACCTAAATGCGGCGATATTATTGCTAGAGAATGGAGCTGATCCCCATGCGCGCGCAGACCGTGACTGGCCTCTCCTCTGTTCTGCCGTCATGAGTGGTGGCCTTGACATCATTTCAATGCTTATCACTCACGGTGTGGATGTGAATGCTCGGACGAATACTGGTCAAACTGCTCTCTTTTATGCCACACACCACGGTGACTTGGATGCAATAACGATGCTGATCCGGAACAAAGCGGAAATACTCGAGCCGTGCAAAGACACACCTGGTCTGTTGCATATAGCTGCTTTAAAAGGATACAAAACCGTGGTATCTTTTTTAATTGAGCAAGGCGCTAAAATAAACGCCCAGATGAAAGGCGATTTTACTCCACTGTACGGAGCCGTAGAAGCCGGGCGTTTGGATATCGCTTCTCTCCTCATACAGCATGGTGCCGATGCCAACATCACGGACCACGATAACAGGACTCCACTCCTCAAGTGTGCTGAATTAGGACATACTGATGTACTGTCGTTGTTGATTGACAATGGCTCGGATGTCAATCATCGCGACAAGAGCAATTTCACGGCAATTTACCTCGCCGCTGAAAATGGTCACGTGGGAATACTGTCAAAGCTAATAGCCAATGGGGCCGATGTTAATATTAGAGTGGCCGATGACTGGACGGCTTTGCCGAGAGCAATCGCAAACAAACATGTAGAAGCTTCGACATTGTTGATTAACAACGGGGCCGATGTAAACGCCATGGCATCCAATGGCATCACGCCTATTTCTGTCGCTGCCCAATGTGGAGACATGACGTCACTTGCGTTATTGATTCAAAAAGGCGCTGACGTCACAGTAGCTACTCCTGAAGGGTGGTCTGCTTTGCTCCTAGCTGCTCAAAATGGACACCTGGAGATTGCGTCGAAACTTATAGAAAGCGGTGCTTCTATTAATGCTACGAATAATTACGAAATGACGCCATTGTTCTTTTCAGTACACAACAAACATATGGCCGTGTCGTTAGAATTAATTAAGGTGGGAGCAGAAGTAAATGCCCGTGATAACAAAGGACAGTCTCCGTTATTTTTAGCCACAGTGAATAATGACGTAGACTCGATGTCGTTGCTCGTTGAGCATGGAGCGAACGTGGAATTAAAAGACAAGGAGGAATTCACCCCTGTATTTTTAGCTGCTGCGCATGGAAAACCTGAAGCACTTTCAAAACTAGTGAAGTACGGGGCTAGCGTCAATGCTGTCGATATATACGGACAAACTCCGTTACTTAAAGCGGCCCAAAATAACCAAACCGAAGCTGTAAAACTTCTTGTCGGCTGCGATGTAATCATTGACCATCAGGACAATAATGGTATCACTGCACTGATGATGATGTCACAGAGAGGTAACACTGAGGGCATGGAGCTTCTGATTGGCCGAGGCGCCGATGCCAATGCTCGTGGTACCCATGACAACACGCCAATTTTCTACGCTGCGTCAGCTGGCCAGAAAGATGCTGTGTCGCTGCTGCTCGCCAAAGGAGTGGACATAAACGCTAAAAACAAGTTCGGCATGAATTTGTTACTGGCCATGGTTGTAGAATTTGCTACAGATCACACAAAATCAGTTCAGTTCGTCAACAAAATGGGAATAAAACCGGAACAAGTGACCAATCCAGAAGAGTTAGAAAAGCACATGAACGCCAAGAAAGCCATGAAACTGTTAAAGGAATCTCGATTTTCAGGTGAATGCAAAAATTTAGACGTGATTGAGCTGCTGTTAAATAAAGGAGCAGATGTAAACGCGACCGATGGACAGGGTAACAGTCCATTACACATTGCTGCCATGTACGATCGGCCCAGGTTGATGCTGCTTCTGTTGAAACATAAGGCAAATACAAACCTGCGAAGCAGTGAAGGCTATACACCCATCTTTAGTTGTGTCCCGAATGACAGCGTTAACCTGATATCCCTATTGCTGAACTATGGCGCAAATGTCAATGCGAAGTCTAAGGATGGAGAAACTGTTCTGCAGTTAGCCATGTACATGGGGAGGATAAAATGCATTGAAAGGCTTCTCCAGGTCCCGGGGATATTGGTCAAAGAAAGAACCAGGGATGGGACAACTGCACTCACAGCAGTTTTTCAAGATAAACAAAAAACGAAATTTTTCACTCAAGCGAAGAAGAACGAGACATTTTTAGAGGCTTTGCAGCTTCTCGTAGCGGACCCTCGGTGTGACGTCACCTGTAAGAACAATAAAAATAAGACGCTTCTCATGCTGGCTAAGGAATCCAAGCGAAAAGATGTCATTGAGTTCTGTCAGTTTGTGGAAAATAACCCACGTGACGTGTTAGAAATAAACAAGGAACATGTCCGTAAGGAGATATGCGTTGTCATGGAGATGTCAACAAAATCCGGACTCTCCATGGAGAAACTAAAATCACAGCTTGAAGAACTTGAAGATGAAATGAAACACGTATTTAAGAGCGTGAGTGAGTCATTGCAGCTAACCAGTGAGACATTATGGCATGAAGAAGAATACAACAGAAATATACTGGACGCCAAGCGCCTTTTAACGGATCTCATCAGGAAAGCGTATGGCATCCGTAGCTTCGTCGAGAGGCGAACAACCCTTATAAAGGATGGCCCAGCAAAAGCTGGATTCACAGGTACGCCAGCAATATGCACAAGACTAAACGTCAATATTTGAACATGTAACTAATACATGTTGCTCTAAATGATAGCGAATATCTGGAATTGAATTATATATATCTCAGTTATCTCAGCGACAAATTCTACTGTCGCGCAACGTATATTTTACACATTTTACTTAGTATTTGTTCTCGCTCTTTTACTTCGCCATGATTTTTTCACGCAATATAATCACACAGAAAATCTGTCTTTTAAGAAAATGCGTTTTATCACGAGTTTGATTGTTGGATATATCATCTTTTACAATAGATTTCTTAATTTTGGAATGCGCCAAAATTAATTATGGGGCATGTAAAATTAATGCATATCAATGCAATTTCTGTAGTTAATATTCAGAATAAGAAAAATAACGTGCTTGATGGGCAACGTGCTTGATGGACATAAAAAGTGTTTCGCGAGCGAATAAAATATTTTTTGGTTTTTCGTTTGCACATAAATACCACAGCGATACAAAATACTTGTTGGAGCACGAACGTCGTGAAACTTTTGCACAACTCTACCACCATGGAAAGATGTAGCCGATGTGTAATTATCCCCCGATGCATATTAGATATTGCGAGAGTCTGTTTTTTTTTAACAATGGAAAAAACTTGCAATTGGGGGGCATAAAAATTGTGCCTATCCCTCCACTCGAAAGAGAAACTCCTTTTATTCAATGTTAATTTTTCCATCTGTTTTTCCAAAAGCAAGATAGAAATTTCTCCTTCTACTTTTTCAATAAAACTGACTAAAATTATTGTCTCGTAAAAGTAAACATTTTTTTACATTTTTCATTATTTTTAGAGAAAGACATAATTAAAGCGATCCGTGACACTCGCGAGCAGTTGTGTGACTGCCTACGCCCGGAGATTCACGAGGAATGTCTTCTGAAAGAATCTGTTCTGTCCGCGACAGAGGTGCAACAGGTTGCAGCCTGTAATGGGAATAAGGATAAGGTAAAATCGCCCAGTTTTTTGCTGTTTATGAATGGCGTATTAAAAACCATTTTTAATCATTCGTTGCAGAGGGAGCGCGTGTACACATAGATGTATGAATATGCTTTTAGCTTGAAGTGCACGAATCCAAGAATTGTGTGTGTGTGTGTGTGGGGGGGGGGGGGGGGGTGCGGGGGTGCGAGGGGGGGAGGGTTAGGTGGCTAATGACCGACATGTACTATGACCATCGTGTGGGGCCTCTGTCTTCCATTCGTCCGTCTCTCTGTCAACTTCTGTGTATTGCTACTCCTCTGTCAGTTTTCATAGGATCGCAGTAAAACTTTGTGAAAATGTGGCCCACTTAGGTCGATAAATGCTCATTATTTTATTAGACCAGCCGACTTCGTCGGGCTGGTCTCATTACATCCCTCGTCTGTGTGTGTGTATGTACGTATGTAAACATTTACTTAAAATGCTTTGGTCCTCAAGTTATGGTCGGATTTTTTTGTACGATTGTTCTCTGGGTAGGCCTTTCTTGAAAACTGGCAATCTGCCAAAAAATTGGCCAGATGAAGGGCATTTAAAAATTGTTTGGTTACCAATTTTCAAAATGCTTGTTCTTCCACGATTTTGATTGGATTGCCTTCAAATCTTGCATAAGTGTTCAGTAGGCTGTCACCTCTTGAAAGGAACTTTTTTGTGAGCAATCCATGACAAATAGAGGCATTTTAAAAACTTTTTAGCAGACAATTTTCAAAATGCTTTACTCCCACAATTTGGATCGGATTTCTTCCAAATTTTGTACGAATGTTTTAGTAGGAAGGCCTTTCTTTTTAAATCGGCTCAGACGAAATAAATGTTGAGGATATGTAGAATATTTATTGACAGAATTAAAACTGTCAGTAACTGTCCGCCGTATTTTGATAGAATCGGAGTGACACATACTCTGACGTCACCTGGGCACTGTCACTAGACGGTCTTAGTGATGTATAACTGTTGCTTTTTGTTTCATTCCACAACTGTCAATGTAACGATAAAGGGTTTCAAAACTCCATACACTCTGGTGCATATTGTCATATTCTTCCCGTGAAATCGATGAGCACAGTTAATACAAATCGCCTAACAAAAATCTTAAAAATTCTATGTGGTCAGTGAAGGAATGTATATGTAGGAATGACGCATAAATAACTAGACCGAATTTCGCTACACGTAGCGAAATAGTACCCACTTGCAAGGGCAGAGACACAACATATTTGGTCAAAGACACATTTTACAGTGTTTCAACATAATTGTCAGCTTCCGGATTATTATCTTGAACGAGGCCATCGAAGTGAATATAATGTAACCTCATTTGGGCACAAAAAAATCAAATTCAGTTTTCTAACCATTTTCGAGATACTGGTCAACTTGCAGTTTTTGACCTTGACCATGATGGAGGAAGTCAAGATCACCGAGGTACCTCTTATGTAACGTTGTTTAGGACCAAAGGGTCGAAAACGAGCTCAAAATCGCTCTATCTCTAACAGTTTTCGAGATAATGGTCAACTTCCGGTTTTTGACCTTTACCGTGACCCAGAAGGTCAAGGTCACCGAGGTACTTCTTATATAACGTCTTTTAGGCCCAAAGGGTCGAAAATAAGCTCAAAATCGCTCTATCTCTAACCGTTTTCGAGATAATGGTCAACTTCCGGTTTTTGACCTTGACCTTGACGGAGGAGGTCAAGGTCACCGAGGTACCTCATATATAACGTCTTTTAGGCCCAAAGGGTCGAAAATAAGCTCAAAATCGCTAACCGTTTTCGAGATAATGGTCAACTTCCGGTTTTTGACCTTGACCGTGACCCAGAAGGTCAAGGTAACCAAGGTACCTCTCATGTAACGTTGTTTAGGCCCAAAGGGTCGAAAATGAGCTCAAAATCGCTTTATCTCTAACCGTTTTCGAGATAATAGTCAGCTTCCGGTTTTTGACCTTGACCGTGACCCAGAAGGTCAAGGTCACCGAGGTACCTCTTATGTAACGTTGTTTAGGACCAAAGGGTCGAAAATGAGCTCAAAATCGCTCTATCTCTAACCGTTTTCGAGATAATAGTCAACTTCCGGTTTTTGACCTTGACCGTGACGGAGGAGGTCAAGGTCACCGAGGTACTTCTCAGATACCGTCTTTTAGGCCCAAAGGGTCGAAAATAAGCTCAAAATCACTCTATCTCTAACCGTTTTCGAGATAATGGTCAACTTCCGGTTTTTGACCTTGACCTTGACGGAGGAGGTCAAGGTCACCGAGGTATATCTTATATAACGTCTTTTAGGCCCAAAGGGTCGGAAATAAGCTCAAAATCGCTCTATCTCTAACCGTTTTCGATATACTGGTCAACTTCCGATTTTTGACCTTGACCTTGACGGAGGAGGTCAAGGTCACCGAGGTATATCTTATATAACGTCTTTTAGGCCCTAAGGGTCGAAAATAAGCTCAAAATCGCTCTATCTCTAACCTTTTTCGAGATAATGGTCAACTTCCGGTTTTTGACCTTGACCTTGACTGAGGAGGTCAAGGTCACCGAGGTACCTCTTATATAACGTCTTTTAGGCCCAAAGGGTCGAAAATAAGCTCAAAATCGCTCTATCTCTAACCGTTTTCGAGATAATGGTCAACTTCCGGTTTTTGACCTTGACCTTGACGGAGGAGGTCAAGGTCACCGAGGTACCTCTTATATAACGTCTTTTAGGCCCAAAGGGTCGAAAATAAGCTCAAAATCGCTCTATCTCTAACCGTTTTCGAGATAATGGACAATTTTTCTCTAACGGAATTCAATATACAAAAGTCACATGACCTTGACCTTGACATTGAATGTCGAGATTCCATCCATGATGCTACTGTCTACTGACACCGTACACGGGTTGAAACAAGGATTTGAGCGCTATTTCCAGCGATTTTTCGTGATGGAAGAGGTTTTTGAAAAAATATTTTGACCTCAATCTGACCTTGATCTTAAGGGCAAGGTCAAAAATTTTTGCGGATTTCACGACATCTTATCATCCTCTATATCTGTACCAAATTTCATCGTCCTACGTCAAATAGCCTAGGAGGAGTTTTCTGGAAACCACTTTGAGGTAAAAAAAACTTTGACCTCAATTTGACCTTGACCTCCAAGGTCAAGGTAAAAAAAAATTGTGGATTTCACGACATCTCATCACCCTCTATCTCTGTGCCAAATTTCATCGTCCTACGTCAAATAGCGTAGGAGGAGTTTTTTGGAAACCTCCGTGACGAAAAAAAAAAAAAGGAAGGAATAAACGCCGGAATTCTTAGCAAACCATACCCATTTGCAAACTATGTTTGCAAGTGGGAATAAAATACACAGACACACGAAAGGAGCTGATATCTGTATCACAGCAGTTATCAAGTGCTCACGGATCACAGCAGATCTGCCATAGGGTATTGCTTAAAGTTTTGGTCTGGTTATTAAAATAATAATAATAACTGTTTATATATTTTAGGTAAAGAAACTGCTGGAGCTGTTATTCTATAAAAGTGAAACATCTTGGGCTTCCGGTTTTCTTTGGTGTTTGAGACAAAATTCTACAGACAACAAAGCTGCTGAAATCATTGAGGAATCTCTTCTACCTGGGTAACCGCATTAGGGTCATTTTCCAACGGGACAGTTTCCAACAGAGTAATCATGCGATGTTCTATAGACGTCGGATATATAGAGGATCAACGTCCAGATTTGTTTGAGTATGGCAGTCGAAGCAACGCTGTGCTCCCAATGTTGAATACATATCGAGAGACTGGCGATGCCTAGAAGTCGGGATAGCGACGTTATATAAACGTCCTGAAAGCTATCTAAAATCGCCATCTAGGGAGTGACAGTCACAAGGTGTCATGACCATCCCTTCGTCAAAGTATCCCCAGCGCTGGGACATACAGTGACTGGTGATATGTATCAGCCAACTTCCGTGAAGAATACTTTTCAAGAGTAGATAAGACAAACCTCTACCATCTTCATATTATTACACTTTACGTCCTTATTATGGCATATTTTCTAAGCGATCTGTCATGGCTACCACTTCCGGAGAGCGACAACATGATGAGGATGTTATTTGTGCGACCCCAACTTCTATTCAACATTAGTACCAATGGTGTTGATTAGACATCGGAGAAAGTAGATGTTTGGTGGTGATGAAAAGCAACGTTTTTTGTTTGTTTTTCTATGGTGCTGCTCAAATACCGCGTTTTGATTTTTCTTTCTTTGCTACGGGCCTTCGAACATAAATCTACATTAACTTAGCAGTTTTCTTGCTGTGTCAGGCATTTCCTTGGGAGTGATAAAATATAATATGTTTATTCTATTGATTTGTGTGAAATAAATTAGCCTTTACTATACATTTAAATATCTCCATTTTAAATTATCCACTCGCTCCTTTTGATTTTGCCATAAAAACTGATTTCCATTTCTACCGAAATAAATGTGTAAAGGAGCTCAAAGTTCCAAATATTGGCTTCCTCATATCCTCAAAACACACACGCCAGAGCGAGCCGTATATAAACAAAAATTTATTGCAATATGATTAAAACTATAAGAGCAGTGGCAGTAGCATTTAAGAAAAGTCACAGCGGGCGGACAGATGTAAAAAAGGTCAAAAAGCAAAGGCTTTAACGCGTGTCTTTTTGAGAATATAGGCACATTTGAAGCCACGGGCATCATATATCTTGCCACTCTTTCCCCCTCCCCCCACCCCCCCCCCCCCCGACGTGCCCCAGCTCCCATTCCCAATGCTTTATGAATCTTTTAAAGAAACTTTCACAATACCTGTTAGCACAATAACTGATGCTGTAAATTAACCATGTAATAACTTCGCTACAAATAATGTCACTAATCCAGTTGCACGATCAAATGTTCGAAAAGAATCTATCCCATGACAAATTACAAGAATGTGTGGGAGACACGTATTTTAACAAAAGAAGTTTCGCTTCACCGAATCGGAGGAAATTTGGAAAAATACCATGATATACACACACATACACCTGAGTGAGTCCTGAGAGTAGCAATTAATTACGGGTTCACATATGTAAAAAGCGGGATCCAGACAACAGAGGCGCCACCTGGAAGATGAGTCACAACCGAATGTTAATAAGACCGGATTTGGGCATAGGTTACAAGCCAAAGTGAAAAGAAAACGCTGTGTTCAAATTGATTACTTAAGACTGCCATTCGTCAATTCGAAAACAAAGGGGAAGTCGGGGGTGGATGATAAAAAAGGCAGCAGATGCCGGACCGATGTTTTATTAGGCTCAAGGTTATTCTTAAATGCTTAAACCCATGCGGACAGTTCTCTCTCTCTCTCTCTCTCTCTCTCTCTCTCTCTCTCTCTCTCTCTCTCTCTCTCTCTCTCTCTCTCTCTCTCTTTCTTTCTTTCTATCTCTCAGCCTTTTTTAAATTCATTTAAAACGAGACGCTGGTATTTAATTAAGGTATATCTCGAGATATCTCGAGATAATTAAAAATATGAACACAGATTTTAACATTTAAAGGTTCTTAAAATTAGTAAGATATCTCTATTTTAAATAGAAATATTAAATAAATCGCCTAGATACTGATAATTTTGTTCATGCAAATGCCTTGCAGATGCCGTTCGATCGACCCAGGGCTTTAAATTGTATCATCTTATTCTTTCTGTGTCCGTAACACAACTGAAATCTAATTTCTAATAATAATAATTGGAATTAATTTAACTGGAGTACAAAGTTTTTCGTCAGCTCCAAGTATGTCATGGATAACCCCATGGGATACCCTGTGGGGTTCGATGTTCATTTTTTATTCTTACGCCAGTGAAGAACCATAGTTGGTAGCATTTGTGATTGTTTTTGGATTTTGGAGCCCATTTCAAGCGACGAAGTAGGAATGGGCGTCAGAAGAGGTTGCTGGATGTCTCAAAGATCACTGACATGAAGTTGAGGAAAATTTCATCCATAGAATGCTGCACAGGAATAATTTGATCATCCAGCTGCCGTTTTAACACTGTGGCGGGTAGCCTAGCTGTTTGCGGCATTAGTGTACCGCTTTTCGGCATTTTTTAGTCGAGGCCTTTGTACACAACAGAAAGCTCGGACTCCATCGCTGTAATTTGAAGCCGTTTTTTTTTGTCGATTTCGTTTGTGGTAACGCGGCGGCGCCCTCAGCACGTGTTCAGATTTGTTTTTTGTTTTTTTTGTTTCTTTTTTTTGCCATTTTTTTTTTTGTTTTTTTTTGTTTTTTTTTTTTTCGATTTTGTTTGTGGTAACGTGGCGACGCCCTCAACACGTAATCAAATTTCTTTTTTTCTTTTCTTTTTTTTTTTTTTTTGTTTATTTGTTTTTTTTTTTTCCATTTCGTTTGTGGTAACACGGCGGCGCCCTCAACACGTGTTCACATTTGAGTTTGCGTTTTACGGATTACCCTGATGCTTTTGTTTTGTCTGATGTATGGGTAATACAAATACTTGTACTTTTGTTGTTGAACCCAACCACAACAAAATTTCCCACCGTGAGAGGGTGGCGATGGGTGGGGGCTTTGTCTTGCAGGAAGGATATTGCTTTCTCTAACTACGAGAGAAGGAGACCACAGCGTTTATTCGGGTCAGTTAGCTTCTAGTTACTTAATACTCAAAGTATTCATTTTCCAGTATTGCATTTCACTGAGTGCGATATTTTACACATCATACCTTACACTTAAGATTTAATTTAATGAATTCCCATGATATGTTTCCGTCAGATTTCATATTTTTTCGGCCATGCCAGCTGTCCGGCTAAATAGCCAGAGACGGTTGCTTTCGTTTATTTTACTATTCTTTCACATTTTATATGGAAAACGCACATTGCAATTTCGCTATGGAAGCCCATATCTAAGACACATGCAAGATGTTCAAAAGAATCATCAAAATTTAACATTTTTATTCTACTGAATTGTATGAAATAAAATTTTAAATATCTTCATTTCAAATGCACCACTATTCATCCGTTTCACTGTACATGAGACGCATAAAATGGTTGACCTATATGAATTATGTGGCGAAAGATTATTGTGTTGGCACAAACAACGAAAAACAGATTTCTCACAAGTCATTATCTGTGTAGAGTACATCATAAAGAATGTTTCGGTGCTTTTCGACTTCATTTTAACATAGATTTCTCACTATTTTGTCGATATAGGAATCTCGGCAACGTCCCTTTGGCCCCTGTGCAAGTTGCCATAGAATTTTGCATTCCCAGTTGTGCTGCGATTTTACATTCCCCGGGGCAAATAATAACCGTAAATTAACCTTTATTCGTAATAAAAAGCACTGTTTATGTCAAAAGGCATAAAACCACAAGTTAATTCAATTCCCCTTTCCTATGTTAATTTTAAGCAATGTCTTTCCAGTGGCCATACTTTAAACCGAGTTGAACATTTTTTAAAAGAATGGGGAAGGCAGAGGTGAAGTGCTAAATTATTCAAGCCCCGTCTTCGATACGAATAAAGAAAAAATCGGGGAAGCTTTTTGCTTCGTCTGTTTCAGAACCTGATCTGCCACTGGGCCAGGCCAAATAACGAACGAGAAACGCCATCCCATTTGCAAATGGGACTGAACCAATTACAAATATATTTTAGAATAAACAATTTTAAAAAGAATATATGATGCTTTTCGTTTACAATAAATTGTTTACAAATTTAGTTTGCAATAAATTGGTGATATTGTATACAGTTCAAAGGCACGATACTTTCACATTACGCTGAGATTATATTTCAACATTTTCTTTGATAGTGCAAATTAAAATTAGTCAGATAAATTCAATATACTCCGGAATTCAATGAAGTTTATTGAGATAATATATATTTTTACTCAAAAAGTCCAGCCTATGTCACAGATGGGGATTAGAAATATCTTAGATAATGAAAATATTAAGAGAGAATGTTCTTTTAATTTTAAACAATTAGAAAATATTTACAACTGGGCCAGTGTCATCTGGGTTGCCCATTTGCAAATGGACAACCCAGTTACGCATTGGTTATTGGATCTGGCGCATTTGCAAATGGGCCGGTGTTGGGTGCAGGAAAAAACTCCCTGGGCAAACACACTCCGACGTTTGTATGCACACGACAGGGGTATGCAGAGAAAACACATGTGGGAATAAGAGTACCCATAATCCCTCGAGTATTGTCCCTTACTCTACTTGCCATCCGCATTGTCGACAGTCTCAGTTGTCTATGGAGTCTACTTATACATTGGTAAATACCCAAAAGTGCGGGTTTGAGACGTAAAAGCGCGGAGAAAAACGTAAATGCGTGGATGTTTTTATGTAGCAAAAGCGCGGAAAATCACAGGTTTACATGCAACTGGTTAAAGATCAACGGTGGTAAGCACAAATCACACAGCTTTTCAATCCCAATAACAGTGTTCATCTACAGGTGAAATTATAAACAAGTTGTACCATCTACAAAATTGCAAATATTTAAATGTCTCGAACTGTCTCAAGTGATTAAAATTACTGTTTCAATATTTAGAAAGTGACAGCTCGAAATTTATGTCCGATACTTCTAACAATGTCTTTTCGTGATTTCGTAATTTTCGTAATTTCGTGATTTGTCGTCTTCGCAAGTTGTCTCTGGAGAAAGTGAAGAGCTTCTTGCTCTTTTTTGGGTGCTGGTTTTGGCGTATCCAGGCTCCCAATGGTGAGGTAATTCGTGGTTTGTATGCCGCGCGCGACTTGCAGAAATACGAAAACCGACGGGTTGTGTGAATAAAACTCCCTATTTAAATGAGATATAACCCATTTTACCAGGTTGAGGAATCCGTGCATTTGACTACTTTCTTTCCGCACTTTTAGTACCTTTTCCCCAATGTTTATTCCGCGATTTTGCGTCCTAGCCTATACATTACCGCCACAAATCTCAGAGCCATCCGTATTGTTGACATTCACATTTGCCAACGGAGGCTGCTTATATGTCAGCGCTACAAATCTCATGGTAAATTCAAAGCTAGTTAACTTTGCATATCTCGTCAGCACAGTATAGCAGATACCTTTTTTTCTTTTTCCTTTTTTTTGTTTTTGTTATTGTTGTTGTTGTTGTTTTTGTTTGTTTGTTTGGGGGGGGG
Organism: Protula sp. h YS-2021; assembly: GCA_949752745.1. Classification (NCBI taxonomy): domain Eukaryota; kingdom Metazoa; phylum Annelida; class Polychaeta; order Sabellida; family Serpulidae; genus Protula; species Protula sp. h YS-2021. The sequence goes on from OX457029.1 coordinate 28,315,440, forward strand.
GGGCATAGTCGACCATCTTATCTTTTTTATGTTTGAAGAACAAGAAAATTTGGAATTATATTTTTCACTCAGTCTCTATTTCGTTACAAGAGATGTTTTCTGTGTAAATTTGCAAACAATTTACAAGGCGAAAGAATCAATTCTGTATAGCCCAATAATAGTTATCAACTTAAGAAAGAACTACTAAAAGTGTACATTTTATCTTCTTTGTTCATGTCATTCAGTTCTTTATCAATACAAATCAGCAATAGTGTTAGCCCCCTTTTTATTTTTCTCCTCTCTCTGTCTGTTTGTCTGTCTGTCTGTCTGTCTGTCTGTCTGTCTGTCTGTCTGTCTGTCTCTCTCTCTCTCTCTCTCTCTCTCTCTCTCTCTCTCTCTCTCTCTCTCTCTCTCTCTCTCTCTCTCTCTCTCTCTCTCATACACACACACACACATACATGAAGTGGAGGGGGGGGATTTCTAATTTGTCACAGGCCCTGGTGGCTGAAAAATCCTAACAAGTATTCCTATTTTAAAAAAGACTAGCGGATGGTATTTTTATCTAGAGAATTAAAGGTTTATATAAATATATTGCTGTTACTGGTCGTTTTGTGCAGTCAACTAACTCCAACCGTAATCCGAATGCCGAAATTGAATCGGGCATCAGCTGATTTTCGCTGCGCACTCAACACCTGTGAATACCACGGCAGCATGGTGTAGAGACAGTGACTGATACTTTTGTATGTACGAGAGAGAGAGAGAGAGAGAGAGAGAGAGAGAGAGAGAGAGAGAGAGAGAGAGAGAGAGAGAGAGAGAGAGAGGAGAAGATTGGGGCGAACGTGAGAGAGAGAGAGAGAGAGAGAGAGAGAGAGAGAGAGAGAGAGAGAGAGAGAGAGAGGAAACATCAAAACCAACAACTTCAAAAGGATTTGGTAGTTTATCAGAAGCACTTTTCTTGGATCTTTTTTTTTTGTGCTATTGGTTTCAAGTTCTTTTGATAATTTGCTCAGTTTTTGCCTGCAAAGTTTCTAGATGATTGTTGACGATTTCCTTGTAAATTTGTTAGAGAATCGTATTGCTTAAAATAAATTGCGAATTTTGCAAAAAAAATAATGTGGTTTCCAGATAATTCAGTAACATGAATTCACATTTCCTGGGCAAAATTGCAAAAGGTGCAAAAATATCCCATCTTTAAATAAACTGTTTGGACATCATGCAGTCCACCTTGCCGCGTGAAGGTTTGATAATGCCAATCATAATTTATAGGAATTACGGACAAAAAACCTGCATTTTCTCGACTATAGGTATTTTCCACTCCAGGTATCCGTAAATTGCTGAGGAGAAAACAATGTGATGGAATGCTTTTTGCATGTAAAGATTTTATTGTGCTGCAACTATAAACAGGAGAAAATTGAAATTTGGTGACAGCAGTATTCAAGATCAAATTATCCGCCATAAAAATTAAGTTACAAATTTTCTTTGCATGTGTTAGAACGAGTACGCCTTTGTATGCATTTGTTCAATTAAACATGTAATTATACTTTACAGCTCTGTATTTCTTTATACCATGTTTAAATTAAAACACAAATGACAGATTTATTTCATATAAAAATGCTCTTTATTAAGCCATAGAAATCAGACGAAGAAACGTTTTATTGTGATTTGTATTTCGACAATGCATCACTAAGAAGTGAGAGAAATCAAACTGTTGCTTACACAAGCAGAAGAGTGAATTACATTCACTGCAACACTAATTTCTTTTCTCTTTTCTTTTTTTTTTTTTTGGAGGGGGGGGGGGGGAGGCAAAATAGTTGTCAAGAGCCACATTATGCATATTTAGATTTATTTTATCTACAATGTGCTTGGGATGTTGCAATTGATCATGTTTTAATCAATGCCCATCTTTTAATCAACAATCATGTTTTGGTACGGCATTGCCGTTGGCTTTTTTTCCAGCCAAATCAATCTCCTGAAATTTAAACAGGTGCATCAAAAACACCAACGCGCTCCGTTTTCGAACTCCAGTGCTGTGAAAAACGGATTTTTTTTAGTACCCTGGTATACCATGTTAGTATCCTGGTATACCACGAATGCAAGTCCCTCCATAGCAAATTGTATTTTAAATTGTTGTTTAATTTGGGGATGCAGAAATTTATGGAATGCCTTTTTAACATTTAATGCTTATTTTTGATATTAAAAGGTAACTACAGATATTAATAAACGAATGTACATCTCAGTTTATATTCTGCTATCGATAATTGAACTTTAGATAGCAAAAATTAATTTTTGAGATCAAAAAATCAATTTTACAAACTTAACAAATCATAAGGGGGACACACATTTACATAAAATATAACTAATCGTCAATTGAGTTTTGGAGATGAAAACTTGAATTATTGAGATCAATAATAACACAATTTTTGATCAAGAATTTCTTCTTTTTAGTACTGTAAAAAATTGAAAGAAACATTCTGTATACAAGGACCAGTCATTATTTACAGATGAGTGTTTGATTTTTTTACTTGACTCACATTTTTATATCAAAAATCATTTTTTGAGATCAAAAAAATCATTTGCCGATTTCAAGATACAAATTAAAAAAGTATCATTATGAAATAATGATATCTGAAAGAACTTCTTGGTATCAATAAAACGAAAATAAATTATTGAGCTCCGAATTTATATTTTGCTCTCAAATATTTCATTTTTGCTGTCAAGAATTGAATTTTTAATCTCCAAAAATCAGTTTTAGATATCCATAAATCATTTTTGATACCTGTAAATATTTTTTGATATCAAAAAACTATTTTTTGATATCTAGAATACCTTTAGAGATATCAAAAATACAATAACAGATGGCAAAAATCACTTCTTGATATCAAAATATGTATTTTGATATCAATAATTCCCTAACAAATGTGAAAATGGCATTCCATAGAAATTGTTAAATGCGAAAACCTGTAACAATTGTCGTCGCTGTGCTTGGTTAAGCACACAGGGGAGTCATTTGGAAAAGTTCACAAATTCTACGATAAGCGTTTGTTCATTTTCACACGCTTATTGAATAATTATTATTCAATTAATATGGTTTCAACATTGTTATTCAAGAATGGAATGCCTTACCAAAAAGGGAAATCAACAATGAATAACTGCAGTGTTTCCAAGCGCAGACGAGTGCATCACACCGCAAGGATATTACACGAGAGATTTGAGGTTTTTTTTATTTTGAAAATGTCCCCACGTCTGTTTGTGAGATCACAAATTTTCGTCAATAACTTTTATTGTTGTGAAGTTTGTTTTGCTGTGTTGCCAAATAAACCTTGTTTTATTGCATATTACTTAATATTCCATACTTTTCACAACACTATTTTATGGAATGCCGTTTTATCATTTAATGCTTATTTTTCATATCAAAATAATTAATTCATAATTCATAATTAAAGATATCCATACATCCATGTAGATCTCATTATTTCATATTTTGCTCTCAATTTAATTTTAGATGGCGAAAAATTAATTTTTGAGATCAATTTTACAAACTTAAAAATCTTCAGGGAGAAACAAATTTATATAAAACTTAACGAATCGTCAAAAATGAATCGTCAATTAAATTTTAGGGCTGAAAACGAATCATTGATATCAATAACAACACAATTTTTGAACAAGAATTACTTCTTTTTGTGCCGATTCACAGGTGTGTGTTTCTGAATTTTTATATAAAAATAGACTGATATTTTGATATAAAAATTTCAAGAGATGAAAAAATCATTTGCAGATTTCAACATATAAATTTAAAAAGTCTCATTGTGCAATAATGATATCTGAAATACATTCTAGGCATTAATAAAAGGAAAATAAATTATTGAGCTCAAAACTGAGATTTTGCCATCAAATATTTCATGTTTTCTATTAAGAATTGAATTTTTGATCTCTAAAATTCAATTTTAGAGATCATTAAATTATTTCTAGCATCAATAAATATTTCTTGATATCTCAAAACATTTATCGATATCAATAACACATTTAGAGAGATCAAAAATACAATTACAAATGGCAAAAATTCTTGATATCAATAATGAACTTTTTGAAATCTAAAATTGATTTTTGATGTCAAAAATTCAATTTTTGAGATAAAAAATTAATTCTTGATTTCAAAATTCTCTGATAAATGGGAAAATGGCATTCCATGGTATTTTATACAACAATATAAAAACACCAATGCGCTCCGTTTTCGAGCTATTTTATCTAACGATCTAGGACTAATTTTTGGTGTTAAAATATTTTTACGTGACAGCCTCAGGTTTATTTTCCCGAGTTAAAATATATTTCAGAACAGTCTCAAACCATTTTACATTACAGTCTCATGCTTATTTCTTGCGTCAAACTGTCCCACGCGTCTTATTCTATTTACGGCAACAAACTTTTGCGCAACGGTCTTGGGTTCAGGAGCTCGTAACTTGAGTTGCGACACTGGCAGGTTCAGAAAGTGTTTATCTGCATTGGGCTCAACATTGCAGTTCAAAAAGTCACTTCAGCATAAGCAGTCCCGTTAAAATAACTGCATGTTGGGTTGTGAAGATATCTGCCATGGTGACCGCGCTTATCTGCTTCCAGAGCGGCATAGAATTCGGTCTGATCTGAAATTAAACGTTAATGTTTAAAACATGCTGTGCTTGTTTGAAATCAAACTGCTTTAAATAAAATAAATTACATTTAAGGTATCGAGAAAGGAGGACAATAATATTAACACTTAGGAAACTTATGGAAAGGTTTGTCATGCTTTAAAAAAAATCGTTCTTTTATTTCAGTAATTAAGCAAGATATTCTGTAAGTATTTCACGACAAATCAGAGCCCTTAGCTATGCTGACGATGGACCCACGAAGTCGGTGCCCGGCAAGAGACCCATGAAGTCGGTGCCCGGCACTGGACCCATGAAGTCGGTGCCCGGCACTGGACCCATGAAGTCGGTGCCCGGCAATTTTTTTTTTTGCATTTTCATATTTCGACAAAGTTAAACTTCATCTCTTATCCGTGTGGGATTTTTTTTTCAAAAAATCAGAAGAATAGTTTTGGAGAAACAGCCTGGATGACAATGTTCAATAACGCAGACAGTTGAATCAAAAGTATTACTTAATGTCAAAATACTGTCATTTTGACTTTGTTTTTGCATGAATCTGAACAAAATTACGACGTTGCACACCAACAATGTGTGCTCTATAGTGCGAGATTTTAAATTATCGAAAAAAATCATTCATTTTCATCATTTTATGAATCCGAACAACAATACAACGCTGCAAACTTTTCGTATGTGTTTTATCCGTGTGTAAAATTTCAAAACAATCTGACCTGAGCTGTAACCCGAAAACGGACGCCTAATTACGCGAATAAAATTGCGCAAACGCTGAATTTTACGAAATTTCAAGGTACTCCTATTTTAACAATTTTTCCTGAATCTAAACAAAAATATACGACGTTGGACATTTTCAATTTGTGCTCTATCTGCATGTAAAATTCAAAGCAATCCAATAATAGTTTTGGAGATCTAGCAACGACACGACTGCGAAAATACCAACAATCGAAAAAATACTATAACTGAGAATTTTATTCGAATCCCAACAAAAATACAACGTTGCACATCTCCAGTATGTGCTTTATCCGTCTGAAGTTTCAAAACAATCCGACCTATACTTTTGCACATATGGCCGACCCATACTTTTGCACATATGGCCCGGACTCGTGCAGACAGACGGACAAGCTCATAACTATCCCTCCGTTACACGGGAGGTAAAAACTATTTTCCTCACTTCTCAGCATTGCGAACAACTTGTAAATTAAAAACAAATTAGAAATGACAAATCTTACCATTTTTGGAACTGTCCTGATTTTTGGACTTCTGCCGCTCTCTATAATGAACTAGTCTTTATTGAAGTCTGAAATTTAGCACATAAATAAGCATATTATATCAATTATTGAAATGGCAAATCAAACTGAAAAAATATTTGAAATTTTGAGCAGAAATGCTTTAGTGATAGAAGATAAAAATACTATCTAATTTCAATTCAGTCTTATTTTGAAATCAGCACATAAATTCATTTTGAAGGAAGTTGTTAATAAAAATACAGAGGTTTCTACACCAGAATGCTCTTAAAGTTCTTTCCAGCTGCCAGATGCTCTGGTCTAGAAGTCCCCCAGGCATACCTTTGCGGTAGGCTCAGGAATGTGGGCTTCGCACGCCGTCCTCTGGGGTAGGCTTCCACTCGGCACAGTGTCTTCTTGATCAACGCGACGACCTCTGGACCGACCCGACGACCTCTGGACCGACGCGACGACCTCTGGACCAACGCGACGACCTCTGGACCAACGCGACGACCTCTGGACCAACGCGACGACCTCTAGACCAACGCGACGACCTCTGGACCAACGCGACGACCTCTGGACCAACGCGACGACCTCTGGACCAACGCGACGACCTCTGGACCAACGCGACGACCTCTGGACCAACGCGACGACCTCCGGACCGATGCGACCTAGGGGTGGACACGGCGACCTCGGGGTGGACACGGCGACCTCGGGGTGGACACGGCGACCTCGGGGTGGACACGGCGACTTCTTGGTGGACACGGCGACCTCTGCGAGGACACGGCGACATCTGCGTGAACGCGGCGACCTCTTTAGTGGACGCGGCAATTTCTGGGTGGATACGCCGTCTTCTGAACGCGCCGTCTTCTGAACGCGCCGTCTTCTGAACACGCCGTCGTCAGGGTACAGCGTCCTCTGGGCACGCCGACCTCCGGACACAGGCGTCTTCTGGCCACAGGCGTCTCCTGAGTGTTGCCCGTACGAATAACCAAAATTTCACCCATAAATGACCCACACTATGGCCGCTAAATGAGGTTTATGACTTATTATTGAGTCAGACGCGTAAATTAGACCAAGAATTAGGCTAAAAAAAATATATTTCTATTTTCCAGGTCAAAATTATGACCAACGATCCTAAACCTATAATCCGGGTCAAATTGCCATTTGTTGGGTGAAAATTATGACCGATAATTCTAAACCCACATTCCAGATCATAATTTTATACTTTGACCCATAATCTTGAACTCTTCTTTTTGCGATTCATGAGGTTCTTTAGTTATTCATGTCGTGAAACTGAAGAAAACTAAAGAAACCACATCATGAATACATTGATATAATTTTTATCATAATGTTATGCTGCTGTCTTGCTTCAAAGCATCAGCGTCTCCGAATTAATTTTTGCAATATTTGCAAACTTACCCCTCCCTCCTTAAAAATCATCGGAGATGCACTCAAATAAAAAACCCTACTTGAATTCGTCTCACATGACCCATTTCAGACCAAACTGGAGCAAAAGGATTTCCTTTCTTTATTAGTACTATTTACGACCACGATGCACAAGAATTTCTTGTAGCTAAGTGGATAAGGAAGTTAACGATTTGGGTCCCCAGTAATTTTTTTCTCAATGATAGCTGAAATATGGGTCACAATATGGTGTCTGAACATAATATCACCGGACTCAGTGCCACCAGAGATAATACCACCAAAGAAATAAAAACTAAGACAAAATACACGGTGCGCTCTTATTGCTTTCTCTGATCAACAGAACTCGTCACACTAAATGAAGTCTGAATAAAGTTAAGCAATTCAGTAATAGCAATAATAACGAAGTCCACAATCAGTTTAAACGTGCTGGATAACGCTTAAATTTACTGTCATTTTGTTACTAATATATCGTCTCTAAGTCAGTACAAGAACTGAAAATACTGCAATTCCGACTGAACAAGCTGCAAAACATTGCAAAAACACTAGAATCACAGAGTGCAACCACTATGTATCAGTCAATATTCAAATCACAAACACAGCGAACATTTTACTGTCCAATGTGCACTTTGGGACAAATACCGCGAAGAAAATCGTGGAGCGTTTTCTCCCAAGGCGATAATCCATGCAGAGGTTTTGTAGATGTTTCTGAAGCTCCTAGTACTCCCGCCGCATTGCGTGTCTTCGCTCTCTGGCTATTTTCGTCCTGCGTCATGCAAATAAAAACTACTGCCACATCTTTGCGCGGGGTAATGATAGTCGCAAAAGACGTCGGGTACTTGTAACCCACGAACTGCAGGAAAGACAGATTCCAGCTCTCGTTATTTGTGCGCTCCTCCCCTTACAGCGCTCCACACTTCCAGCAGGTCAATGTGACGAAATCTCTGAGGCGGCTCATCTGCGTCAATGCCGGCAGGAGACTGGGCCTGTCGAAAAGAACCGGTCACGTAGGTCATGTCAAAGTGGCGTTGAGCTCTTGAAGCTTGCGGTCTGCAGTCATGCGGTCTGCCACCTCATCCGATAGGCAAAAACGCCAAACCGTCCAGCATTCCACAGAAGAGTGACGTCACTTGAGGCACGATATAAAATTTAAGTTCGTGGACTTTCTCCCAGGTGCTTTCCGTTCAGTGGAAAAATCACCTCTGTGTCAAAAAGCGGCACCAAGAACTGACGCCACGGCGCCCATGGCTGGAGTTTCGAAATCGATGACTGCAAACGGTTCCAGATGAAAACTGCATTGTTAGCACTTTGCTCCTATCTGTCAAAGCATCTCTTCGTACACCTACGAGATTTTCCCTGTAAAAATGCACAGACGCACAAACAGCAGTGTCCTCGAGTGGTGCTCTATGACGCAGAGCTGTTGAAAAATGTCCGGGGCCACAGATTTGTTTGCTCGTTTGCTGTGAGACGCGCCGTTGAGCAATTAGGATGGCTATATTAGGACGCACTTGCTAAAGGAACACCTGGGAAAAAGAATGTAGACATAGTAAAAGAGCTAGAAAGAAATTCCGATTAGTCGGCTCTCACCACATGCACAGAACAGAAAGCAGTAGGTCTATTCTTGAGATTCAGCAAATCCAGGAATGTTCGACATCACCCGTTGATTTCAAGTTATCGCCAATTACGAACTGAGCCAGGGAAGGAGGGTCCTTCGGTGAGGTTCTGCGTTTCCGGATGTTTCTCCGGCAGTCCGGCAGTCATCTCCTGTCGAGGCCACCAATCTGGGCCAGGACGGCATCACTGGCACTGGATCTATTTTACGAGATCTGCGATGGTCGCGCCATGACGTGCTATGGATTTTCAAAGACATCTCGCAGTGTTCTTTGATAGCTCACCTTGGTCACATTGACGTCGGTTATTAGTGCGACTCCACGGCTTTTCCAGCTGATCGTCGTTTTGCCGTTTTGCTCGAGATACATACGTGAACTGTGACAAAGTTGTCCCCACCCTTTTGGGAGATAATTAGTTCCATTATTTTTTTCAAAGACAAAATTGCTTTTTTTACTTATTACTTATTTTACCATCCAATTTATATGCACGAAGTCAAGCGCCACACTAATTCAGTACAAATAATGCAACGGAGCGCTGTTAGTGCTTAATCTCCCAGATCGGCTCCGGCACTAAAATGCCGCTCGAGTTATAATTTTAATCCCCGTATCCTTGCTACCTTGTCTCGGCTTTGTTATGTGCTGCAATTATCTTGGCTCAGGTGTTCGTTTTTCTGCTTTTTTTTAACAGAAAGAAAATAAAACAAAAGTAAAAATTAAAAATAAATGATTAGTGGCATGTCCTAGTTTTCATTTCCCCCAGTGGTATTATGTCCGGTATTCGGACATAACGGCGACGGCCATAACGGAAAAGACCAAAACGGCGACAGTTGCAACCCCGAACAAAACGGCGACGAACTTTTTCAAGTTTATGCTTTAAAACGGTTATCAAAAAGAAACAAAGTAACAACGCTGCCAACCGTTTTTTAACCATCAGGGATAAATAAATTTGAACACAGTGCAGTATTTCTCGCCACGTACCCTTCCCGCCCTCTCAACCATCTGGGTTTCACGGTTCACGGGATTTCAACGGATGTTGTGGGCCACACCTCTTGAGGAAATCCGGAATTTCCTTATGTCCATCGGCTCGGTCTAATCACTGGGTCTTCAGCCGTTGTTGGGAGTGCTACATACTCTGTACGCGCTTCTTGGGTGGCTCTCCTCGGTTGTCTCGCTCAATGATGGTTCTTTCAGAGCATTCGTCTCCAAATACTGGAATGGCTGTGGCCAACCAAGTGGAAGAACCTGTTGCTGAACCCCCTCACACAGGTTGTTGGTTCTGGCCTGGCCTAGTGTTGCCTCGTGAAGATTCCTTTGTTCCGGGCAAAACTTTGGTGGAATGCGACGCATGCGCACGGCCGCCTGACCGTTGTCTACTCCAGCTTGGGCCCTGCAGAAAGTGCCGTTCACATAAGTATTGGAGAAAAAAATCGAGAAGGCGCTCTGCTCCAGGGGGGATGTTATCGCGAATATGCTCAAAAGCCTCAGGAACTGTGTCGACAGGAACAAAAGCCGGGTCATCCACCACACAAATATTCACCTCAGCTTGGTTGGAATCATGGCTGTGTTCACGTCCAATTCGAGGACTAGTAGTCAAAGTTCCGGGGCATTTTGTTAGTCACGTGTTTTTGGCTGATTTCAGGTCTTTCCCTTTCGTGTACAAGAAGCCGCCCATTGCGAGCTTTATGCCACCTTTGTTCGTTTCAAACGTTTCTAATTCCATCACAATGATTATCTTATAGTGTTGAACAGTAGTTTCTAACTGATGAAATTCATAGAAAAATTGTCCCATTTATACAATGTTGTTGAGTTGGGCAAGGAATGATTTACTCACCTTTTCTCAGGTAAAACTGAAAATTCCAAGTAGAAATGATTTGATTTATCTGGCAACACTATTCTTTGTATTTTGATTTTCAACTTTGAATTATTACTCTTCGTCACAGTTTTTGCCGGGGTTGTACTTGCCGCCGTTTTGTCCATGATTCTTATTTCCCGATTATATTTTGTTCGGTTGCATTTAGTCCGGTAATATTTTGTCCTACACCAAATATTTTATCCCCATCGTCATATAATATCATATCATGTTTTGGGCCTTGATCTGAAAATCTGATGTTATGTTTTTGGTTATTTTTATGTTCACAACGACGGGTCACAACACCGAGAAAAATTTCAGCCATAGCGTGGGTAATAACATGGGCCTATTTTGCGTACGGGGGTTCTTTCTCTGGGAAACGGCGAACTCTAGGCATAGGCGTCGCTCGTTCAGATCTAAGAAAGAAAGTCAGAACCTATATAAAAATCTAATTTCGCGTTTTGAGCTGCATATCTACGTTATTACTTGTGCTCATTTCTTTCGGATCCCTATGAAACAAAAATGTAGAACTGATTTACTTACATATTCCTCTTGCTTGGAAATCCAATTTAGTAAAAATGCTCTTTTAAATTAGCTAAATCTGTTGCTTAATTTAAATAAAAAACTTGCTTTTTGGAAGGCCAAGGTTCACCACTCTGCATATCTTCGTCAGCCTTGAGACGTCAGTCTTGAAATCTGTTGAGGAAGTAAAATGTATTCTTTGCTGAAACGCTGGCCTGTTTCACGTGCTCCAACTTTCATAATTGTACATAGTAGCATAAACAGATTTATTCTGTCTCCAAGTGGCTTCAAAAATATTTTCCATGGGAAGCACAAAAGACATTTTGCAGCAAAAATTAATAAGTATAAGTATAAGCCGTTTCGCCACGAAAAAAAGGCTGGAATATTTCAACATTGGTACTGAATACTTAATGAATTATAAAAGCATAAGCGTGGTCACTTATTCGTATGCCTAGAATGCTGGCTTCTTCAGTGATACCAGCTTTAAAAGAAATACTTATACATATAACCATCTGTGTTAAATTACAAGAAATGGAACTTAATTATTTGAAGCAAAGCCACGCTAACTAGATTTGTTCTACAATTAACCAGTTCGAAACTAAGAAACAGTCTATTCAGAACCTTTGTAAAAACAATTTACATTCTGGAGTTGTTTCACAACTAGTTTTTGTTGTTGAAATTGTTAAATCTCTTACTGATATAAAACAAAACCTTACTCTTTGGAAAACCAGACATCTCTATGTTACGCATCTTCATCGGTCTCGTGACGTTAGTCATCTGGAAATCTATAAATAATTGTGGACATGGTGAGCACGGCTAATTCTAGGTGAGAACGGCGAACTCTGGGTGGACACGGCGACCTCTGGGTGGACACGGCGACCTTTGGGTGGACACGGCGACCTCTGGGTGGACACGGCGACCTCTGGGTGGACACGGCGACCTCTGGGTGGACACGGCGACCTCTGGGTGGACACGGCGACCTCTGGGTGGACACGGCGACCTCTGGGTGGACACGGCGACCTCTGGGTGGACACGGCGACCTCTGGGTGGACACGGCGAACTCTGGGTGGACACGGCGACCTCAAGGTGGACAAGGCGAGCTCAAGGTGGACACGGCGACCTCAAGGTAGACACGGCCACCTCAAGGTAGACACGGCCACCTCAAGGTAGACATATTGGACATGTGTGGACATGGTGACCTCTGTGTGGACATGGTGACCTCTGTGCGAACACGGCAACCTGTGTGGACATGGTGACCTCTGTGTGGATATGGTGACCACCTTGCGAACGCGGCAACCTCTTGGTGGACATGGTGGCCTCTGTGTAGACATGGTGGCCTCTGTGTGGACATGGTGGCCTCTGTGTAGACATGGTGGCCTCTGTGTAGACATGGTGGCCTCTGTGTAGACACGGTGGCCTCTGTGTTGACACGGTGACCTCTGTATGGACACGGTGACCTCTGTGTGGACACGGTGACCTCTGTGTGGACACGGTGACCTCTGTGTGGACACGGTGACCTCTGTGTGGACACGGTGACCTCTGTGTGGACACGGTGACCTCTGTGTGGACACGGTGACCTCTGTGTGGACACGGTGACCTCTGTGTGGACACGGTGACCTCTGTGTGGACACGGTGACCTCTGTGTGGACACGGTGACCTCTGTGTGGACACGGTGACCTCTGTGTGGATACGGTGACCTCTGTGTGGACACGGTGACCTCTGTGTGGACACGGTGACCTCTGTGTGGACATGCTGACCTCTGTGTGGACATGCTGACCTCTGTGTGGACATGCTGACCTCTGTGTGGACATGCTGACCTCTGTGTGGACATGGTGACCTCTGTGTGGACATGGTGACCTCTGTGTGGACATGCTGACCTCTGTGTGGACATGCTGACCTCTGTGTGGACATGCTGACCTCTGTGCGCACACGGAAACCTCTGTGCGGAAACGGCGACTTCTGGGTGGACGCGGCGCCCTCTGGGTGGACAGAGCGACCACCGTGTAGACACGACGATCTCTGCGGTCACAGTGACCTCTGGTGGACATGGTGACCTCAGTACGGACACGGCGTTTTCTGGGTAGACACGAAAAGCTCTGGGTAAACACAGTGACCTCTGGATATGGTGACCTCGCCGCGGACACGCCGACCTCAAGGTGTGGACACGACGACCACTGTGTAGACACGGTGACCTGGTGGACATGGTGACCTCTGGGTGGACATGGTGAACTCTGGGTGGACACTGTGACCACTGTGTAGACACGACGACCTCTGGGTAGACACGACGACCACTGTGTAGACACGACGACCACTGTGTAGATACGACGACCACTGTGTAGACACGACGACCTCTGGGTAGACACGACGACCTCTGGGTAGACACGATTATCAATGCGTAGACACGGCGACCTCTCTAAACACAACGACCACTGTAGACACGACAACCACTGTGTAGACACGACAACCACTGTAGACACGACAACCACTGTGTAGACACGACAACCACTGTGTAGACACGACAACAGCTGGGTAGACACCTCGACCTCAAGGTAGACACGTCGACCTCAAGGTAGACACGGCGACCTCAAGGTAGACACGGCGACCTCAAGGTAGACACGGCGACCTCAAGGTGGACACGGCGACCTCAAGGTGGACACAGCGACCTCTGGGTGGACACGGCGACCTCTGGGTGGACACGGCGACCTCAAGGTAGACACGGCGACCTCTGAGTGGACACGGCGACCTCCATCTCCAGGAGGACACGGCGACCTCAAGGTAGGCACGGCGACCTCAATGTAGGCACGGCGACCTCAAGGTAGACACGGCGACCTCAAGGTAGACAAGGATAAATCAAGGTAGACACACCGACCTCTGGGTACACGCGACGACCAATGAGCAGACACGGCCAAGGTTCACCACCCTGCATATCTTCGTCAGCCTTGAGACGTCAGTCTTGAAATCTGTTGAGGAAGTAAAATGTATTCTTTGCTGAAACGCTGGCCTGTTTCACGTGCTCCAACTTTCATAATCGTACATAGTAGCATAAACAGATTTATTCTATCACCTGTCTCCAAGTGGCTTCAAAAATATTTTCCATGGGAAGCACAAAAGACATTTTGCAGCAAAAATTAATAAGTATAAGTATAAGCCGTTTCGCCACGAAAAAGGCTGGAATATTTCAACATTGGTACTGAATACTTAATGAATTATAAAAGCATAAGCGTGGTCACTTATTCGTATGCCTAGAATGCTGGCTTCTTCAGTGATACCAGCTTTAAAAGAAATACTTATACATATAACCATCTGTGTTAAATTACAAGAAATGGAACTTAATTATTTGAAGCAAAGCCACGCTAACTAGATTTGTTCTACAATTAACCAGTTCGAAACTAAGAAACAGTCTGTTCAGAACCTTTGTAAAAACAATTTACATTCTGGAGTTGTTTCACAACTAGTTTTTGTTGTTGAAATTGTTAAATCTCTTACTGATATAAAACAATACCTTACTCTTTGGAAAACCAGACATCTCTATGTTACGCATCTTCATCGGTCTCGTGACGTTAGTCATCTGGAAATCTATAAATAATGGGTGAGCACGGCTAATTCTAGGTGAGAACGGCGAACTCTGGGTGGACACGGCGACCTCTGGGTGGACACGGCGACCTTTGGGTGGACACGGCGACCTCTGGGTGGACACGGCGACCTCTGGGTGGACACGGCGACCTCTGGGTGGACACGGCGACCTCTGGGTGGACACGGCGACCTCTGGGTGGACACGGCGACCTCTGGGTGGACACGGCGACCTCCATCTCCAGGAGGACACGGCGACCTCAAGGTAGGCACGGCGACCTCAAGGTGGACAAGGATAAATCAAGGTAGACACACCGACCTCTGGGTACACACGACGACCAATGAGCAGACACGACGATGTGTGCGTATACACGGCGACCACAGTGTAGACACGGCCACCTCTGGTGGACACGGAGACCTCTGTGCGGACATGGCGACATCTGCGCGGACACGGCAACCTCTGGGTGGACACGGTGACCACTGGGTAGACACGACGACCTCTGGTGGACACGGAGACCTCTGTGCGGACATGGCGACATCTGCGCGGACACGGCAAACTCTGGGTGAACACGGTAACCACAGGGTAGACACGACGACCACTGAAAACACGACCACTGTGTAGACACGAGAACCACTGTAGACACGACATCTGGGTAGACACGACGACCACTGTGTAGACACGACGACCACTGTGTAGACACGACGACCACTGTGTAGACACGACGACCACTGTGTAGACACGGCGAAATCTGGGTAGACACGACGACCTCTGGGTAGACACGATGATCAATGTCTAGACACGGCGACCTCTCTAAACATGACGACCACTGTAGACAGGACAACCACTGTGTAGACATGACAACGACTGTGTAGACACGACAACCACTGGGTAGACACGACGACTGCTGGGTAGACACGACGACCATTGGGTAGACACGACGACCATTGGGTAGACATGACAACCACTGGGTATATACGGCGACCTCTGTGTAGACATGGCGACCTCTGTGTGGACATGGTGACCTCTGTGTGGACATGGTGACCTCTGTGTGGACATGGTGACCTCTGTGTGGACATAGTGACCTCTGTATGGACATGGTGACCTCTGTGTGGACATGGTGACCTCTGTGTGGACATGGGTGGACATGGTGACCTCTGTGTGGACATGGTGACCTCTGTGTGGACATGGTGACCACTGTGTGGACATGGGGACCTCTGTGTGGACATGGTGACCACTGTGTGGACATGGTGACCACTGTGCGGACATGGTGACCTCTGTGTGGACATGGTGACCTCTGTGTGGACATGGTGACCTCTGTGTGGACATGGTGACCTCTGTGTGGACATGGTGACCTCTGTGTGGACATGGTGACCTCTGTGTGGACATGGTGACCTCTGTGTGGACATGGTGACCTCTGTGTGGACATGGTGACCTCTGTGTGGACATGGTGACCTCTGTGTGGACATGGTGACCTCTGTATGGACATGGTGACCTCTGTGTGGACATGGTGACCTCTGTGGACATGGTGACCTCTGTGTGGACATGGTGATTTCTGTGTGGACATGGTGACCTCTGTGTGGACATGGTGATTTCTGTGTGGACATGGTGACCTCTGTGTGGACATGGTGACCTCTGTGTGGACATGGTGACCTCTGTGTGGACGTGGTGATCTCTGTGTGGACATGGTGACCTCTGTGTGGACATGGTGACCTGTGTGGACATGGTGACCTCTGTGTGGATATGGTGACCTCTGTGCGAACACGGCAACCTCTGATGGATATGGTGACCTGGGTGCGGACACGGCGACCTCTGGGTAGAGTGGGCGGACACGGCGACCTCTGGGTGGATGATGGGGAAACGGCGACCTCAGGAGGGATACGGCAATCTCAAGGTAGACGCGTCGACCTCAAGGTAGACGCGTCGACCTCAAGGTGGACACGGCGACCTCTGGGTGGACACGGCGACCTCTGGGTGGACACGGCGACCTTTTGGTGGACACGGCGACCTCTGGGTGGACACGGCGACCTCTGGGTGGACACGGCGACCTTTTGGTGGACACGGCGACCCTTGTGTGGGCATGGTGACCCCTGTGTGGATATGTTAACCACTGTGCGAACACGACAACCTCTTGTTGGACACGGTGACCTCTGTGTGGACATGGTGACCCCTGTGTGGACATGGTGACCCCTGTGTTGATATGTTAACCCCTGTGCGAACACGACAGCCTCTTGGTGGACATGATGACCTCTGTGTGGACATGGTGACCTCTGTGTGGACACGGCGACCTCTGCGCGGACGTGCCGACATCTGGGTGGACACGGCGACCTCTAAATTGACACGGCGAACACTCTGT
Source organism: Protula sp. h YS-2021 (assembly GCA_949752745.1). Taxonomy (NCBI): domain Eukaryota; kingdom Metazoa; phylum Annelida; class Polychaeta; order Sabellida; family Serpulidae; genus Protula; species Protula sp. h YS-2021. The sequence goes on from OX457029.1 coordinate 28,332,606, forward strand.
AGACACGGCGACCACTGTATAGACACGGCGACCACTACGCAGACACGACGACCACTATGCAGACACGACGACCACTGTGTAGACACGACGACCACTGTGTAGACACGACGACCACTGTGTAGACACGACGACCACTGTGTAGACACGACGACCACTGTGTAGACACGACGGCCACTGTGTAGACACGACGGCCACTGTGTAGACACGACGACCACTGTGTAGACACGACGACCACTGTGTAGACACGGCGAAATCTGGGTAGACACGACGACCTCTGGGTAGACACGATGATCAATGTCTAGACACGGCGACCTCTCTAAACATGACGACCACTGTAGACAGGACAACCACTGTGTAGACATGACAACGACTGTGTAGACACGACAACCACTGGGTAGACACGACGACTGCTGGGTAGACACGACGACCATTGGGTAGACACGACGACCATTGGGTAGACATGACAACCACTGGGTATATACGGCGACCTCTGTGTAGACATGGCGACCTCTGTGTGGACATGGTGACCTCTGTGTGGACATGGTGACCTCTGTGTGGACATGGTGACCTCTGTGTGGACATAGTGACCTCTGTATGGACATGGTGACCTCTGTGTGGACATGGTGACCTCTGTGTGGACATGGGTGGACATGGTGACCTCTGTGTGGACATGGTGACCTCTGTGTGGACATGGTGACCACTGTGTGGACATGGTGACCTCTGTGTGGACATGGTGACCACTGTGTGGACATGGTGACCACTGTGCGGACATGGTGACCTCTGTGTGGACATGGTGACCTCTGTGTGGACATGGTGACCTCTGTGTGGACATGGTGACCTCTGTGTGGACATGGTGACCTCTGTGTGGACATGGTGACCTCTGTGTGGACATGGTGACCTCTGTGTGGACATGGTGACCTCTGTGTGGACATGGTGACCTCTGTGTGGACATGGTGACCTCTGTGTGGACATGGTGACCTCTGTATGGACATGGTGACCTCTGTGTGGACATGGTGACCTCTGTGGACATGGTGACCTCTGTGTGGACATGGTGATTTCTGTGTGGACATGGTGACCTCTGTGTGGACATGGTGATTTCTGTGTGGACATGGTGACCTCTGTGTGGACATGGTGACCTCTGTGTGGACATGGTGACCTCTGTGTGGACGTGGTGATCTCTGTGTGGACATGGTGACCTCTGTGTGGACATGGTGACCTGTGTGGACATGGTGACCTCTGTGTGGATATGGTGACCTCTGTGCGAACACGGCAACCTCTGATGGATATGGTGACCTGGGTGCGGACACGGCGACCTCTGGGTAGAGTGGGCGGACACGGCGACCTCTGGGTGGGTGATGGGGAAACGGCGACCTCAGGAGGGATACGGCAATCTCAAGGTAGACGCGTCGACCTCAAGGTAGACGCGTCGACCTCAAGGTGGACACGGCGACCTCTGGGTGGACACGGCGACCTCTGGGTGGACACGGCGACCTTTTGGTGGACACGGCGACCTCTGGGTGGACACGGCGACCTCTGGGTGGACACGGCGACCTTTTGGTGGACACGGCGACCCTTGTGTGGGCATGGTGACCCCTGTGTGGATATGTTAACCACTGTGCGAACACGACAACCTCTTGTTGGACACGGTGACCTCTGTGTGGACATGGTGACCCCTGTGTGGACATGGTGACCCCTGTGTTGATATGTTAACCCCTGTGCGAACACGACAGCCTCTTGGTGGACATGATGACCTCTGTGTGGACATGGTGACCTCTGTGTGGACACGGCGACCTCTGCGCGGACGTGCCGACATCTGGGTGGACACGGCGACCTCTAAATTGACACGGCGAACACTCTGTAGACACGGCGACCACTGTATAGACACGGCGACCACTACGCAGACACGGCGACCACTACGCAGACACGACGACCACTATGCAGACACGACGACCACTGTGTAGACACGACGACCACTGTGTAGACACGACGACCACTGTGTAGACACGACGACCACTGTGTAGACACGACGACCACTGTGTAGACACGACGACCACTGTGTAGACACGACGGCCACTGTGTAGACACGACGGCCACTGTGTAGACACGACGGCCACTGTGTAGACACGTCAACCTGTGGGTAGACACGACGGCCACTGTGTAGACACGACGACCACTGTGTAGACACGACGACCACTGTGTAGACACGACGACCACTGTGTAGACACGACGACCACTGTGTAGACACGACGACCACTGTGTAGACACGACGACCACTGTGTAGACACGACGACCACTGTGTAGACACGACGACCTCTGTGTAGACACGACGACCACTGTGTAGACACGACGACCACTGTGTAGACACGACGACCACTGTGTAGACACGACGACCACTGTGTAGACACGACGACCACTGTGTAGACACGACGACCACTGTGTAGACACGACGACCACTGTGTAGACACGACGACCACTGTGTAGACACGACGACCACTGTGTAGACACGACGACCAATGTGTAGACACGACGACCACTGTGTAGACACGACGGCCACTGTGTAGACACGACGACCACTGTGTAGACACGTCAACCTCTGGGTAGACACGTCAACCTCTAGGTAGACACGCCAACCTCTGGGTAGACACGTCAACATCTGGGTAGACACGTCAACCTCTGGGTAGACACGTCAACCTCTGGTTAGACACGTCAACCTCTGGGTAGACGGTATGATCAATGGGTAGACACGACGACCACTGGGTAGACACGACGACCACTGGGTAGACACGACGACCACTGGGTAGACACGACGACCACTGGGTAGACACGACGACCACTGGATAGACACGACGACCACTGGGTAGACACGACGAACACTGGGTAGACACGACGAACTCTGGGTAGACACGACGAACTCTGGGTAGACACGACGAACTCTGGGTAGACACGACGAACTCTGGGTAGACACGACGAACTCTGGGTAGACACGACGAACTCTGGGTAGACACGACGAACTCTGGGTAGACATGGTGACCTCTGTGTGGACATGGTGACCTCTGTGTTGACATGGTGACCTCTGTGTGGACATGGTGACCTCTGTGTGTACATGGTGACCTCTGTGTGGACATGGTGACCTCTGTGTGTACATGGTGACCTCTGTGTGGGCATGCTGACCTCTGTATGGACATGCTGACCTCTGTGCGAACACGTCAACCTCTGTGTGGACATGTTGACCTCTGTGCGAAAACGAGGACCGTAGACACGTAAACCTCTGGGTAGACGGGATGATCAATGGGTAGATTGGATGATCAATGGGTAGACATGACGACCACTGTGTAGACACGACGACCACTGGGTAGACACGACGACCACTGGGTAGACATGGTGACACATGGAGGACATGACCACCTCTGTGTGGACATGGTGACCTCTGTGTGGACATGCTGACCTCTGTGCGAACACGGCAACCTCTGGGTGGACATGTTTACCTCTGTGCGAAAACGAGGACCTCTGGGTGAACAGGGCGACCACCGTGAAGACACGACGACCTCTGCGGTCACAGTGACCTCTGGTGGACATTGTGACCTCATTTCGGACACGGCGCCTTCTGGGTAGACACGAAAACCTCTTGGTAGACACAGTGACCTCTGGTGGCTATGGTGACCTGGGTGCGGACACGGCGACCTCTGGGTGGATTGTGCGGACACTGCGACCTATGGGTGGATGATGGGGAAACGACGACCTCTGGAGGGATTCTTCAATCTCAAGGTAGAGACGTCGACCTCAAGGTAGAGACGTCGACCTCAAGGTAGAGACGTCGACCTCAAGGTAGAGACGGCGACCTCAAGGTAGAGACGTCGACCTCAAGGTAGAGACGGCGACCTCAAGGTAAACACGGCGACCTCAAGGTAGACACGGCGACCTCAAGGTAGACACGGCGACCTCAAGGTAGACACGGCGACCTCAAGGTAGACACGGCGACCTCAAGGTAGACACGGCGACCTCAAGGTAGACACGGCGACCTCAAGGTAGACACGGCGACCTCAAGGTAGACACGGCGACCTCAAGGTAGACACGGCGACCTCAAGGTAGACACGGCGACCTCAAGGTAGACACGGCGACCTCAAGGTAGACACGGCGACCTCAAGGTAGACACGGCGACCTCAAGGTACGACCTCAAGTTAGACACGGCGACCTCAAGGTAGACACGGCGACCTCAAGGTAGACACGGCGACCTCAAGGTAGACACGGCGACCTCAAGGTAGACACGGCGACCTCAAGGTAGACACGGCGACCTCAAGGTAGACACGGCGACCTCAAGGTAGACACGGCGACCTCAAGGTAGACACGGCGACCTCAAGGTAGACACGGCGACCTCAAGGTAGACACGGCGTCCTCTGGGTGGACACGGCGACCTCTGGGTGGACACGGCGACCTCTGGGTGGACACGGCGACCTCTGGGTGGACACGGCGACCTCTGGGTGGACACGGCGACCTTTGGGTGGACATGGCGACCTCTGGGTGGACACGGCGACCTCTGGGTGGACACGGCGACCTCTTGGCGGACAAGATGACCTCTTGGCGGACAAGATGACGTCTGGGCGGACAAGATGACGTCTGGGCGGACATGTCGACCTCAAGGTAGACACGGTGACCTCATAGTGGACACGGTGACCTCATGGTGGACATGGCAACCTCATGGTGGACACGGCGACCTCTCAATAAACGCAATCATTGGGTAGACACGGCGAGCTCAAAGTGGACGCGGCGACCTCCAGGTGGACACGACTACTTCTCAATGAACACAAGGTGGGCACGACGACTACTGGGTAGACACGACGACCTCTGGGTAGAAACATCCACCTCTAGGTAGAGACGACGACCCCTCGGTAGACACGATGACCCCTGGGTAGGCACGACGCCCTCTGGGTAGACACGGCGACATCTCTGTAGACACGACGTCCACTGTATAGACACGAAGACCTCTGGGTAGACGACCTCTGGAGGACACGTTGACCTCTGGGTGGACACGACGACGACTGTGTAGAAACGACCACTGTGTAGACACGACGACGACTGTGTAGAAACGACCACTGTGTAGACACGGCGACCACTGTGTAGACACGAAGACCTCTGGGTAGACGACCTCTGGGTGGACACGGTGACCTCTGGGTGGGCACAGTGACCTCTGGGTGGGCACAGTGACCTCTGGGTGGGCACAGTGACCTCTGGGTGGGCACAGTGACCTCTGGGTGGGCACAGTGACCTCTGGGTGGGCACAGTGACCTCTGGGTGGGCACAGTGACCTCTGGGTGGGCACAGTGACCTCTGGGTGGGCACAGTGACCTCTGGGTGGGCACTGTGACCTCTGGGTAGGCACAGTGACCTCTGGGTGGGCACAGTGACCTCTGGGTAGGCACAGTGACCTCTGGGTGGGCACAGTGACCTCTGGGTGTACATGGTGACCTCTGGGTAGACACGAAAACCTCTGGGTAGACAAAGTGACCTCTGGTGGATATGGTGACCTGGGTGCGGACACGGCGACCTCTGGGTGGATGGTGGGGAAACGGCGACCTCTGGGTGGATGATGGGGAAACGGCGACCTCTGGAGGGATACGTCGACCCCAAGGTAGACACGGCGACCCCAAGGTAGACACGGTGACCTCAAGGTAGACAGGGCGACCTCAAGGTAGACAGGGTGACCTCAAAGTAGACACGGTGACCTCAAGGTGGACACGGCGACCACTGGGTGGACACGGCGACCTCTGGGTGGGCACGGCGACCTCTGGGTGGACACGGCGACCTCTGGGTGGACACGGCGACCTCTGGGTGGACACGGCGACCTCTGGGTGGACACGGCGACCTCGTGGTGGACACGGCGATCTCCAGGTAGACACGACGACCTCTGGGTAGACATGACGACCTCTGGGTAGACCTGACGACCTCTGGGTAGAAACATCCACCTCTCGGTAGATACAACGGCCTATGTGTAGATACAACGACCTCTGGGTAGATGCAACGACCTCTGGGTAGATGCAACGACTTCTCGGTAGAGACGACGACCCCTCGGTAGACACGATGACCACAGGGTAGACACGGCGCCCTCTGGGTAGACACGGCGCCCTCTGCGGTCACATTGACCTCTGGTGGACATTGTGACATCAGTACGGACACGGTGCCTTCTGGATGGACACGAAAACCTCTGGGTAGACACAATGACCTCTGGTGGATATGGTGACCTGGATGCGGACACGGCGACCTCTGGGTGGATGCTGCGGACACGGCGACCTCTGGGTGGATGATGGGGAAACGGCGACCTCTGGGTGGATGCTGCGGACACGGCGACCTCTGGGTGGATGCTGCGGACACGGCGACCTGTGGGTGGATGCTGGGGAAACGGCGACCTCTGGGTGGATGATGGGGAAACGGCGACCTCTGGGTGGATGATGGGGAAACGGCGACCTCTGGAGGGATACGGCAATCTCAAGGTAGACATGTCGACCTCAAGGTAGACACGGCGACCTCAAGGTAGACACGGCGACCTCAAGGTAGACACGGCGACCTCAAGGTAGACACGGCGACCTCAAGGTAGACACGGCGACCTCAAGGTAGACACGGCGACCTCAAGGTAGACACGGCGACCTCAAGGTAGACACGGCGACCTCAAGGTAGACACGGCGACCTCAAGGTAGACACGGCGACCTCAAGGTAGACACGGCGACCTCAAGGTAGACACGACGACCACAAGGAAGACACGGCGACCTCAAGGTAGACACGGCGACCTCAAGGTAGACAAGGCGACCACAAGGTAGACACGGCGATCTCTGCGAACAGGGCGACCTCGACGTGAATACGATGTCTGGGTAGACACGAACACTTCTGGGTAGACAACGACCTCTAGGTAGACCTCTGGGTGGACACGGCGAACTCTGGGTGGACACGGCGAACTCTGGGTGGACACGGCGAACTCTGGGTGGACACGGCGAACTCTGGGTGGACACGGCGAACTCTGGGTTGACACGGCGAACTCTGGGTGGACACGGCGAACTCTGGGTGGACACGGCGAACTCTGGGTGGACACGGCGAACTCTGGGTGGACACGGCGAACTCCGGGTGGACACGGCGAACTCCGGGTGGACACGGCGAACTCCGGGTGGACACGGCGAACTCTGGGTGGACACGGTGAACTCTGGGTGGACACGGCGAACTCAGGGTGCAGACGGCGACCACTGTGTAGACACGATGACCGTTGGGTAGACACGACGACCGTTGGGTAGACACGACGACTTCTGGGTAGAACCGACGATCAATGGGTAGACACGTCGACCTCTCTAAACATGACTACAACTGTGTAGACACGACGACCACTGTGTAGGCACGACGACCACTGGGTAGACTCGACGACCTCTGTGGACATGGTGTCCTCTGTGTGGACATGGTGTCCTCTGTCTGGACATGGTGTCCTCTGTCTAGACATGGTGACCTCTGTGTGGTCATGGTGAACTCTGTGTGGATATGGTGACCCCTGTGCGAACACGGCAACCTCTTGGTAGACATTGTGACCTCTGGGTGGACACAGCGAACTCTAGGTGGACACGGCGAACTCTGGGTGGAAACGGCGAACTCTGGGTCGACATGGTGACCTATGTGGACATGGTGACCTCAGTGTGGACATGCTGACCTCTGAGCGAACACGGCAACCTCTGTGAAAACACGGCAACCTCTGTGAAAACACGGCAACCTCTGTGAAAACACGGCAACCTCTGTGAAAACACGGCAACCTCTGTGAAAACACGGCAACCTCTGTGAAAACACGGCAACCTCTGTGAAAACACGGCAACCTCTGCGAAAACACGGCAACCTCTGTGAAAACACGGCAACCTCTGTGTGGACATTGTTACCTCTGTGTGGACATTGTTACCTCTGTGTGGACATTGTTACCTCTGTGTGGACATGCCGACCTCTGTGTGGACATGCCGACCTCTGTGTGGACATGCCGACCTCTGTGTGGACATGCCGACCTCTGTGTGGACATGCCGACCTCTGTGTGGACATGCCGACCTCTGTGTGGACATGCCGACCTCTGTGTGGACATGCCGACCTCTGTGTGGACATGCCGACCTCTGTGTGGACATGCCGACCTCTGTGTGGACATGCCGACCTCTGTGTGGACATGCCGACCTCTGTGTGGACATGCCGACCTCTGTGTGGACATGCCGACCTCTGTGTGGACATGCCGACCTCTGTGTGGACATGCCGACCTCTGTGTGGACATGCCGACCTCTGTGTGGACATGCCGACCTCTGTGTGGACAGGCCGACCTCTGTGTGGACAGGCCGACCTCTGTGTGGACAGGCCGACCTCTGTGTGGACAGGCCGACCTCTGTGTGGACAGGCTGACCTCTGTGTGGACTGGCTGACCTCTGTGTGGACAGGCTGACCTCTGTGTGGACAGGCTGACCTCTGTGTGGACAGGCTGACCTCTGTGTGGACAGGCTGACCTCTGTGTGGACAGGCTGACCTCTGTGTGGACATGCTGACCTCTGTGTGGACATGCTGACCTCTGGGTGGACATGCTGACCTCTGGGTGGACACGGTGAACTCTGGGTGGACACGGTGAACTCTGGGTGGACACGGTGAACTCTGGGTGGACACGGTGAACTCTGGGTGGACACGGCGAACTCTGGGTGGACACGGCGAACTCTGGGTGGACACGGCGAACTCAGGGTGGACTCGGTGGACTCTTTTGGACACGGCGAACTCAGGGTGGAGACGGCGACCACTGTGTAGACACGACAACCGTTGGGTAGACACGAAGACTTCTGGGTAGAACCGACGATCAATGGGTGGACACGTCGACCTCTCTAAACAGGACTACCACTGTGTAGACACGATGACCACTGTAGACACGATGACCTCTGGGTAGACACGACGACCTCTTGGTGGACACGATGACCTCTGGGTGGACACGACGACCTCTGGGTAGACACGTCGACCTCAAGGTAGACACGTCGACCTCAAGGTAGACACGTCGACCTCAAACTGGATGGACACGGATACTTCAAGGTAGACACGGACACGGATACTTCAAGACCCTACGATCTCTGGGTAGACCCTACGATTTCTGGGTAGACCCTACGATCTCTGGGTAGACCCTACGATCTCTGGGCAGACCCTACCATCTCTGGGCAGACCCTACCATCTCTGGGCAGACCCTACCATCTCTGGGCAGACCCTACCATCTCTGGGCAGACCCTACCATCTCTGGGCAGACCCTACCATCTCTGGGCAGACCCTACCATCTCTGAGTAGACACGACGACCTCTGGGTAGACACGACGACCTCTGGGTAGACACGACGACCTCTGGGTAGACACGACGACCTCTGGGTGGACACGACGACCTCTGGGTGGACACGACGACCTCTGGGTAGACACGACAACCTCTGGGTAGACACGACGACCTCTAGGTAGACATGGAAACCACTGTGTAGATACGGAGACCTTTGGGTAGACACGGTAACCTCTGTTGGACATGTTGATCTTGGGGTGGACACAGAGACCTCAAGGTAGACACGGCGACCTCAAGGTAGACACGGCGACCTCAAGGTAGACACGGCGACCTCAAGGTAGACACGGCGACCTCAAGGTAGACACGGCGACCTCAAGGTAGACACGGCGACCTCAAGGTAGACACGGCGACCTCAAGGTAGACACGGCGACCTCAAGGTAGACACGGCGACCTCAAGGTAGACACGGCGACCTCAAGGTAGACACGGCGACCTCAAGGTAGACACGGCGACGTCAAGGTAGACACGACGACCACAAGGAAGACACGGCGACCTCAAGGTAGACACGGCGACCTCAAGGTAGACAAGGCGACCACAAGGTAGACACGGCGATCTCTGCGAACAGGGCGACCTCGACGTGAATACGATGTCTGGGTAGACACGAACACTTCTGGGTAGACAACGACCTCTAGGTAGACATCTGGGCAAACGGCGAACTCTGAGTGGACACGGTGAACTCTGGGTGGACACGGTGAACTCTGGGTGGACACGGTGAACTCTGGGTGGACACGGCGAACTCTGGGTGGACACGGCGAACTCTGGGTGGACACGGCGAACTCTGGGTGGACACGGCGAACTCAGGGTGGACTCGGTGGACTCTTTTGGACACGGCGAACTCAGGGTGGAGACGGCGACCACTGTGTAGACACGACAACCGTTGGGTAGACACGACGACTTCTGGGTAGAACCGACGATCAATGGGTGGACACGTCGACCTCTCTAAACAGGACTACCACTGTGTAGACACGATGACCACTGTAGACACGATGACCTCTGGGTAGACACGACGACCTCTTGGTGGACACGATGACCTCTGGGTGGACACGACGACCTCTGGGTAGACACGACGATCAATGGGTAGACACATCGACCTCTCTAAACACGACTACCACTGGGTGGACACGGTGACCACTGTGTAGACACGGTGACCACTGTGTAGACACGACGACCACTGTAGACACGACGACCACTGTGTAGACACGGTGACCACTGCGTAGACACGGTGACCTCCGTGAGGACATGGTGACCTCTGTGTCGACATGGTGACCTCTGTGTGGACACGGTGGCCTTTGTGTGGACATGGTGACCTCTGCGTGGAAATGGTGACCTCTGTGTGGACATGGTGACCTCTGTGCGAACACAGCAACCTCTGTGTGGACATGCTGACCTCTATGTGGACATGCTGACCTCTGTGTGGACATGCTGACCTCTGTGTGGACATGCTGACCTCTGTGTGGACATGCTGACCTCTGTGTGGACATGCTGACCTCTGTGTGGACATGCTGACCTCTGTGTGGACATGCTGACCTCTGTGTGGACATGCTGACCTCTGGGTGGACATGCTGACCTCTGGGTGGACATGCTGACCTCTGGGTGGACATGCTGACCTCAGGGTGGACATGCTGACCTCTGGGTGGACATGCTGACCTCTGTGTGGACATGCTGACCTCTGTGTGGACATGCTGACCTCTGTGTGGACATGCTGACCTCTGTGTGGACATGCTGACCTCTGTGTGGACATGCTGACCTCTGTGTGGACATGCTGACCTCTGTGTGGACATGCTGACCTCTGTGTGGACATGCTGACCTCTGTGTGGACATGCTGACCTCTGTGTGGACATGCTGACCTCTGTGTGGACATGCTGACCTCTGTGTGGACATGCTGACCTCTGTGTGGACATGCTGACCTCTGTGTGGACATGCTGACCTCTGTGTGGACATGCTGACCTCTGTGTGGACATGCTGACCTCTGTGTGGACATGCTGACCTCTGTGTGGACATGCTGACCTCTGTGTGGACATGCTGACCTCTGTGTGGACATGCTGACCTCTGTGTGGACATGCTGACCTCTGTGTGGACATGCTGAACTCTTGTGTGGACATGCTGAACTCTGTGTGGACACGGCAACCTCTGGGTGGACATGGTGACCTCTGTGCGGAAACGGCGACCCATGGGTGGACGCGGTGCCCTCTGGGTGGACAGGGCGACCAACGTGTAGATACGACTTCCGCGGTCACAGTGACCTCTGGTGGACATGGTGACCTCAGTACGGACACGGCGCCTTCTGGGTAGACACGAAAACCTCTGGGGAGGTACAATGAGCTCTGGAGGATATGGTGACCTCGCTGCGGATACGGCGACCTCGGCGTGGATAGTGCGGACACGGCGACCTCTAGGTGGATGATGGGGAAACGGCGACCTCTAGGTAGACACGTCTACCTCAAGGTGCACACGGCGACCTCAAGGTGCACACGGCGACCTCAAGGTGCACACGGCGACCTCAAGGTGCACACGGCGACCTCAAGGTGCACACGGCGACCTCTGAGTGGACACGACTACCTCTGGGTGGACACGGCGACCTCTGGGTGGATACGGCGACCTCCATCTCAAGGTGGACACGGCGACCTCCATCTCAAGGTGGACACGGCGACCTCCAGTTAGACACGGCGACCACCGTGTAGACAAGACGACCTCTGCGGTCACAGTGACTTCTGGTGGACATTGTGACCTCAGTACGGACACGGCTCCTTCTGGGTAGACACGAAAACCTCTGGTTAGACACAGTGGCCTCTGGTAGATATGGTGACCTGGGTGCGGACACGGCGACCTCTGGGTGGATGATGGGGAAACGGCGACCTCTGGAAGGATACAGCAATCTCAAGGTAGACACGTCGACCTCAAGGTAGACACGTCGACCTCAAGGTAGACACGTCGACCTCAAGGTAGACACGTCGACCTCAAGGTAGACACGTCGACCTCAAGGTAGACACGTCGACCTCAAGGTAGACACGTCGACCTCAAGGTAGACACGTCGACCTCAAGGTAGACACGTCGACCTCAAGGTAGACACGTCGACCTCAAGGTAGACACGTCGACCTCAAGGTAGATACGTCGACCTCAAGGTAGACACGTCGACCTCAAGGTAGACACGTCGACCTCAAGGTAGACACGTCGACCTCAAGGTAGACACGTCGACCTCAAGGTAGACACGTCGACATGGACATGGTGACCTCTGTGCGGACGACCTCTGGACGATACGACCTCTGGAGGATACGATGACTTCTGGGTGGACACGGTGAGCTCTGGGTAGACACGGTGAGCTCTGGGTAGACACGGTGAGCTCTGGGTAGACACGGTGAGCTCTGGGTAGACACGGTGAGCTCTGGGTAGACACGGTGAGCTCTGGGTAGACACGGTGAGCTCTGGGTAGACACGGTGACCTCTGGGTAGACACGGTGACCTCTGGGTAGACACGGTGACCTCTGGGTAGACACGGTGACCTCTGGGTAGACACGGTGACCTCTGGGTAGACACGGTGACCTCTGGGTAGACACGGTGACCTCTGGGTAGACACGGTGACCTCTGGGTAGACAAGGTGACCTCTGGGTAGACACGGTGACCTCTGGGTAGACACGGTGACCTCTGGGTGGACATGGTGACCTCTGGGTGGACATGGTGACCTCTTGGTGGACATGGTGACCTCTGGGTAGACATGGTGACCTCTGGGTAGACATGGTGATCTCTGGGTGGACATTGTGATCTCTGGGTGGACATTGTGATCTCTGGGTGGACATTGTGATCTCTTGGTGGACAAGGCGACCTCTGAGTGGCCACGGGGCAATCTATGTGGACACGGCCTCTGGGTAGACACGGTGACCTCTGGTGGACACGGTCACCTCTGTGTGGACACGGCGACCTCTAAATGGACATGCTGACCTCAAGGTGGACACGGCGACCTCAAGGTAGACACGACAACCTCTAGGTAGATTCAACCCTCTGGGTAGACACAACGACCTCTGGGTAGACACAACGACCTCTGGGTGAACACGGCGCCCTCTGGGTGAACACGGCGCCCTCTGGGTGAACACGGCGCCCTCTGGGTGAACACGGCGCCCTCTGGGTGAACACGGCGAACTCTCTGTAGACACGACAACCTCTGGGTACACACGACAACCTCTGGGTACACACGACAACCTCTGGGTACACACGACAACCTCTGGGTACACACGACAACCTCTGGGTTGACACGACAACCTCTGTAGGACATCGTGACTTCTGTGCGGAAAAGGCGACAAATGGGTGGACATGGTGACCTCTGTGCGGACACGGCGACCTCTGGGTGGACACGGCGCCCTCTGGGTGGACAAGGCGACCTCTTGGTAGACACGACGACTTCTTGGTAGACACGACGACTTCTTGGTAGACAGGACAACCTCTGGGTACACACGACAACCTCTGGGTAGACACGGCAACCTCTGTAGGACATCAAGACTTCTGTACGGACAAGGCGACTTGTGGATGGACATGGTGACTTCTGTGCGGACAAGGCGACTTGTGGGTGGACACGGTGACCTCTGGGCGGACACGTCGACCTCAAGGTAGACACGGCGACCTCAAGGTAGACACGGTGACCTCAAGGTAGACACGGTGACCTCAAGGTAGACACGGCGACCTCAAGGTAGACACGACGACTTCAAGGTAGACACGTCGACCTCAAGGTAGACACGACGACTTCAAGGTAGACACGTCGACCTCAAGGTAGACACGTCGACCTCAAGGTGGACACGTCGACCTCAAGGTGGACACGTCGACCTCAAGGTGGACACGTCGACCTCAGGGTGGACACGTCGACCTCAGGGTGGACACGTCGACATCAGGGTGGACACGTCGACCTCAGGGTGGACACGTCGACCTCAGGTTGGACACGGCGAACTCAGGGTGGACACGGCGACCTCTGGGTGCACACGGCGACCTCTGGGTGCACACGGCGACCTCTGGGTGCACACGGCGACCTCTGGGTGGACACGGCGACCTCTGGGTGGACACGGCGACTTCTGGGTGGACACGGCGACCTCTGGGTAGACACGACGAAATCTGGGTAGACACGACGATATCTGGGTAGACACGACGACCTCTGGGTAGAAACATCAACCTCTCGGTAGATACAACGACCTATGGGTAGACACAACGATCTCTGGGTGAACACGGCGAACTCTCTGTAGACTCGACAACCTCTGGGTACACACGACAACCTCTGAGTACACACGACAACCTCTGGGTACACACGACAACCTCTGGGTAGACACGACAACCTCTGTAGGACATCGTGACTTCTGTGCGGACAAGGCGACTTGTGGGTGGACATGGTGACCTCTGTGCGGACGACCTCTGGACGATACGACCTCTGGAGGATACGATGACTTCTGGGTGGACACGGTGAGCTCTGGGTAGACACGGTGAGCTCTGGGTAGACACGGTGAGCTCTGGGTAGACACGGTGAGCTCTGGGTAGACACGGTGAGCTCTGGGCAGACACGGTGAGCTCTGGGTAGACAGGGTGAGCTCTGGGTAGACACGGTGAGCTCTGGGTAGACACGGTGAGCTCTGGGTAGACACGGTGAGCTCTGGGTAGACACGGTGACCTCTGGGTAGACACGGTGACCTCTGGGTAGACACGGTGACCTCTGGGTAGACACGGTGACCTCTGGGTAGACACGGTGACCTCTGGGTAGACACGGTGACCTCTGGGTAGACACGGTGACCTCTGGGTGGACACGGTGACCTCTGGGTGGACATGGTGACCTCTGGGTGGACATGGTGACCTCTGGGTGGACATGGTGACCTCTGGGTAGACATGGTGACCTCTGGGTAGACATGGTGATCTCTGGGTGGACATTGTGATCTCTGGGTGGACATTGTGATCTCTTGGTGGACAAGGCGACCTCTGAGTGGCCACGGGGCAATCTATGTGGACACGGCGACCACTGTATAGACACGACCTCTGGGTAGACACGGTGACCTCTGGTGGACACGGTCACCTCTGTGTGGACACGGCGACCTCTAAATGGACATGCTGACCTCAAGGTGGACACGGCGACCTCAAGGTAGACACGACAACCTCTAGGTAGATTCAACCCTCTGGGTAGACACAACGACCTCTGGGTAGACACAACGACCTCTGGGTGAACACGGCGCCCTCTGGGTGAACACGGCGCCCTCTGGGTGAACACGGCGCCCTCTGGGTGAACACGGCGCCCTCTGGGTGAACACGGCGAACTCTCTGTAGACACGACAACCTCTGGGTACACACGACAACCTCTGGGTACACACGACAACCTCTGGGTACACACGACAACCTCTGGGTACACACGACAACCTCTGGGTTGACACGACAACCTCTGTAGGACATCGTGACTTCTGTGCGGAAAAGGCGACAAATGGGTGGACATGGTGACCTCTGTGCGGACACGGCGACCTCTGGGTGGACACGGCGCCCTCTGGGTGGACAAGGCGACTTCTTGGTAGACACGACGACTTCTTGGTAGACAGGACAACCTCTGGGTACACACGACAACCTCTGGGTAGACACGGCAACCTCTGTAGGACATCAAGACTTCTGTACGGACAAGGCGACTTGTAGATGGACATGGTGACTTCTGTGCGGACAAGGCGACTTGTGGGTGGACACGGTGACCTCTGGGCGGACACGTCGACCTCAAGGTAGACACGTCGACCTCAAGGTAGACACGTCGACCTCAAGGTAGACACGGTGACCTCAAGGTAGACACGGTGACCTCAAGGTAGACACGGCGACCTCAAGGTAGACACGACGACTTCAAGGTAGACACGTCGACCTCAAGGTAGACACGTCGTCCTCAAGGTAGACACGTCGACCTCAAGGTGGACACGTCGACCTCAAGGTGGACACGTCGACCTCAGGGTGGACACGTCGACCTCAGGGTGGACACGTCGACCTCAGGGTGGACACGTCGACCTCAGGGTGGACACGGCGACCTCAGGGTGGACACGTCGACCTCTGGGTGGACACGGCGACCTCTGGGTGCACACGGCGACCTCTGGGTGCACACGGCGACCTCTGGGTGCACACGGCGACCTCTGGGTGCACACGGCGACCTCTGGGTGCACACGGCGACCTCTGGGTGCACACGGCGACCTCTGGGTGCACACGGCGACCTCTGGGTGCACACGGCGACCTCTGGGTGCACACGGCGACCTCTGGGTGGACACGGCGACCTCTGGGTGGACACGGCGACCTCTGGGTGGACACGGCGACCTCTGGGTAGACACGACGAAATCTGGGTAGACACGACGATATCTCGGTAGACACGACGACCTCTGGGTAGAAACATGAACCTCTCGGTAGATACAACGACCTATGGGTAGACACAACGATCTCTGGGTGAACACGGCGAACTCTCTGTAGACTCGACAACCTCTGAGTACACACGACAACCTCTGGGTACACACGACAACCTCTGGGTAGACACGACAACCTCTGTAGGACATCGTGACTTCTGTGCGGACAAGGCGACTTGTGGGTGGACATGGTGACCTCTAGACGATACGACCTCTGGAGGATACGATGACTTCTGGGTGGACACGGTGAGCTCTGGGTAGACACGGTGAGCTCTGGGTAGACACGGTGAGCTCTGGGTAGACACGGTGAGCTCTGGGTAGACACGGTGAGCTCTGGGTAGACACGGTGAGCTCTGGGTAGACACGGTGAGCTCTGGGTAGACACGGTGAGCTCTGGGTAGACACGGTGAGCTCTGGGTAGACACGGTGAGCTCTGGGTAGACACGGTGAGCTCTGGGTAGACACGGTGAGCTCTGGGTAGACACGGTGAGCTCTGGGTAGACACGGTGAGCTCTGGGTAGACACGGTGACCTCTGGGTAGACACGGTGACCTCTGGGTAGACACGGTGACCTCTGGGTAGACACGGTGACCTCTGGGTAGACACGGTGACCTCTGGGTAGACACGGTGACCTCTGGGTAGACACGGTGACCTCTGGGTAGACACGGTGACCTCTGGGTAGACACGGTGACCTCTGGGTAGACACGGTGACCTCTGGGTGGACACGGTGACCTCTGGGTGGACACGGTGACCTCTGGGTGGACATGGTGACCTCTGGGTGGACATGGTGACCTCTGGGTAGACATGGTTACCTCTGGGTAGACATGGTGACCTCTGGGTGGACATTGTGATCTCTGGGTGGACATTGTGATCTCTTGGTGGACAAGGCGACCTCTGAGTGGCCACGGGGCAATCTATGTGGACACGGCGACCACTGTATAGACACGACCTCTGGGTAGACACGGTGACCTCTGGTGGACACGGTCACCTCTGTGTGGACACGGCGACCTCTAAATGGACATGCTGACCTCAAGGTGGACACGGCGACCTCAAGGTAGACACGACAACCTCTAGGTAGATTCAACCCTCTGGGTAGACACAACGACCTCTGGGTAGACACAACGACCTCTGGGTGAACACGGCGCCCTCTGGGTGAACACGGCGCCCTCTGGGTGAACACGGCGCCCTCTGGGTGAACACGGCGCCCTCTGGGTGAACACGGCGCCCTCTGGGTGAACACGGCGCCCTCTGGGTGAACACGGCGCCCTCTGGGTGAACACGGCGAACTCTCTGTAGACACGACAACCTCTGGGTACACACGACAACCTCTGGGTACACACGACAACCTCTGGGTACACACGACAACCTCTGGGTACACACGACAACCTCTGGGTACACACGACAACCTCTGGGTTGACACGACAACCTCTGTAGGACATCGTGACTTCTGTGCGGAAAAGGCGACAAATGGGTGGACATGGTGACCTCTGTGCGGACACGGCGACCTCTGGGTGGACACGGCGCCCTCTGGATGGACAAGGCGACCTCTTGGTAGACACGACGACTTCTTGGTAGACACGACGACTTCTTGGTAGACAGGACAACCTCTGGGTACACACGACAACCTCTGGGTAGACACGGCAACCTCTGTAGGACATCAAGACTTCTGTACGGACAAGGCGACTTGTGGATGGACATGGTGACTTCTGTGCGGACAAGGCGACTTGTGGATGGACATGGTGACTTCTGTGCGGACAAGGCGACTTGTGGGTGGACACGGTGACCTCTGGGCGGACACGTCGACCTCAAGGTAGACACGGCGACCTCGAGGTAGACACGGTGACCTCAAGGTAGACACGGTGACCTCAAGGTAGACACGGCGACCTCAAGGTAGACACGACGACTTCAAGGTAGACACGGCGACCTCAAGGTAGACACTGCGACTTCAAGGTAGACACGGCAACCTCATTGTAGACACGACAATTTCTCAATGAACGCAATCTCTGGGTAGATACGGCGACCTCAAGGTGGACACGGCAACCTCAAGCTGGACTCGGCGACCTCAAGCTGGACTCGGCGACCTCAAGCTGGCCACGGCGACCTCAAGGTGGACACGGCGATCTCGACGTGGACACGACGACCTCGAGTTGAACACGGCGACCTCGAGTTGAACACGGCGACCTCGAGGTGAACACGGCGACCTCGTGGTGGACATGGCAATTTCTCAATGAACGCGATCTCTGGATAGACACGACGACCTTTGGGTAGACACGACGACCTTTGGGTAGACACGACGACCTTTGGGTAGACACGACGACCTCTGGGTAGACACGACCTCTGGGTAGACACGACCTCTGGGTAGACACGCCGACCTCTGGGTAGACACGCCGACCTCTGGGTAGACCCTACGATCTCTGGGTAGACACGACGACCTCTTGGTAGACACGACGACCTCTTGGTAGATACGACGACCTCTTGGTAGACACGACGACCTCTGGGTAGACACAGTGACTTCTGGGTAGACACGGTCACCTCTGGTGGACATGTTGATCTTGGGGTGGACACAGAGACCTCAAGGTGGACACTTCGACCTAAGGTAGACACGGCGACCTCAAGTTAGGCACGGCGACCACAAGGTAGACACGGCGATCTCGGCGAACAGGGCGACATCGACGTGAATACGATGTCTGGGTAGACACGACAACTTCTGGGTAGACAACGACCTCTAGGTAGACATCTGGGTACCTCTGGGGGGGGGGGTGACACGGTGACGCCTTGGCGGACACGGTGACGCCTTGGCGGACACGGCGACCTCTGAGTGGACACGGCGACCTCTGAGTGAATACGGCGACCTCTGAGTGAATACGGCGACCTCTGAGTGAATACGGCGACCTCTGAGTGAATACGGCGACCCCTGAGTGGATACGGCGACCTCTGAGTGGATACGGCGACCTCTGAGTGGAAACGGCGACCTCTGGGTGGACATGGTGACCTCTGTGCGGAAACGGCGACCTCTGGGTGGACGCGGTGCCCTCTGGGTGGACACGGCGACCTCAAGGTGGACACGGCGACCTCTGAGTGGATACAGCGACCTCTGAGTGGACACGGCGACCTCTTTTCATTTCATTTCCCCAGTGGTATTAGGTCAGATTGTATATTATCCTGTGGTATTTTGTACTACACCCCAAAATAGCACCCATATTTTGGGCTTTGGTCCGAAAGTCTGGTATTGAATTTTCGTTGTTTCTATGGGCATTACGACAAATTATGGGTCATAACACCATGGACAAGTTCCGCCATAGCATGGGTAATAACATGGGTCTATTTTTACATGGTGGGGGGAGGGCACGCTTCCACTGGAAAAGGGTCACCTCGCCTGGTCCAATCTAAGAAACAAATTCAGAAAAATTCAATTTAGAATTTCGAGCCGTGCCGAGATGAGCTTTATCACGTAATTATTTCTCTGGAATTCTTATTAAAGAAAAATGTATAATTCATTTTACTACCTGTTTTTCTTGCTTGGAAACCCAGTTAAATAAGAAAACTCCTTTAAAACAATCATAACTTTGTTGTTTAAATAAAAAGACTTTTTGGTATTTCAGCCTTCAACAAATCCTCGTCAGCCTTGATGCTTAAAAGCCTGTTGAGGAAAGGAATGTATTCATTGTTGACGCTTTCCAGTCAGTCAAAGTTTGATTGGTTCTCCCTTATGTTACAGTACATATTAAAAATTAAAATAATTATTTTATCCGATCTACAAGTAGCTTAAAGAGACATTTTATAGCAAAAACTAGTCTTAGTACAACCCGTTTCGCCTCGAGAGAAAGGCTGGGGTATTTCCACATGGGCACTGAGCACTTAATGAATTCTAAAAACTTACGTGTGATCGCTTGTCCGCATGTTTAGAACGCCAGCCCTCCACAGCCCGCTTCTTCAGTGATGCTAACTTTCTCTACAGTGTTAGCACAAGTATTTATACATAATACCACGTGTGTTAAATTACAAGAAATGGAATATAATTATCTGAAGCAAAGACATATTGAGTTGATTTGTTTCTGTCGCATCTAAGAAACAGTCAATTCAGAACTTTTGTAAAACAAAATTTACAGTTTCGAGCTTTTCCACAACTGTATTAAAGTTTTTGCTGAACATGTTAAAGCTGTCACTGAAATATAAATAAAAACTTACTCTTTGGAAAACCAGGCGTAGTCATCTTTCGCATCCTCATCGGCCTTGTGACGTTAGTCATCTCGAAATCTATAAATGAATAATTCGTGTTTACAACAGAAGTTTTCCAGTCAGCTTATTAACCAGACGTGTGAAAATTATGAAATCGTATCAAATTTTGCAATATATTTCAAAAAGAGGTTACAATTCTGCCTGTCTTTTTTCAAAAGAAATTGTACACAGTCGTCATAAAAAAATAGAAAATCATTCTCACTCGTGATCCGTCGTGATGTAAAATGTTTCCTTCTGTCGAACCTGCCCTGCTGCAGCTTTCTGAAGGCTATTAATAAATAAGAATTTGCTTTGAGGGCTTAAGTTAATTTCATTCAAACCATTTTAAATGTTCATAATGTTACAAGATTTTTTCTTGTAATGTTTAGTGTACACTAAAAGACAAGAAATACTTTGATTCTCTTTCAAAAGAACAGTAAACAAATTTGTATTTCAATTGGCTAACTGCAACGCTTTATTCATCGCCGTTGTTATAAAGAAAACCTTAGCCAAAACGTAGTGTTTTAATAGCAAAATCTTTCAAGCGAGTTATTTTATTTTGTAATTATAAATTGAAATTGTTCCACCACGGTAAAGGATTTGTACAGATACTCAAAAAAGTTTAAATTACTCGTTGTCCGCGGAGTTCTGATGACTTGAACGCCCGCCCACCACAGCCCACATCTGCAGTGACATTCCTTTCTCTGCAAGGTATCAGAAAATAAGAACACTTTAAATCAAGTCATATGAAAGTTGAAAGCCAGTGATGTTTTTATTTAATTACTTATTATGCCTGTTTCTTTGAGTGTTTGTAACCCAAAAATGAAGACGTTCTTTAATTACATATTTTTCTTGCTCAGAATCGCAACTGAATGAAAGTCTCTTTAAAGCGAAGTCCTACATTTGTCTAAATTAAATGAAAACTTACTCTTCGGAAGTCTCAGCTTCACCATTTTCAACATCCTCTTCAGCCTTGAGACGTCAGGCTTAAAATCTGTTGAGCAAATAAGTTGTATTTATAGTGAACGCTTTCCAGTCAACCTTTGTTTCACGTGCTCTAACTTTTATTACCGCACATATAAAAATAAACCGGTTAAATGTATTGCCGAACTCAAGTGACTAAAAATATTTTCGAGAGGAAGCACAAGAAACATTTTATGGCGAAAATTCAGTTTACTCTATGTCTACAAGGAAAGAATTCTCCATAGTAAAATCTGAAAATAATTCTTACTCTTCATCGACGCCAGAACGTAACAGCTTTCACTTTTTCATGTCCGGTAGGCTGCAGCTGGTGGAAGTCTATAAAATTTTTAAAATGTTTTTCTTGGCTTGAAGTTAATTGTATTAAAGATCATAAGCATATAAAATAATTTTTTTTCTTGGTTTGAAATTAATTACATTAAATTGTATTGAAGATCATTTGTTCAGATTCTGCTCATAGCTGTTGTAACAAAAACTTGTGAGAACGATCAAGATTCAGTAGCAAGATGTGTTCAATGTGCTATTTAGTATTTCATTCTTGTTCAATGTCTTCATTCAACTGTTGATAAAGATCTTACCTGTCGAATGCGCCCTTCCTTATCCTTGTCCACTGGCTTGCTGTCTGTCATGCGCCGAGGTCCATTTAGCTGCTGTCGTCTTGACCGGGGTCCACTTGGCTGGTGTCCGCTGGATCTCTTCTGAAACATACTTAAAGGGAAACGCAATTAATAAAGAAAAATACATAGTATTTTAACATACATTAAAATACAATAAAAAATACGTGAATATTGACGTATTCCGAAAATGATGATAAAAACGACTTAGCAGTATTGGCTTCCACTTGGCTGCTGTCCTCATGGGCGGGTTCCGCTTGGCTGTCGTTCGCTTGACTGCTGCCCTCATGGGCGGGATCTGCTTGGCTGCTATCCCAAGGGTCGGGTTCGCTTGGCTGCTGTCCTCATGGCCGGGTTCGCTTGGCTGCTGCCCTCATGGTCGGGTTCGCTTGGCTGCTGCCCTCATGGCCGGGTTCGCGTGGCTGCTGCCCTCATGGTCGGGTTCGTGTGGCTGCTGCCCCCATGGCAGGGTTTGCTTCGCTGCTGCCCTGAAGGTCTGGGTTCACTTGGCTACTGTCCTCCTGGCCGGTTACGCTTGGTTGCTGTGTTCATGTCCTTTATTTGTGTCCACTTGGCTTGTGTTCTCTGATCTTGGATCCACTTTGGGCCTGCTAGCCTGTGTCCTCTTTCCCTGCAGCTTGCGAAGCTATTAAAACAGAAAGGGTGCCTTTGTGCCAAGATTAAATTAAGACGTTTCGGAAACGCCTGTGTAGTCGGTAGTATCCTATTGGTATTCGATAAAGCTCTTTACATATTATCTTTTTGAACTGTGTGAATGTTACAAGTGAAGCATTTTTGTTTGAATAGATATTTTACAAGTTAAATCACGTAGATATTTGTGGATTATAAATTTATGATGAATTTCTTACACTGTGGGAATAATTGGGACGCCGCATACTCCACGTGTCCAGCGGTACTTTCTCTTTCTTGCTGTAATACGGCAGCGAAGAAATGATATTTTGTACCTGTATCATGAAAATATGAAATAAATATTAACATAAATGAACAGAACAAAAGGGTGAATTGATAAAGTGGTGAAATAAAATAAAAATTTGAATCTTTTGACGTAATGCAATTTCTCCGTCAACACACATAATACTGTCAATAGCAGTAATTTGCAATGATAATCACTGCGAGTGCGGTTAGTCAGGAATCGGTTATTCATACCAGAGGGAGCGTTTATTCCAAAGCAAGTGCACACAAACAGTCGAAGAATTTGTGATGCCTTGGAGGGGAAGGGCAGACATGGGAACCGGAATTTGGAAATTGAAAGTGGGTATGAAAAACTTTTTATTCCAGCCAGAAAGAGAAAGCATCAATTTATGACATTTGTCATAGTGGATGGCGGCGGGGGAGGGGGTGCGGGTGACGGACCGTTATTTAAAGCGAGTGAGCGAGCGTTGGCTCCATCGAGTATGGTAAACTTTAATTTATTCAAAAAGAAAAGTTCTTACCTGTTGACAGCACTGGCCCATAAGTCCCGCCCGCCTCATCTCCCCAATCCTTGTTGCTGTGTTTGGGACCCTCTTCTGGTTCTCTAAGAAAGGAAGAGAAAATGTATACTTCACCTGTTATGAAATACAAATATAATTCAGGCTAAATTCCAGTTCTTTTAATTTTAAAAGTAATATGTATATACATATATTTGTATCTACATATCTCAACTGAAACACATTTCCACAATATTAGGCCCTTTTTCGATAGCAAATTTATTCAAGCACAAATATAGATATAGGAACTTACATTTCGGCCGAGCTGTCTGGATTGCCTTGAGCACGTGTTCAGTGGCGTCACATAACAAACGTCGCCAGTGACGTCATCTCTGCTTCTATAAAAAAGTATTCAACGGAAGCCACTGATATAGGTTCCAAGTCAAATCATGATGTTGGCCGTTGTTTCTTTCACTTCTCAATATGCATAAAAGCATTTAAAAACGATTCACATACTTTGCAATATCATAAGTCGTTTCGCCATAAAAGAAAGACTAGTGTATTTCAACATGGTACTAAATAATTATTCTAAAAACGTACGTGTGGTCGCTTGTCCATATGCCCAGAATGCCCGCCCTCCACAGTCCGCTTCTTCAGTGATGCCCATTTTCTCTACAATGTTAGCACAAGTATTTATACATATTACTACCTGTGTTAAATTACAAGAAATGGAATATAATTATTTGAAGCAAAGACATGTTGAGTGGATTTGTTTCTGTCGCATCTAAGAAACAGTCAATTCAGAACTTTTATAAAACAAAATGTACAGTTTCGAGCTTTTCCACAACTGTTTTTGCTGAACATGTTAAAGCTGTCACTGAAATATAAATAAAAACCTACTCCTTGAAAAAATAGGCGTCGTCATCTTCCGCATCCTCATCGGCCAAGTGATGTTAGTCATCTCGAAATCTATAAATAAATAATTCGTGTTTACAAGAAGAAGTTTTCCAGTCAGCTTATTAACCAGACGTGTGAAAATTATGAAATCATATCAAATTTTGCAATATATTTCAAAGAGAGGTTACATTTTTGCCTGTCTTTTTTCAAAAGAAATATAAAAGCTAACATCGTACACGTTCGTCATAAAAAATGGAAAATTATTCTTACTCGTGATCCGTCGTGATGTAAAATGTTTCCTTCTTCTCGAACCTGCCCTGCTGCAGCTTTCTGAAGGCTATTAATAAATAACAATTTGTCTTAAGGGTTTAAGTTAATTTCATTCAAACATCTTAAACGTTCCTAATGCTGCAAGATTCTTTGTAATGTTTAGTGTGCACTAAAAGACTCTTTCAAAAGGACAGTAAACAAATTTGTATTTCAATTGGCTAACTGCAACGCTTTATTCATCACCGTTGTTATAAAGAAAACCTTACCCAAAACGGCAGTGTTTTAATAGCAAAATCTTTCAAGCGAGTTATTTTATTTTGTAATTATAAATTGAAATTGTTCCACCACGGTAAAGGATTTGTACAGATACTCAAAAAAGTTTCAATTACTCGTTGTCCGCGGAGTTCTGATGACTTGAATGCCCGCCCACCACAGCCCACATCTGCAGTGACATTCCTTTCTCTGCAAGGTATCAGAAAATAAGAACACTTTAAATCAAGTCATATGAAAGTTGAAAGCCAGTGATGTTTTTATTTAATTACATATTATGCCTGTTTCTTTGAGTGTTTGTAACCCAAAAATGAAGACGTTCTTTAATTACATATTTTTCTTGCTCAGAATCGCAACTGAATGAAAGTCTCTTTAAAGCGAAGTCCTACATTTGTCTAAATTAAATGAAAACTTACTCTTTGGAAGTCTCAGCTTCACCATTTTCAACATCCTCTTCAGCCTTGAGACGTCAGGCTTAAAATCTGTTGAGCAAATAAGTTGTATTTATAGTGAACGCTTTTCAGTCAATCTATGTTTCACGTACTCTAACTTTTATTACCGCACATATAAAAATAAATCGCTTAAATGTATTGCCGAACTAAAGTGACTAAAAATATTTTCCAGAGGAAGCACAAGAAACATTTTATGGCAAAAATTCAGTTTACTCTATGTCTACAAGGAAAGAATTCTCCATAGCAAAATCTGAAAATAATTCTTACTCTTCATTCGACGCCAGAACGTAACAGCTTTCACTTTTTCATGTCCGGTAGGCTGCAGCTGGTGGAAGTCTATAAAATTTTTAAAATGTTTTTCTTGGCTTGAAGTTAATTGTATTAAAGATCATAAGCATATAAAATAATTTTTTTTCTTGGTTTGAAATTAATTACATTAAATTGTATTGAAGATCATTTGTTCAGATTCTGCTCATAGCTATTGTCACGAAAACTTGTGAGAACGATCAAGATTCAGTAGCAAGATGTGTTCAATGTGTTATTTAGTATTTCATTCTTGTTCAATGTCTTCATTCAACTGTTGATAAAGATCTTACCTGTCGAATGCGCCCTTCCTTATCCTTGTCCACTGGCTTGCTGTCTGTCGTGCGCTGATGTCCATTTAGCTGCTGTCGTCTTGACCGGGATCCAATTGGCTGGTGTCCGCTGGATCTCTTCTAAAACAAACTTAAAGGGAAACGCAATTAGTAAGAAAAAATACATAGTATTTTAACATACATTGAAATACAATAAAAACAAATACGTGAATATTGACGTATTCCGAAAATGATGATAAAAACGACTTAGCAGTATTGACTTCCACTTGGCTGCTGTCCTCATGGGCGGGTTCCGCTTGGCTGTCGTCCGCTGGACTGCTGCCCTCATGGGCGGGATCCGCTTGACTGCGGGATCCGCTTGACTGCTATCCCCAGGGTCTGTTTCGCTTGGCTGCTGCCCTCATGGTCGGGTTCGCTTGGCTGCTGCCCTCATGGTCGGGTTCGCTTGGCTGCTGCCCTCATGGTCGGGTTCGCGTGGCTGCTGCCCCCATGGCAGGGTTTGCTTCGCTGCTGCCCTGAAGGTCTGGGTTCACTTGGCTGCTGTCCTCCTGGCCGGGTTCGCTTGGTTCCTGTGTTCATGTCCGGGGTCCCTTCAGTTGTGCCCACTTGGCTTGTGTTCTCTGATCTTGGATCCACTTTGGGCCTACTAGCGTCACATATCAAACGCCGCCAGTGACGTCATCTCTGCTTCTATAAAAAAGTATTCAACGGAAGCCACTGATATAGGTTCCAAGTCAAATCATGATGTTGGCCGTTGTTTCTTTCACTTCTCAATATGCATAAAAGCATTTAAAAACGATTCACATACTTTACAATATCAATAGACGTTTCGCCATAAAAGAAAGACAAGTGTATTTCAACATGGTACTAAATAATTATTCTAAAAACGTACGTGTGGTCGCTTGTCCATATGCCCAGAATGCCCGCCCTCCACAGTCCGCTTCTTCAGTGATGCCCATTTTCTCTACAATGTTAGCACAAGTATTTATACATATTACTACTTGTGTTAAATTACAAGAAATGGAATATAATTATTTGAAGCAAAGACATGTTGAGTGGATTTGTTTCTGTCGCATCTAAGAAACAGTCAATTCAGAACTTTTATAAAACAAAATGTACAGTTTCGAGCTTTTCCACAACTGTTTTTGCTGAACATGTTAAAGCTGTCACTGAAATATAAATAAAAACCTACTCCTTGAAAAAATAGGCGTCGTCATCTTCCGCATCCTCATCGGCCAAGTGATGTTAGTCATCTCGAAATCTATAAATAAATAATTCGTGTTTACAAGAAGAAGTTTTCCAGTCAGCTTATTAACCAGACGTGTGAAAATTATGAAATCATATCAAATTTTGCAATATATTTCAAAGAGAGGTTACATTTTTGCCTGTCTTTTTTCAAAAGAAATATAAAAGCTAACATCGTACACGTTCGTCATAAAAAATGGAAAATTATTCTTACTCGTGATCCGTCGTGATGTAAAATGTTTCCTTCTTCTCGAACCTGCCCTGCTGCAGCTTTCTGAAGGCTATTAATAAATAACAATTTGTCTTAAGGGTTTAAGTTAATTTCATTCAAACATCTTAAACGTTCCTAATGCTGCAAGATTCTTTGTAATGTTTAGTGTGCACTAAAAGACTCTTTCAAAAGGACAGTAAACAAATTTGTATTTCAATTGGCTAACTGCAACGCTTTATTCATCACCGTTGTTATAAAGAAAACCTTACCCAAAACGGCAGTGTTTTAATAGCAAAATCTTTCAAGCGAGTTATTTTATTTTGTAATTATAAATTGAAATTGTTCCACCACGGTAAAGGATTTGTACAGATACTCAAAAAAGTTTCAATTACTCGTTGTCCGCGGAGTTCTGATGACTTGAATGCCCGCCCACCACAGCCCACATCTGCAGTGACATTCCTTTCTCTGCAAGGTATCAGAAAATAAGAACACTTTAAATCAAGTCATATGAAAGTTGAAAGCCAGTGATGTTTTTATTTAATTACATATTATGCCTGTTTCTTTGAGTGTTTGTAACCCAAAAATGAAGACGTTCTTTAATTACATATTTTTCTTGCTCAGAATCGCAACTGAATGAAAGTCTCTTTAAAGCGAAGTCCTACATTTGTCTAAATTAAATGAAAACTTACTCTTCGGAAGTCTAAGCTTCACCGTTTTCAACATCCTCTTCAGCCTTGAGACGTCAGGCTTAAAATCTGTTGAGCAAATAAGTTGTATTTATAGTGAACGCTTTTCAGTCAACCTATGTTTCACGTGCTCTAACTTTTCTTACCGCACATATAAAAATAAATCGCTTAAATGTATTGCCGAACTAAAGTGACTAAAAATATTTTCCAGAGGAAGCACAAGAAACATTTTATGGCAAAAATTCAGTTTACTCTATGTCTACAAGGAAAGAATTCTCCATAGCAAAATCTGAAAATAGTTCTTACTCTTCATTCGACGCCAGAACGTAACAGCTTTCACTTTTTCATGTCCGGTAGGCTGCAGCTGGTGGAAGTCTATAAAATTTTTAAAATGTTTTTCTTGGCTTGAAGTTAATTGTATTAAAGATCATAAGCATATAAAATATTTTTTTTTCTTGGTTTGAAATTAATTACATTAAATTGTATTGAAGATCATTTGTTCAGATTCTGCTCATAGCTGTTGTCACGAAAACTTGTGAGAACGATCAAGATTCAGTAGCAAGATGTGTTCAATGTGTTATTAGTATTTCATTCTTGTTCAATGTCTTCATTCAACTGTTGATAAAGATCTTACCTGTCGAATGCGCCCTTCCTTATCCTTGTCCACTGGCTTGCTGTCTGTCGTTTGCTGATGTCCATTTAGCTGCTGTCGTCTTGACCGGGGTTCACTTGGCTGGTGTCCGCTGGATCTCTTCTAAAACAAACTTAAACAAAGGGAAACGCAATTAAGAAAAAATACATAGTATTTTAACATACATTGAAATACAATAAAAAAAAAAATACGTGAATATTGACGTATTCCGAAAATGATGATAAAAACGACTTAGCAGTATTGACTTCCACTTGGCTGCTGTCCTCATGGGCGGGTTCCGCTTGGCTGTCGTCCGCTTGACTGCTGCCCTCATGGGCGGGATCCGCTTGACTGCTATCCCCAGGGTCTGTTTCGCTTGGCTGCTGCCCTCATGGTCGGGTTCGCTTGGCTGCTGCCCTCATGGTCGGGTTCGCTTGGCTGCTGCCCTCATGGTCGGGTTCGCGTGGCTGCTGCCCCCATGGCAGGGTTTGCTTCGCTGCTGCCCTGAAGGTCTGGGTTCACTTGGCTGCTGTCCTCCTGGCCGGGTTCGCTTGGTTCCTGTGTTCATGTCCGGGGTCCCTTCAGTTGTGCCCACTTGGCTTGTGTTCTCTGATCTTGGATCCACTTTGGGCCTACTAGCGTCACATATCAAACGCCGCCAGTGACGTCATCTCTGCTTCTATAAAAAAGTATTCAACGGAAGCCACTGATATAGGTTCCAAGTCAAATCATGATGTTGGCCGTTGTTTCTTTCACTTCTCAATATGCATAAAAGCATTTAAAAACGATTCACATACTTTACAATATCAATAGACGTTTCGCCATAAAAGAAAGACTAGTGTATTTCAACATGGTACTAAATAATTATTCTAAAAACGTACGTGTGGTCGCTTGTCCATATGCCCAGAATGCCCGCCCTCCACAGTCCGCTTCTTCAGTGATGCCCATTTTCTCTACAATGTTAGCACAAGTATTTATACATATTACTACCTGTGTTAAATTACAAGAAATGGAATATAATTATTTGAGTGGATTGAAATCTATAAATAAATAATTCGTGTTTACAAGAGAAGTTTTCCAGTCAGCTTATTAACCAGACGTGTGAAAATTATGAAATCATATCAAATTTTGCAATATATATCAAAGCGCTGTTGTCACGAAAACTTGTGAGAACGATCAAGATTCAGTAGCAAGATGTGTTCAATGTGTTATTTAGTATTTCATTCTTGTTCAATGTCTTCATTCAACTGTTGATAAAGATCTTACCTGTCGAATGCGCCCTTCCTTATCCTTGTCCACTGGCTTGCTGTCTGTCGTGCGCTGATGTCCATTTAGCTGCTGTCGTCTTGACCGGGGTCCACTTGGCTGGTGTCCGCTGGATCTCTTCTAGAACAAACTTTAACAAAGGGAAACGCAATTAATAAGAAAAAATACATACTATTTTAACATACATTGAAATACAATAAAAAAAAAAAAATACGTGAATATTGACGTATTCCGAAAATGATGATAAAAACGACTTAGCAGTATTGACTTCCACTTGGCTGCTGTCCTCATGGGCGGGTTCCGCTTGGCTGTCGTCCGCTTGACTGCTGCCCTCATGGGCGGGATCCGCTTGACTGCTATCCCCAGGGTCTGGTTCGCTTGGCTGCTGCTCTGATGGTCGGGTTCGCTTGGCTGCTGCCCTCATGGTCGGGTTCGCGTGGCTGCTGCCCCCATGGCAGGGTTTGCTTCGCTGCTGCCCTGAAGGTCTGGGTTCACTTGGCTGCTGTCCTCCTGGCCGGGTTCGCTTGGTTCCTGTGTTCATGTCCGGGGTCCCTTCAGTTGTGCCCACTTGGCTTGTGTTCTCTGATTTTGGATCCACTTTGGGCCTACTAGCCTGTGTCCTCTTTCCCTGCAGCTTGCGAAGCTATTAAAACAGAAAGGGTGCCCTTGTGCCAAGATTAAATTAAGACGTTTCGGAAACGCCTGTGTAGTCGGTAGTATCCTATTGGTATTCGATAAAGCTCTTTACATATATCTTTTTGAACTGTGTGAATGTTAGAAGTGAAGCATTTTTGTTTGAATAGATATTTTACAAGTTAAATCACGTAGATATTTGTGAAATATAAATTTATGATGAATTTCTTACACTGTGGGAATAATTGGGACGCCGCATACTGCACGTGTCCAGCGGTACTTTCTCTTTCTTGCTGTAATACGGCAGCGAAGAAATGATATTTTGTACCTGTATCATGAAAATATGAAATAAATATTAACATAAATGAACAGAACAAAAGGGTGAATTGATAAAGTGGTGAAATAAAATAAAAATTTGAATCTTTTGACGTAATGCAATTTCTCCGTCAACACACATAATACTGTCAATAGCAGTAATTTGCAATGATAATCACTGCGAGTGCGGTTAGTCAGGAATCGGTTATTCATACCAGAGGGAGCGTTTATTCCAAAGCAAGTGCACACAAACAGTCGAAGAATTTGTGATGCCTTGGAGGGGAAGGGCAGACATGGGAACCGGAATTTGGAAATTGAAAGTGGGTATGAAAAACTTTTTATTCCAGCCGGGAAGAGAAGGCACCAATTTATGACATTTGTCATAGTGGATGGCGGCGGGGGAGGGGGTGCGGGTGACGGACCGTTATTTAAAGCGAGTGAGCGAGCGTTGGCTCCATCGAGTATGGTAAACTTTAATTTATTCAAAAAGAAAAGTTCTTACCTGTTGACAGCACTGGCCCATAAGTCCCGCCCGCCTCATCTCCCCAATCCTTGTTGCTGTGTTTGGGACCCTCTTCTGGTTCTCTAAGAAAGGAAGAGAAAATGTATACTTCACTTGTTATGAAATACAAATATAATTCAGGCTAAATTCCAGTTCTTTTAATTTTAAAAGTAATATGTATATACATATATTTGTATCTACATATCTCAACTGAAACACATTTCCACAATATTAGGCCCTTTTTCGATAGCAAATTTATTCAAGCACAAATATAAATGTAGGAACTTACATTTCGGCCGAGCTGTCTGATTGCCTGGATCACGTGTTCAGTGACGTCACATATCAAACGCCGCCAGTGACGTCATCTCTGCTTCTATAAAAAAGTATTCAACGGAAGCCACTGATATAGGTTCCAAGTCAAATCATGATGTTGGCCGTTGTTTCTTTCATTTCTCAATATGCATAAAAGCATTTAAAAACGATTCACATACTTTGCAATATCATTAGACGTTTCGCCATAAAAGAAAGACTAGTGTATTTCAACATGGTACTAAATACTTATTCTAAAAACGTACGTGTGGTCGCTTGTCCATATGCCCAGAATGCCCGCCCTCCACAGTCCGCTTCTTCAGTGATGCCCATTTTCTCTACAATGTTAGCACAAGTATTTATACATATTACTACCTGTGTTAAATTACAAGAAATGGAATATAATTATTTGAGTGGATTGAAATCTATAAACAAATAATTCGTGTTCTCTGATCTTGGATCCACTTTGGGCCTACTAGCGTCACATATCAAACGCCGCCAGTGACGTCATCTCTGCTTCTATAAAAAAGTATTCAACGGAAGCCACTGATATAGGTTCCAAGTCAAATCATGATGTTGGCCGTTGTTTCTTTCACTTCTCAATATGCATAAAAGCATTTAAAAACGATTCACATACTTTACAATATCAATAGACGTTTCGCCATAAAAGAAAGACAAGTGTATTTCAACATGGTACTAAATAATTATTCTAAAAACGTACATGTGGTCGCTTGTCCATATGCCCAGAATGCCCGCCCTCCGCAGTCCGCTTCTTCAGTGATGCCCATTTTCTCTACAATGTTAGCACAAGTATTTATACATATTACTACCTGTGTTAAATTACAAGAAATGGAATATAATTATTTGAAGCAAAGACATGTTGAGTGGATTTGTTTCTGTCGCATCTAAGAAACAGTCAATTCAGAACTTTTATAAAACAAAATGTACAGTTTCGAGCTTTTCCACAACTGTTTTTGCTGAACATGTTAAAGCTGTCACTGAAATATAAATAAAAACCTACTCCTTGAAAAAATAGGCGTCGTCATCTTCCGCATCCTCATCGGCCAAGTGATGTTAGTCATCTCGAAATCTATAAATAAATAATTCGTGTTTACAAGAAGAAGTTTTCCAGTCAGCTTATTAACCAGACGTGTGAAAATTATGAAATCATATCAAATTTTGCAATATATTTCAAAGAGAGGTTACATTTTTGCCTGTCTTTTTTTTCAAAAGAAATATAAAAGCTAACATCGTACACGTTCGTCATAAAAAATAGAAAATTATTCTTACTCGTGATCCGTCGTGATGTAAAATGTTTCCTTCTGTCGAACCTGCCCTGCTGCAGCTTTCTGAAGGCTATTAATAAATAACAATTTGTCTTAAGGGTTTAAGTTAATTTCATTCAAACCATCTTAAATGTTCATAATGCTGCAAGATTCTTTGTAATGTTTAGTGTACACTAAAAGACAAGAAATACTTTGATTCTCTTTCAAAAGGACAGTAAACAAATTTGTATTTCAATTGGTTAACTGCAACGCTTTATTCATCGCCGTTGTTATAAAGAAAACCTTACCCAAAACT
This sequence comes from Protula sp. h YS-2021, assembly GCA_949752745.1. Classification (NCBI taxonomy): domain Eukaryota; kingdom Metazoa; phylum Annelida; class Polychaeta; order Sabellida; family Serpulidae; genus Protula; species Protula sp. h YS-2021. The sequence goes on from OX457029.1 coordinate 28,366,433, forward strand.
GCAGTGTTTAAATAGCAAAATCTTTCAAGCGAGTTATTTTATTTTGTAATTATAAATTGAAATTGTTCCACCACGGTAAAGGATTTGTACAGATACTCAAAAAAGTTTAAATTACTCGTTGTCCGCGGAGTTCTGATGACTTGAACGCCCGCCCACCACAGCCCACATCTGCAGTGACATTCCTTTCTCTGCAAGGTATCAGAAAATAAGAACACTTTAAATCAAGTCATATGAAAGTTGAAAGCCAGTGATGTTTTTATTTAATTACTTATTATGCCTGTTTCTTTGAGTGTTTGTAACCCAAAAATGAAGACGTTCTTTAATTACATATTTTTCTTGCTCAGAATCGCAACTGAATGAAAGTCTCTTTAAAGCGAAGTCCTACATTTGTCTAAATTAAATGAAAACTTACTCTTCGGAAGTCTCAGCTTCACCATTTTCAACATCCTCTTCAGCCTTGAGACGTCAGGCTTAAAATCTGTTGAGCAAATAAGTTGTATTTATAGTGAACGCTTTTCAGTCAACCTATGTTTCACGTGCTCTAACTTTTATTACCGCACATATAAAAATAAACCGCTTAAATGTATTGCCGAACTCAAGTGACTAAAAATATTTTACAGAGGAAGCACAAGAAACATTTTATGGCAAAAATTCAGTTTACTCTATGTCTACAAGGAAAGAATTCTCCATAGCAAAATCTGAAAATAATTCTTACTCTTCATTCGACGCCAGAACGTAACAGCTTTCACTTTTTCATGTCCGGTAGGCTGCAGCTGGTGGAAGTCTATAAAATTTTTTAAATGTTTTTCTTGGCTTGAAGTTAATTGTATTAAAGATCATAAGCATATAAAATAATTTTTTTTCTTGGTTTGAAATTAATTACATTAAATTGTATTGAAGATCATTTGTTCAGATTCTGCTCATAGCTGTTGTCACGAAAACTTGTGAGAACGATCAAGATTCAGTAGCAAGATGTGTTCAATGTGTTATTAGTATTTCATTCTTGTTCAATGTCTTCATTCAACTGTTGATAAAGATCTTACCTGTCGAATGCGCCCTTCCTTATCCTTGTCCACTGGCTTGCTGTCTGTCGTGCGCTGATGTCCATTTAGCTGCTGTCGTCTTGACCGGGGTTCACTTGGCTGGTGTCCGCTGGATCTCTTCTAAAACAAACTTAAACAAAGGGAAACGCAATTAAGAAAAAATACATAGTATTTTAACATACATTGAAATACAATAAAAAAAAAATACGTGAATATTGACGTATTCCGAAAATGATGATAAAAACGACTTAGCAGTATTGACTTCCACTTGGCTGCTGTCCTCATGGGCGGGTTCCGCTTGGCTGTCGTCCGCTTGACTGCTGCCCTCATGGGCGGGATCCGCTTGACTGCTATCCCCAGGGTCTGTTTCGCTTGGCTGCTGCCCTCATGGTCGGGTTCGCTTGGCTGCTGCCCTCATGGTCGGGTTCGCTTGGCTGCTGCCCTCATGGTCGGGTTCGCGTGGCTGCTGCCCCCATGGCAGGGTTTGCTTCGCTGCTGCCCTGAAGGTCTGGGTTCACTTGGCTGCTGTCCTCCTGGCCGGGTTCGCTTGGTTCCTGTGTTCATGTCCGGGGTCCCTTCAGTTGTGCCCACTTGGCTTGTGTTCTCTGATCTTGGATCCACTTTGGGCCTGCTAGCCTGTGTCCTCTTTCCCTGCAGCTTGCGAAGCTATTAAAACAGAAAGGGTGCCCTTGTGCCAAGATTAAATTAAGACGTTTCGGAAACGCCTGTGTAGTCGGTAGTATCCTATTGGTATTCGATAAAGCTCTTTACATATTATCTTTTTGAACTGTGTGAATGTTACAAGTGAAGCATTTTTGTTTGAATAGATATTTTACAAGTTAAATCACGTATATATTTGTGGATTATAAATTTATGATGAATTTCTTACACTGTGGGAATAATTGGGACGCCGCATACTCCACGTGTCCAGCGGTACTTTCTCTTTCTTGCTTTAATACGGCAGCGAAGAAATGATATTTTGTACCTGTGTCATGAAAATATTAAATATTAACATAAATGGAACAGAATAAAAAAGATAATTGATAAAGTGGTGAAATAAAATAAAATTTTGTATCTTTTGATGTAATGCAATTTCTCCGTCAACAGACATAATACTGTCAAAAGCAGCAATTTGCAATGATAATCGCTGAGAGTGCGGTTAGTCGGGAATCGGTTATTCACAAGAGAGGGCGTTTATTCTAAAGGAAGTGCTCCTAAACAGTCGAAGAACTTTTTGATGCCTTGAAGGGGGAAGGGCAGACATGGGAACCGGAATTTGGAAATTGAGAATGGGTATGAAAAACTTGATTCGAGCCAGGAAGAGAAGGCACCAATTCATGATATTTGTCATAGTGGATGGCGGCGGGGGGGGGGGGGGGGGGGGAGGAGAAGGATGGGTGAGCGAGTGTGGACTCCATCTAGTATGGTCAACTAATTTGTTCAAAAAGGAAAGTTTTTACCTGTTGACAGCACTGGCCCATAAGTCCCGCCCGCCTCATCTCCCCAATCTTTGTTGCTGTGTTTGGGGCCCTCTTCTGCTTCTCTAAGAAAGGAAGAGAAAATGTATACTTCACTTGTTATGAAACAAAAATATTTTGCTTTATCATTCAGGCTAACTTCAAGTCAAATATTCCAAGTTGCGATTCTTTTAATTTTAACAGTAATATGTATAAACATATATATATGTATCTACAATTTCATCTGAAACACATTTCCACAATATTAGGCCATTTCTCGATAGCAAATTTATTCAAGCACAAATATATAGGCTCTAACATTTCGGCCGAGCTGTCTGATTGCCTGGAGCACGTGTTCAGTGACGTCACATAACAAACGTCGCCACTGAAGTCATCTCTCTGCTTCTGTAAAAAATATTTAATGCCAGTCACTGATATAGATTCCAAGTCAAATCATAGTGTTGGCCGTTGTTTCTTTAGCTTCAATATGCAAAAAAAAAAAAAGTATTTAAAGACAAGAAAGTATTTAAAGACAATTCTGTCCTGTTATAAGCCATTTCGGCGCGAAAGAAAGGGCGGATGTATTTCAACATGGATATTAAATACTTAACAGTATTCAACGCAAGCCACTGATATAGATTTCAAGTCAAATCATGATGTTGGTCGCTGTTTCTTTCACTTCTCAATATGCAAAAAAGTACATTTAACATGCAAAAAGTACATTTAACAGGTTTGTCCAAGGACAAAGTCCCAGCTTACGAAAAGTAATAAGACCAATTCCAGCAAGGGAATTTCCCTGAAAAATTGGGCTTCAAAAGATGCGCGGTTCTTATTTCAGGCCAATGCGCATATCTCTTTAACTTGAGTTGATGCGCGGTTCTTATTCTGGACCAGTGCAGAACCGGAATGTATGTAATAGCTTTCCGAAAGACTGGGGGGGGGGGGGTATCACCGGGGGGGGGGGGGAATCACCTAAGGGGGATAAAGGCCGGGGGTGAAAGCCGGGGGTAATCATCGTTGAAGGGGGTGGGGTAATGGCCGGCTTCGCCAGTGCACATGTTTATTTAAGTTGCTTTGATATGCAGTTCTTATTTTGAATAGTGCGCATGTTATTTAAGTTGCGTTAATGCGCAGTTCGCATTTCCAACCAGTGCGCATATTTATTTACCTTGTGTTGCTGCACGGTGTTTATTTTGGTCCAGTGTGCTTGCTTATTTAGCTTGTGCTGATGTGCGGTTCGCATTTCGGACCAGTGCGCATGTTTTTTTTTTAACTTGCGTTAATGCTCGATTCCCATTTCTGACCAGTGTGTTTGTTTATTTAGCTTGGGTTGATGAGCGGTTCGCATTTTCCACCAGTGCCCATGTTTATTTAACTTGTGTTCATGCGTGGTTCGCATTTTGGACCAGTGCGCATATTTATTTAACTTGTGTTGATGCTCGGTACTTATTTTGGACCAGTGCTAATGTTTATTTAACTTGCGCTGATGTGCGGTTCGCAATTCAGACCAGTGTGCATGTTTCTTTAGGTTGCGTTGATGCGCGGTTCGGATTTCGGACCACTGCGCATGTCTGTTCAACTTGCGTCGATGCGTAGTTCTTTTTTAGGACCAGTGCGCATGTTTCTTTGGGTTGCGTTGATGCGCGGTTCTTTTTTTTCGAACCAGTGCGCATATTTATTTAACTTTCGTTGATGCGCGGTTCGCACTTCGGACCACTGCGCATGGTTATTTAACTTGCCCCGATGGGCGGTTCGCATTTCGGACCAGTGCGCATGTTTCTTTAGGTTGCGTTGATGCGCGGTTCGCATTTCGGTCCACTGCGCATGTCTATTCAACTTGCGTCGATGTGTAGTTCTTTTTCGGACCAGTGCGCATGTTTATTTAACTTGCGTTGATGCGCGGTGCTTATTTTGGACCAGTTCGCATGTTTATTTATCTTCCGTCATGTGCGGTTGTTAAATCTGACTACTGCGCAAGTTCATTTAACTTGTGTTTATGCGCTGTAGGAGGTTCTTTTTTCGGATAAGTGCGCATGTTTGTTTAACTTGCGTTGATGTGCGGTGCTTATTTTGGACCGGATCGCATGTTTAACTTCCGTCGATGCGCGGTTTGCATTTCCGGCCATTGCCCATGTTTATTTAACATGTGTTGATACGTGGTTCTCATTTCAGACCAGTGCGCATGTTTCTTTGGGTTGCGTTGATGCGCGGTTCTTTTTTTTCGAACCAGTGCGCATATTTATTTAACTTTCGTTGATGCCCGGTTCGCACTTCGGACCACTGCGCATGGTTATTTAACTTGCCCCGATGGGCGGTTCGCATTTCGGACCAGTGCGCATGTTTCTTTAGGTTGCGTTGATGCGCGGTTCGCATTTCGGTCCACTGCGCATGTCTATTCAACTTGCGTCGATGTGTAGTTCTTTTTCGGACCAGTGCGCAGTATTTACACGTAAGCTGGGCTAAAAACGATTCACATAGTTTGTTATATTATAAGCCATTTCGCCATGAAAGAGACTGGTGTATTTCAACATTGGTACTAAATACTTATTCTAAAAACTTACGTGTGGTCGCTTGTCCATATGCCCAGAATGGCCACCCTCCACAGTCCGCTTCTTCAGTGATGCTCATTTTCTCTACAATGTTAGCAGAAATATTTATACATATTACTACCGGTATTAAATTACAAAAGGAATTTAATTATTTGAAGCCAAGACAGTAGATTTGTTTGTGGAATCTAAGAAAAAGTCAATTCAGAACCTTTGTACATACACAATTTACAGTTTCGAGCTATTCAACAACTGCATAAAAGTTTGTTCAAATTGTTAATCTGTTACTGAAATATAAACAAAAACTTACTCTTTGGAAAACCGGGCGTCGCCATCTTCCTCATCCTCATCGGCTTTGTGACGTTAGTCATCTCGAAATCTATAAATACATATTTCGTGTTTGCAACAGAAGTTTTGCAGCCAGCTTGTTAACCAGACGTGTAAATTTTATGAAATGGTATTCAAGTTTGCAAGATAGATTTCAAGTAGACTTTACATCTTGCCCGTCATTTTTGAAAAGAAACATCAAAGCTAACATTATACAAATACGCCATAAATAAATGGCAATTGTTTCTTACTCTTGATCCGTCATGATGTAATGTTTCATTCGGTCATACTAGGGCTGATGCAGCTTCTTGAAGGCTATTAAAATATAAGAAATTGTGTTAAGGGTTTCATTCAAACTACTTTTAAGTGTTCCTAATGCTGCAAGATTTTCTGTTAAAGATTTTCTCTTAATGTTTAGTGCAAAGAGTAAGACCAAAAATAGTTTCAATTGCATTTGATTTTCTTTCAAAAGAACAGTTAACTATTTTGCATTTAAATTGACTCACTGTAATACTTTCTTCATCGCCTTTACTAAGAAACCCTTAGCCAAGACGGATATGTTTCAATAGCAGAAAATCTACGGAAAATAATTGCACAGATAAGCTTGACAATTTTAAATTACTCGCTGTCCGCGGAGTCCTGATAACTGGAACGCGCGCCCACTGCAGCCCACATCTCCAGTGACGTCATCCTTTCTCTGGAAGGAAGCAAAAAATTGCTGGTGTAATTACGTGAAAGTTTAATGCTAGTGAATTTTTTTCACTTCATTGCTTGTGCTTGTTTCTCTCGAATCGCTAAAAATGTAGACATGATTTAATTACCCAGGGTTTTTGTTTAGAACACAACTGTAAAATTAGTTACGTGATTGTTTTTAATGTCAGGAGCTACCTTTATCGGGGTTTCATTGTGCCAATGAATGCAAAGTTCGTTTTAATCGGTGTGATAAATTTGTTATTTAATTCATAGGTATTGTGCGCTGCCGTAAAAGCGAAAAGTTTACAAGGTAACATGAGTAAACGACCAATTTGGCAGGGAAGGGGGTGACAGGTGGGGAAGGGAAAGAAGGCATTGAAGGCTTTTACATATGCCATAATTTTGGAAAGACTTAAGTTTCAAGCCATTAATTGTACTTTTTATTTCGCCTTCCCTGAATTATGTTTCGACTTGTAGACTGGTATTTTTGAGAAACTGAAGCGACAGTGTGATCTGTGGATCCGGACAATAACTGGACAATAACTGGAGCCTCAATAAAGGCAAGATCCCCCGTGGAGCAGCAAAAGTAAAAAGTAAAAATCAACGATTTTTGACAGCTTTCCTCAATAATGCTCGTTGTACACCTTCAATATATATCTTTTCAGGTCATAGGTCATAGGTATGTCATAGGAACCAGGTTTCTGGTTCCTATGACATACCCTTCTATGAGAAGTCGGCCAGACAAAACTTATAGCACTTTTTGCGGACAGACCGACTAACGGACGGACAGACTAGCTCATAACTATCCCCCCGTTTCACGGGGGATAATAACCTATAATCTCCATTTTGACACTGAAAAACATGGTGTGGCTACCATCCATCACAGTACTCACCCCTCCCTCCTCCCCCACCCCGTACCGCAGGATTGTGTGTAGTTGATTTCCATGAATATTTTTCTAAGGTAGGCGAGCAAAAAACAAAAAAAAACTTGCTCGCTCCTGAAATTTCCGTTTTGTGCTTGTTCCGATTTGTTTATGAATTCACTTGTCATGGCTACCATTTCCCGTGAGCGACAACATAGCGTTTTTCGCGGGGGAGGGGGGGGGGTGCATTCCACGTCTATGCAACGCCCATTTTGCGGTGTCTGCCCCACGGAAAACACGGAAAAAGATAATAGCATCCAACGTGACCACTGTTGATAAAATAAGGCAATAAACCTGAATGGGAGTGAATGTGCGAGTTGTGGCCGAGGGGGTGGGTTTTTTTTTGGGGGGGGGGAGGGGGGGCGTCACCGGAATAGCATGGCCTTTAGCATTCGACTTTTTTTCATTTCAGGTCGGTCGGTTTGACTTGTACAACCGAAATTGTGGTAATTTTGTTCAAACCATTTACAATGTGCCCATACATTTCAAAATTATTAATTTTAAACCCGTTGTGATTATTTAGCTTTCAGACCTAACAGTGCTGAACCGATTTCAGATGACAGGGCATTATTCACCGACCGAAACTGTCGAGTAACAAGATTGTCCATGGACGATGCCCCAGCTCACGAATGATGTCAAGATTTATGACATGCAAGTATAACTTGCTACCGAAATTTCAAGACACTTATGCGCACGTTTTAAAACATATCCTCCAATGAAACAATTGGAAGATAAAGTTTTAATTGCGTTTTGACAAAGATTGCCGCCAAATTACCAAGAAAAAAAGTAATAGCCAGGCAGGTGGTAATAATGTGTTCCACTATTACATAAATTTACAAGGCTGAGGAGTTTAGTTTTCTAGGCTAAAAGCGTTAGTTAGCATTTTCGGATAAATACTTGTTCGCCAATATTTCGGCAAATTTTTGAAGAGAGAGAGAGAGAGAGAGAGAGAGAGAGAGAGAGAGAGAGAGAGAGAGAGAGAGAGAGGGAGAGAAAGACAGAGAGAGAGAGAGAGAGAGAGAGAGACAGACAGACAGACAGACAGACGGACAGACAGAAAGAATCAATCGCAAAGCAGGCAATTCAAAATTTTAAAAAGGTGAGATGATATAACTGGCATTAGTTACGATTTTAGTAAGAAATTGGTTTTTCGCCAATATTTTCGTCAATTTTTCCGAACTACGAAAAACACTAATCGCCGGATAAGTACGAATGATTGCTGTCTCTATCTAAAATTGGAAGACAGTAAGAATATTTCTCTGGTGTGAGTTAGATTTTACTGATTTGTCTATTTTTGGCTTATATTTCTTGGCTTATATTTGGGCAGTCACAAAAATTAAGTAATATCAGTGTGAGTAGTAATGATTGTTACCTATGTTTAAAAAGTTCAAAACAATAAAGCTACTTTCCTGGAGTGTGTTAAGAATTTGCTGATTTTTTTGTATTTTGCATTTTTGCTAAAATTTGTGCTATTTTTTTTGGCGAATGGCCAAAACAAGTAACAGCCAGATGAACACAAAAGCATCCTTTCTTGCACCAAAATTTTAGAACGTTTCCATGAAAAAGCCAAGGCGATACTTTTTCATGAGTTGTTTTTGGCCAACAAAAAAAAAAAAAACGAAAAAAGGCAGGTAGTAAAGTGTGCTACTGGTAATTAATTTCACGACATTTACGTCAATTTTATGGCCAATCACCAAACAGGTAATGGTAAGGGGTGCATTTATGCCTGTTACCTTTCCTTAAAACTTCTAGAGAAGACTATTTTCCTGGGGTTAAGATTTTACGGAAAAAATCGTTTTTCGCAATATTTCCGCCAATTTCTGGCGAATCGCCAAAACAAGTAACACGCAAGAAAAAAGAAAAGCCGATTAGGTAGTAATGTCTGCTACTGTTACCTAAAACTAATGCATTCAGGCTATTCTCCTGGAAAGCGTGGACATTTTACTATTTTTTTTTATTTATTTATTTTTTGTTATTCGCTAAAATTTTCGCTGATTTTTTGTCCAGTTACCAAAACAGTAATAGCAAGTTAAGTAATATTGTCTGCTACCGTTAATTAAAATTTAAAATTTAATTAAGAATTTGCGGATTTATTTAGTTCTTCGCCAAAATTTCCACCAATTTTTGGCCATTCACCAGCCACACAGGTAGGGAGGCCCGCCACCTTTTTAAAATTTCAAGATAGTTAAGACTGCTTTCCTGGAGACAACATTTTATTGAATTTTTTTCTCTCAACAAATGTTTCGCCAATTTTTGGCCAATCACAAAAAATATTAATCCCCTCCCTCCTAAATACAACTTTGCGAAAGGGGTTAAAGACCATATCCCAAGTTTAAGAAAGCAGCTCGCAGATAACTTCACCAATTTTAAAGTTTTTCACTTTTGAGAAGGCTTTCTTTTTGCGTGGGGGGGGGGGGATGGGGGTGGTAGGTATTATGCGAAAATCTGAAGCTCCCAGCACACACCACTCGTATCATTGTGACGTCGCATCACCGTTGCACAGACGTCGCATCACCGTTGCACAGACGTCGCATCACCGTTGCACAGACGTCGCATCACCGTTGCACAGACGTCGCATCACCGTTGCACAGACGTCGCATCACCGTTGCACAGACGTCGCATCACCGTTGCACAGACGTCGCATCCGACTCTGGATTAATGTCGGGTTTTTGTTGTTTATAGAAATCGACGTCTCATTAACGTTGCGCAAATGTTGCAAATGGAAGTCTCCGGCGTTGCAGAAACGTTTAGAAAGTGCCGTTGCACAGACTTCGAGAAAACTATTGATCCAGAACAAGCTGTCAAGAGCTCCCCCAATACCGAGTCATTAGGCCACGCTGGATACGTATGATGGTCGAAAAAACTTGCGCCCTCTTGCATTCCTTATTTTTCGTCCTCGTTTCAATTTACTTTCAAAGTGACCTGTCCTATTTATCATTTCCAGTAAGTGATAACCTAAGGAGTCCGACATCTATACAACGTTGATTTTTAATTTAGACGTACATAGTTGAACGTCGGGACCACGTCGCAATCTTAAATCAACGTTTGATCGACCTTGTAATGTTTTCTGGGTGTTGTGTGCATTCATACCGCAAATGTCGCTGACCGCAGTCACCGACAGACAAAAAAATGCTAAAATTGGGAACACTAATATATAATATAAGGATTACTTCTTTGTGAGGCAAAATTGTAAATATGGCTGGCAAAAACTGGCAAGGGAGCGACTGACAATTTGAGCACTACAGTAGACTATACAAGCCCCCGTAAGCTACTGCTAGTGAATGAGTGTCAAGTGGCAGTCACTGATTTTTCTGACATTTGGGCGTTTTGGGCAAATCGCCAAACAAATTACTAGCCTGATATAGGAGCCTAATGATGTACATGCCTATAAAACGCAATCAAACCGGATATGTGAGAGTTTCATTTGTTTTCTGAAATTGTGCATTTTTTGGCAATTTTGGACAAATCGCCAAAAAGCTGTGTCAAAGTCTACCCAGGGAACATGTTTGCCAAATTTTAAAAACAATCGGACCAGAAATTTAAGACGAGTAGTAGTTTGAAAAATTTATACACGCACACATACAGCGGACGACGGATTCCCCACAAGGCATTGCTCACACCAACGAAAACTGGTAATTCTAATAATCTTACTTGCTGCTTTGCCCGTCCAAATGAATGATGTTCATTTTGGCGTTAAGTCCAGCGCTGTCTCGCCGCCTGCGAAGCAGATAAAATATCCGTTTTGTATCCAAATTAACCACAGAACAACAAGAATTAATTTTCGACCTCAAAAATTAAATTTTTGTTAATAAGAATTAATTTTTGCTATCTGTTATTACATTTTTGAAATCTGTAAGTGTATTCTTGATCTCAAAAATAATTCTTGATATCAATCGATATTTAGAGATATCAAGAAATATTTGATACCAAAAATAACTTAATGATCGTTAAAATTTATTTTTAGAGATCAAAGTTCAGTTACTGATAACAAAAATGAAATATTTGATAGCAAAAAAACCCAGTTTTGAGCTCGAGAATTTACTTTTTATTGATATCAAGAATGTACACTGCTGTGAAAAACTGGAATAATTTTGTTTAGCACCCTGGTATACGACGGCTATTTTATTTTAAATTCTATTGAATGAAATTTTCACATTTATTAGGGAATTATTGATATCAAGAATTAATTTATGGTCTCAGAAATTGAATTTTTTATAAAGTATGTTTGCTATCTATAACTATTATATTTTTGATATCTCTAAATGTATTCTTGATCTCAAAAATTCTTGATATCAATAAATAGTTAGATACCAAGAAATAGTTATTGATATCAAAAATGATTTAATGATGTCTAAAATAGATTTTTAGATTAAAAATTCAATTCTTGATAGCATAAATGAAATATTTGATAGCAAATCTCCATTTTGAGCTCAATTTATTTTATTGATAAAGAATTTATTTCAGATATCATTATATCAGAATGAAACTTTTTTAATTTATATTTTACAATCTGCAAATGACTTTTTGATCTCAAAAATTAAGTTTCTGATATCAAAATATCAGCCTATTTTAACATAAAAAATTCAGAAGCACCTGTGTTAATAAAATAATGACTGGTCCTTGGATACAGAATGTTTCTTAATTTTTCACTGTACAAGTCATTCTTGCGCTCAAAAATTTTGTTATTAAAGATCAATAATTCAGGTTTCTACAATTTAATTGACGATATGTTAAATTTTACATAAAAGTGCGTCTCCCTTAAGATTTTTTAAGTTTGTAAAATTAATTTTTTGATCTCAAAAATTAATTTTGGTCATCTAAAATGCAATTCTTGATAACAAAATATAAATTAACGAGATCTGCATAGATTTGTTGATGTCTTTAATTATATTTTGATACCAAAAATCAGCATTAAATGTTAAAATGGCATTCCATACTGAGATGTATTGCAGGGGGCGCATCAGCTGGAATGCTTGGGAGGAAGGATGGTAGGCGATATATGCCTTTCAGCTGATATTTTTTCTAAATAACGAACTTACATCCCTGTTGGCTCGTCCAAATAACCCGTGTGGCCCTCGGTCTGGTCGGTCGGTCTGCTTGCTTGTCCTCAGCTTGGCTGCCCGCTGTTTCTGAAAGGCCTTTGAAAATCTAAATATCATTAATATATGAGGATTATTCAAACAAAGCCCGAACCGAACCCGGAATGGAATACGTCAATATTCACGATTTAAAAAAAAAGACAATGGAAATTTGACTTATCACTGTCCACTGCTTGGCTGTCCACTGCCTGGCTGTCCACTGCCTGGCTGTCCACTGCTTGGCTGTCCTCCACCGACTGGCTGTCCTCCACCGACTGGCTGTCCTCCACCAACTGGCTGTCCTACACTGCAGCTGGTCGCGGCGTTGTCCCTCTCTGTGGCTGGTGATTGTGGATTCCCCCTCCGTGGCTGGTGGCGATGTCTCTCCGTGACTGGCGGCGGCTGTCATGGCACCATGACCTGGGCGGTGCTAACATTGTCCCTAGCCCAGGATGGTACTGTAACTGTCCCCTACCTCTGAGCGGTGCTAACATTGTCCCAAGCCCAGGGTAGGACTGTCACTGCCCCGAGTGGTGCTAACATTGTCCCTAGCCCAGGGTAGGACTGTCACTGCTTCTTGCCCTGGGCGTTACTATCACTGTCCCTAGCCCAGGGCGATCAGTCACACCACCGCGAGTTATTGTGCTATGTCCGTTGCTGGTGTTGTGCCGTCTCCGCTGCTGGTGTTGGCCGCCTCCGCTGCTGGTGTTGTGCCGTCTCCGCTGCTGGTGTTGTGCCGTCTCCGCTGCTGGTGTTGTGCCGTCTCCGCTGCTGGTGTTGTGCCGTCTCCGCTGCTGGTGTTGGCCGTCTCCGCTGCTGGTGTTGTGCCGTCTCCGCTGCTGGTGTTGACCGTCTCCGCTGCTGGTGTTGGCCGTCTCCGCTGCTGGTGTTGTGCCGTCTCCGTTGCTGGTGGTCGCGTTTCCTTCTCCGCTGCTGGAGGCCTGGTCTCTGTCCTTGGCTTCCGGTGCGGCATCTCTAATAAAGAATAAAGCCCAAGTTGGCAGCCTTGAACAATTACTTACGCTTTCCAAAAACAGTTGTTCTTTACAGAAAGGAAATAATTTCAAACATTTGAGGAGCTTGGTAACCCAGTGATCTCTGTACCGTTTCAGAGATTTGTTTTTTAACAGTCTACTTTCCCTATTTTTTATTCTATTATTTCTGTTACTTTCTATTCATCTGGTTTTCATTCTGGTCTAGGAAAAGGAAAATTTGTCACAAGTGTTAATGTTAAAACCTCACGTGTGGAGTGGCACGGTGCTGACCCCGATACTCCTCTTTCAGCGTCGTAAGAAGCATCTCTTCTATCGAGACTTACTTTTTACCTTTTTAGCTGTTTGAAATATTTCAAAAATCTTCTTTTGGTGGTTTTAAATAAAAAAGCTTTATTCCTACAATTTTGTACATCTCTTTCATATTCTACACAGCTGTTATTGACATTCAAACAGTTCTTACGGGTTGTTGGGCTCATCCAGACGATCCGATGCCATCAGTTACACCGGTTGTCCGCCATCTTGCTGCGAGCTGTCAATCAGATTATATATATAATTATTTTTATGTAGCTAAGTAACGACAGAAGCGCATTTACTTTATATGTTTATTGTTGTTTCCGCAGAAGGTACGAGACAAAGTTACAAATGCTACTTGCAAAAGTTCTCATCAAATGAAGTCAATGCTCATTTATTTAACTGCAAAGGCGCTTACATGATGCCGGCGCTGCTCTTATCTGAGAAATGCCCGCCCGCCTCTTTGCCCACGTCTTCACTGAAAGCCCATCTTTTGCCTCTGAAACATTACACATGAAACGATATGCCGTATTAAAGGGAAATACAAAATAAAAAACAACTGAATGTTACTAGTATTTGATACATGGCACAGGGAATCAGTATTGAATTTATTACTTTCAATATTGTATTTAACTTTGAATTTTACTTTCACCATTGTATTATTCCTTTCAACATTGTGCTTAAATGTCCAGTCATTAGAATAGTTCTATCTCGTTGTACCACTGACTGGTTGCGGCGCTGTCCCCCGTCTATCTGTCCTCCACCGTCTGGCTGTCCTCCACCCCCTGGTTGTCCTACACAGCGGCTGGTTGCGGCGTTGTCCCTGTCTGTGGCTGGTGATTGTGGATTCCTCCTCCATAGCTGGCAGCGATGTCTCTCCGTGGCTGGCGGCGGCTTTCATGGCACCATGACCTGGGCGGTGCTAACATTGTCCCTAGCCCAGGATGGTACTGTCACTGTCCATTACCCTGAGAGGTGCTAACATTGTCCCTTGCCCAGGGCAGGACTGTCACTGGCCCCAGCCCTGAGCGGTGCTAACATTGTCCCTTGCCCAGGGTAGGGCTGTCACTGCCCCCAGCCCTGAGCGGTGCTAACATTGTCCCTTGCCCAGGGCAGGACTGTCACTGGCCCCAGCCCTGAGCGGTGCTAACATTGTCCCTTGCCCAGGGTAGGGCTGTCACTACTTCTTGCCCTGGGCGCTACTATCACTGTCCCTAGCCCAGGGCGATCTGTCTCACCGACGCGAATTGTTGTGCTGTCTCCGTTGCTGGTGTTGGCCGTCCCCGTTGCCGCTGTTGGCCGTCTCCGTTGCTGCTGTTGGCCGTCTCCGCTGCTGGCGTGTCCCTCTGAGGTTGGTGTTTGCGCTGTCCCACGTTCTGGCTGGCAGCGGAACATCTGAAATATAAAAAAAGAGCAAGGCCATGTAGACAAGGCAGTCAGAATCAGCGAAGAAAAGCTCATATTTTAAAGAAAAATACAACCGTACAAAACACACGAATTACCGTAGCATTCCCCTTAACGCAACCCCCTCCTGAAACCCCGAACGCGAGGAGGGTACAGCCAGCAATTTTCCCGCTTAAATTGAATTCCGGGAGACTGTCCCTCCGGCAGGCTTCGGTTATTCAGGATGAGATCATGTTAGGAAAACACATGGCACCCGAGATATTTTGTCCGGAAGCAAAAAGACTAAGAAAAACACTTAGCTTTGATGTCTGCGTCCTCTTCATATTCCTTCACCGCCTGGCTGTCCTCAACCGACTGGCTGTCCTCCACCGACTGGCTGTCCTCCACCGACTGGCTGTCCTACACTGCGGCTGATTGCGGCGCTGTCCCTCTCTGTGGCTGATGATTGCGGATTCCCCCTCCGTGATTGGTGGCGATGTCTCTCCGTGGCTGGCGGCGGCTGTCATGGCACCATGACCTGGGCGGTGCTAACATTGTCCCTAGCCCAGGATGGTACTGTCACTGTCCATTGCCCTGAGAGGTGCTAACATTGTCCCTTGCCCAGGGCAGGACTGTCACTGCCCCCAGCCCTGAGTGGTGCTAACATTGTCCCTTGCCCAGGGCAGGACTGTCACTGCCCCCAGCCCTGAGTGATGCTAACATTGTCCCTTGCCCAGGGTAGGGCTGTCACTGCTCCTTGCCCTGGGCGCTAATATCACTGTCCCTAGCCCAGGGCGCTCTGTCTCACCGCCACGAGTTGTGCTGTCTCCGTTGCCGGTGTTGTCCCTCTCCTTAGCTTTCATGTCCGAGTCCTCTTGATCTTCCTTGGAGTTGCTCCTGGGGCCGTTGATCTTCCTTGGAGTTGCTCTCGGGCCGGGCTTGTGGCGATGCGGTCTCTACATTCCTGTCCGCGTCAAAGCGTTAAACAGTTACAATGTTGTTCTTTTTTTTTTTTTTTTGCTTTTTTTTTCTTAAAGTTTAAAACCGTTTACAAAGTCACAATCAGTTGATATTTTGCCGGGGGGTCGGAGGTGTGGGCACTTGGCATCTCGTGTTACCATGTGGGGTTAAACACGGAGAAATCTGGGCAGTTTCTTTGAAAAATTGGTAATTTTCCTTTTTTTTGTTTCGCCCTGCTTATGGAACAAGTCGAAAATATGGTAAAACAATAACTTAAATGAAATTGCGGTAAGTAGCCTCTTCTTTCCGAGCTACGCGTTTAGTACTTCGCACTAAGGAGCCGCTTTAAAATGCCACGTAAACGCAACTGGTGACATAAGTGCTCCTTTACCCGGGTAAAAAATACGAATCTTATTGTTTAAGGTGTTGGCAATGCTTACATGTTGAAGGCGCAGTCCCGATACCGTCCTCATCGTCGGTGGTTGCACGGCATGTGTGGGCGAGCTAGCAAACAGAAGAACATTTCCCTAGTAATTTGTGACTGGTGGAATAAGCTACATAATTGGCATCATTTGAAATGTAATATTTCTTCCATCGCGTTAATTGGATAATTATCTGGGGGAGTGTTTTAGTGGTTTTAGCTTAGATCATTTGTTTCTAGAAAAAACATGTTTCGAGTTACTGGGATGTCACTTTACCGACAGCTCTGTCCCCCGCTTGTTACACTTGTATCAGAAGTTTCCCAGATGTTAGCTCCTTTTTTTTTCCTTTTCAGTTTTGAATAGGCGTGGAAATATTCCAAAATTGATGGCGCAAGTTTGGAAAGAGACCATGCTGGAGGCGGCTATTTTTCTGCTTTGTTTCTGGCGTCAGATTTTTTACTACTCCAAGACAAACGCTTACCTGTTGACGGACTGGTATTAATGACCCAGGTGCTCTTCATCCTTGGCTTCCCCGGCAGCTTTTCTGCTGCTGTTGCTGTTAAACATAAAACATGTGCATAGTATTTCTATTAAAAATTTATTATGTAATATGTCATTGTAAAACCTATTTAAATTTCAAGCAAATGCTTTTTTGTGAAAGGTTTACAGCAATTTTGCATCAACGTCAAAGTTGCTTAGAGTAGGTTACTGACGATGAACGGGCTGAAATGGGGAGATGTTCAGGTGGCAAAACGTGCAGATTACATTAATTTGCTTTTTTGAAATGTGAATTTCCTTTATCGAAATTAATAATATCCTTATATGTCAATGGGCTTATCCCGACTGATTCTCGCCACTTATGCTGATTGCTTGGTCTATCTTCTCGAGCTATCAAATATGAAATATGATATCTTAGTAAGCCGAATAACCATCTATTTAATCTACCAATTCTTCTGTCAATCAATTAAGTCTATAGCGTCAGTTACAAAACTGTTCATGTTGCATTTTTAATAGACGTATGAACGTTTATTGCAATGGAACAGGCGTTGGAATGGGTCAGATGGAGAGATTGAGGGCAGGGGGGGAGGGGGTGCTGACAGTGAATTAGGGCGGGAAGTGTGGGGGAGAGGGCAGTGGGGCTGTTAGAGTGGATTAGGGTGGGAATTGTGGGGAAGAGGGCGGTAACTTCTGGTAACTGTCGATTCGGTCTATTTTCTTTTTTGACTAAATATGCTAACTTTTTTATTGGAATGAAACAATTCTTTATATGTTGGCATGCTTGTCCTCATGACTCGATGCTCGTTACCTTGGTGGTCAGGCATCTCCTAATAATCAACTAGAGCAGTGTGCATAGCCCACATATTCCCCACAGACCCCCATCAGTTAAACACGGCCATCGATAGTCAATCAAGAGATGAAATTTTCTAAGACTAGTTGGTGCATTTCCCTTAGACGAACCTGGTCCTTTTACAACACCGATCTGTGTTTGTTCCCATAGAAGCCGCATACCAAGTTTATTAAAATCATTGTAGCAGTCTTAAGTTATCGTGTTAACAAGCTGTTAACAAGAAAATATTTAAGAAATACACATGGCCCCAACCCTTATTAAGATTACAAGATATAATTCGGAGACAGAATCGCCTAGAAAACAGTAACAAATCCTAGAAAACAGTAACAAATCCTAATTTGATCAATTTTTTGGCCGATTTCAACAATAATACGAACAGGCACATCTGCAATATATATAGTTCAACTGTATGGGGCTTCAGAAGAATCTTCTTTGTAGATTTAGAGAATTGTCTCGGACAAAACTCAACTTGTATGCTAAGTGAATGCATATATTTTATAAATTTCTAACAACTCATATTTTGTTCCATTTTTGGCCGATTTCAACAATAATACGAAAAGGCACATCTGCAATATATATTTCCACTATGCAAAGCAACAAAGGCATGTGCCTTTAAAACTTTGGAGAACTTTCGCGGACAAAACTCCATCTATATACTAAGTGAACGCATAAACTTTGTGAAGTTTTAACAAGTCCTAATTTGGTCAATTTTTGGCCGATTTCAACAACACGAAAAGGCACATCTGCAATATATATATATATATATATATATATATATATATATATATATATATATACAGTTTTTCTATGAACTGTATAGGGTTTCAGAAGAATGTCCTTTGTAGAGCACTTTCGCGGACAAAACTCAACTTCTATGCTAAGTGAATGCATATATTTCATCAATTTCTAACAACTCATATTTTGTTCCCTTTTTGGCCGATTTCAACAATAATACGAAAAGGCACATCTGCAATATATATACATGTACATATACATATATATACATGTATTTCTACTATGCAAGGCAACAAAAGCATGTGCCTTTATAGCTTTTGAGAACTGTCGCGGACAAAAAAGCTCCATCTATATACTAAGTGAACGCATAAATTTTGTCAAGTTTTAACAAGTCCTAATTTGGTTCTTTTTTGGCCGATTTCAACAATACAAAAAGGCACATCTGCAATATATATATTTTCACTATGCAAGGTAACAGAAGCATGTGCCTAATAGCTTTCGAGAACTGTTGCGGACAAAACTATCTCTATACTATGTTACCGCATAAATTTTGTCAAGTTTAACAAGTCCTAATTTGGTCAATTTTTGGCCGATTTCAACAATAATGCAAAAAGGCACATCTACAATATATATATTTCCAGTATGCAAGGTAACAGCTTTCGAGAACTGTCGCGGACAAAACTCTTATCTCTATACTAAGTGAACGCGTAACTTCTGTCTCTATACTAAGTGAAAGTATAAATTTAACAAGTCCTAATTTGGCCAATTTTTAGTGGATTTCAATCATATGAAAAGGCACATCCGTAATATATTTTCACTGTGCAGGGTTACAAAATCATAAATCATATCGTTGCGGAGAACAGGCGCGGACACTCTACAAAAAATGTTGACGGACAGTCGGACAGAAGGTAACT